>JAEQBH010005595.1:0-179579 GCA_016808115.1 Tetrastigma voinierianum | reverse complement strand
TTTCTAATGCAGTACTGTTTCATAAGAGAATTGTAGGTGGAGGCATTTGGCATAATACCCTTCTCCAGCATCCATTTTAGTAGCTTCTCACCATCTTGTAGCATCCCAGACATACAAAACCCATTCATCAACACATTGAATGTCACAACTGTGAGTTGAAGCTCTCTATCTAGCATCTGGCGCAGGAGCTCATGAGCCTTATCCATCTCTCTAGACTTGCAATAAGCATCCATTAGAGTAGTATAAGTAATAGCATCAGGATGGAACCCGCCTTCCATATCTTTCATTAGCTTTACCGCTTGATCTATATTTCCAGCTTTACAGAGACCATTAACAAGTGAGTTGTAAGTGTAAATATTCAGTTCAAGACCCTTTCTGCACATCTCATGAAGAAGCTCATTTGCAGTATCAACCTCCCCACATTTGCAAAGACCATCAGTCAGTGCAGTGTTTGTTACAACATTTGGTGTCAGCCCCATCTCAAGCATTTTGTTGTGAATAGAAAAGGCTTCTTTTACCTTCCCTTCCCTTCCTTGCAATAACCATCAATCAGTGCTGTGTAGGTAACTTCATCTGGCTCCAACTGTTTGCATACCATATCATGGAAAAACTTATCTGCTTCCATCCACCTTGCCCTGATCGACATAGACCACATACTCTTAGCGGTATATGTTATAAGGTCTGGACTAATTTTCAACTTCACATTTTATCAAACAGCCTATATGCAGCTGAGACATTCCAAACTTGCAGAAACATCAATTAACGCGTTGTGTAGACAGGCTTGCTATCTGGGGCAATTCCACTCACACTAATCATCTCCCTCAGGACCACTCTCTGCTTCTACTACTTTACCAGTCACAGAAGAAGGATTATGCCATTGTAAGTAAATGGGTTTGGCTTCAATCCACTTTACTTGCATTTCTCTATGAGCTTCAACACCTTTTGGAGTTCCCCAGCAACCTTATCACTGATTCATAGTACTATAACTTACAACATCAGGCATACAGCCTCTCTCAGCTCATTGCAGGGAGAAGCTGGTGAGCTTCAACCATACCTATTTATTAAGAGAAAGTTATATTATATATGATGCAGTATTCCAACATACACCCACTTCAGGAAATTCACTGAAAACCTTTAAAGCAACTTTGATCCCCTCAAGATCCTTTGATAAACGAGAAATAAATAAATTGCAAGATTCAACGGAGATGAGCAGTCCATAATTCAGCATCTTATCAAAAAGTTTTCTTGCTTCATTCAGGCATCCCAGCTTCAACAAGGACCTGAAAGAAAATATCAAAGACACAGAGGGTGCGGGCTGATCCCTTACAGTCTTGCATCAGCTGCTCAACAAAATGACCAAGAAACACTGTATCAGATTTGGGATTAGCCCAAAAATCCTGGATGAGTTTGCGAGCCATTTTCAGATCCTTGAAACCCAGTAGCTATCTGAGCAATAATGCAACGTGCTTCCAGTGATGGGGTCTCTGCGTAGGCTGCCCACTCAAAAGAAATTCAAACCAATCTATATAATCATTCCTAATGCTCATAAGAATCCGTAAGAGGTGAAGTATGGGCTGAGATTTAGATTCGGCCAGGGCTTTAGGACACGACAGAGGAGCTCAGAGCGGCAATTGCAATCAAATCCGACCAGTTCAGAATCTTGGAGGATAGGTTTCTTAGGGGAATAGTTAGGAAAATTTCTGGTGGTAGAATCAAAGGAACATTTTTTCTCACTGAAGCATCTTCTGAAAAAGGCAAACGATTGGGGAAGGATCCAAATGAGAATGATAAGAGAAGAGTTGAAAACAATGTCGTGGAAAGGAGATGACATGCCTTTTCATCTTTGTTAGAAGGACCCATCAAGACAGGTTTTGAGAACCCGTCTTCGCAGACGCAGGACCCTTGTATGTAGAAAGAGGGTTTTTTTCTTGAACCACACATCTCCCAAGTTCTATAGGAAGGATTGAGAGCCGAACCCTAGCCAAAATGCAAAGAGAAAATTTTAAAACAATCTTGAGAGAGGGAGATAACATCTCACTTCATGCGTGTTCTACGGAGAAAACCAATTGACAAAGGCTAATCACCGGTCGCCATTACAGAGCAGCCTTCGCCATATTTGGAACACCACCTACATATTGGTGACTTTTTTTTTTTTTTTTTAAATTTATTTTTTAATACACTTTACTTTCAAAGTTGTGGAATGCCCAAGTCCAATACATAGGAGCTGGGTGTATGATACTCGATTCTATTGAAATGAAGTTTGCTAAACCAAGGCCTATATCAGGCCTAACCGTTTCTTGGTGCCCATTGTGCCCTACTTGAAACGAACGTCCTTAAACGTAAGCTAAATGGAATCACACGTCACCAAACGGTGTTCTAACACATTGATGATTCATCTAAAATACAAATCATTCTTCATCCAAATCGGTATGGACAAGAGTCTAGGACAAAAAAGAACAACTGCTCCATGATCCTACTAACACCTAAGATTGAGACATAAGACAAATAAAAATATCACACCTATCTATACTACTTATAAAAGTAGGAAATGTTTTACACTTTCAACTTCGAAAACTACATTTCATTTCATTTGATTTCCAAAATACATACCTAATCCTTTAAACAGAAATGAAATCTTTTCATCAACGTTTGAATAACTTTAATATAATAATATAATATCATATTTATTCTCTTTCAATTTCTTCAGTTTCATTGAATATTAATAAACACCTTAAATGAAAACGGAATCTCTTCAACACGTTTCAAATTTAGTTAATTTGGATAGTTCCTTATCTATATTCCGTTTCATATTTGTTGTAACTCTTGCTTTATCCTTATATATATTAAGTCGTTTTGGTTCAATCGAGGATGGGAATATACGAGAGAAGACTTAGCAACCAAATATATCATCAACTTCCAAACAACAATGAAGATCTCTGACAATAAAGAACTAAGATTGAAGAATTCTTCTTGGATGTGGAAAAATACCTGCATATTAGTGAGTTGAAGTGTGCGCATGATAAGCACACTAACGCCAACCAAAAACCCTAACTCTCGTTTGTTGTATATTTAGACTATAAAGCTTAAGAGATATTGCTTTCTCACCAAACTACCTTTGTCAAAGTGCAATGATGCTTCAAACTGGAAAGACTTAGTTGTTTCTTACTTCTGAATCGGGTGAGCCGACTTCAACTCATTTACTCTTTGTACTTTTGTTCTCTTTGTAAATTTGTTTATTGGTAATATTTGTTTTTTAAGTCATGTTTTAATTTAATTTACTTGTTTTTTTTTGTCTCGGATCTTAGTATTATTAGCGATCAACCTTTTTGGTTTAAGATTTGTAATGAGTCTCATATCAATCAAATATGTTGTATATTTAGGCATTAGAATTTTTTATTTAGATTAAATCAATTGTAATTTGTTTCATATTTGTTACAACTGGAAATCCTACGTTTGATTTGTTTCTGAGATTTGACAAAAAAACAATGATAATATATGAGTTTTTCTTTTTAAAAGAGAATTTCTATGAGAGGAATAACCTAAAATAAGGAACTTCCTAAAAAGTTATTAAATTATGCTATAAATAAATTCTTGAATGACGTAAATATAAAAATGAATAAAAATAAAATAAAATTTTTAAATTATTTTTTAAAACTTACTTGAAAAATAAAAATATACAAATGATTAACAATAAAGATTATAAAGTATTTCATTTCAATTAAATAAATTGTTGAAGAACATAGCCATCAATATGTTAAAGAACTAAAGTCAAAAATATTCTAGTCAATATATTATCAAATTTGTAGGTTTTATACCGATATATTATGCATTAACCTGGATATTATTTCATCATTTATGGTTTTTAGTAATTTGTATCTTGAATCTATCGATCTATCGTAAGTTTGAATCAATAAATATCTTAATTAAAGGAAATTCTTTTACATAAATGATTTTTTTGTGGTGTCAGCTCCTCAAGGTTTCTCATTGAAACGTTTTCTTTATTAGCATTAAATTCATTCAAATAAACTTTCATTTAGATATTCCTCACAAGCTCATTAATATTACTAAGATTTGCTTATACATTCTTTAACCATTCAGATAATATAAATTTTCCTCTAGGCTAATTCAAGAAAATTCTAAAGACTCCAAACTATTTGGATTGAATAAATATTTTTGTATGCTCTTCCTAAATTTCTTCATATATATAAACAAAGAAGAATGAATAATATGAAAATAGTTAAATAATATTCTGTTGCACTTTGATGTTCACTCTAAATTTTAGTGACCAAATAAGAATTTGAATTCTTCCCTATTTATTTTTGTTCGTTGCTTCCTAGTGTTTTCAATGATCCCATCAGAGTTTTATGCGATGTTTGATTCTCTAGAAAGTACTAAAAAAAATGGTGTAAAAAATGATTCTCATGTTTTGTTTTATTATGAAAAAATGCAAAAAAAAAAAAAAAAAAGCCACATATAACTAAACTTAGTAAATGTCATATATATATTGAACTATTTGGGCTTTATATAGAAGGGTTAAATTAGTAAAATGAATTTAAAGTAGGATGTAAAAATGAATGATTGATTTTAATTCTATTTTTAATTTTTTCTCTTTATTTTCTTGGGAGCATTATATATGTATTAAACGGTTAATTTGAAAATAAAGTAAGTATGAAGAATCGAAAATCTATAATTCAGTACAGTTGCAGATAAAATATTTATGTTTCAAATAAGAAATGTGTGAAGTTTCGAAAATGTGACACCCCAAAACCCAGGAGTCCCGTCGACAACCCGTCAACCCGCAAAAACATGTGAATATCGGGTGTCCCGATATTACACCCATATGTCTCACGTGTTGAGACTCATTCTTGCTCATTTAATTCATAAATATATAGGAATTATCTTATATAGTCCGTAAGAGTCAGGAGCCTGACACTCTCACATATGGTACAAAATAACCATCTATTAGAACCAGGGTGTTCTAATATACAAAGCGGGATATGTATTAAAACTACTCGATCCTCATACATATACAAAACATCTGAAGTCGAGCCCGCAATCCGGCTCACTTCAAGATCCAGGCCTGCCAAGGTGATGCCAGCGTGTGATCTGTCTGCAGAAAGAGGGGTCCCACGACGGGATGGAGTACTTGGCGCCCGATAGAGACAAAACCCTCGGTTGCACTCACCCTAAATACGCATGCAATGCCGTAGAATTTTACGCATTCTTACACATTCATATAAAACATGCATGTCTCTATATGAATGCCTACATGCCATGCCTCATATCTTGAGTCCTCACCGACTCCCTCACACCTGCATATGCCATGTATAAAAACTATTTCAAAACAAAAGCTTTTTGTTTTTTGTTTTTATTTTTTATTTTTTGAAATTCATTGGACATTCTACGATTTTATAATAAAGTGGACAACCCTCCAAATTCCGATATCGTAATATCTATTGGACAACCCTCCGATATGATACTATATTGTACTGGTCATTCTCCGATAGTACAATATATTGGATAATCCTCCAAAATTAAATATGATGGACAACCCTCCGAAATTTAATATAATGGACAACCCTCCGAATTTAATTAATTCAAAATCCATGCGATGTCCCCGTGCACATGCAATGCTAATGCCACTGCATAAAATATCATGTTACATGCATAATAAAAACTACATGCAACATATATATCATTCATGCTTTATCTCAAGCATCATGTTAATCATCAAACATGCACATATCGACATGTATATTCACAAATTTTGCCTGTTTTTCATTCAAGCAATTATACACCAAACTGATGTTTTCTTTAGTCTAAAAACCTAGAAAATTCTGCATGTTAGTCATGCTAGCAATAATACACCAAACTGATTCTTCTTCAGTCTAAAAACACATAAAAATTCTGCATGTTAGTCATGAAAACAATAATACACCAAAGTGATTTTTCTTCAGTCTAAAAATCTAGAAAAATTCTGCATGTTAGTCATGCAAGCAATAATACTCCAAGCTGATTTTTCTTTAGTCTAAAACCCAGAAAATTTTGCATGTTAATCATGCAAGCAACAATATACCAAACTGGTTTTTTTTTCTTCTCAATATCCAGAAAAAAAAAGAAAAGCGGTACTCTAAAACCAATAGTGGTAAGGAATCTATTCGGAGAAGTGCGGAAATTACAAGGACCGAATTCGGTCTTAACATCAGGTTTACGCGGAATTGTTCTTACATGATAGCCTGACTAGGGCTACCTTTCATAGCCATTTCATGGCTCTTAAATAGGAAATAGATGAGGGTAGGAAGACCCTACTTGATAAATGCAGTCAGACTCACGGTTGATGTACGTTAACCGAGAGGCTGCTTCGGTTCTTTTACATTTCCCGTTTCTTCCTTCCTTTCTTTTAACTGCTTCCTTCTCTTATTCTTTTCTCTTTTCTTCTTTCTCTCCCACTGATTAGGTACAGAATTTTTGGAGCCCCCCTCTAGCAATTTCGTCCTTCTCCTTTTCACCGAATTGATGGTGTCTTGGTGGAGAACACATTCTCTAACCCTCTTGACACCTAGCATTCTCTATGCCAAATGCCAACCAAGCCAATTCACTCCCTCTCATGCATGATCTCTCTTAGACACCTAGCCTCCACTCAAGCCAATTCTCATGTAAATCCAAACCAAGACATTTGGCCTTTGGTTGCAGTGTCTTCTCCTGTAATTGCCACATGGCATGCACTTTCATGGCATGTGTATGCATCACCTCATTTCCGTCGGCGCTCAAAATATGTGAAATTTCGACCTCTCGGAGTGTGAAATTCGACGTAATAGATTTTGCGAGGCAGATTCAACGGCATGTCCGCGTCGTCATCCGAAGTCCTAGAATTTCCGGGTTGCAGCTTTGTGTCTATCGGTTTACTTTGTCAGGGGTCTCACATTTCTCCTCCCCCATAAAAGAATTTAGGTCCTAAATTCCACACACACATATACATACAATCACATACATATCACAGCGGTCGCTCAGAATTCAAATGACTAAACCCGGGTACCTCGGGTCCTCGAAGAGGAAAGGATGTCTGACACACATCTTGTCTTGTGCTCCGTATTTGCTTGCTCCTCCGCCCGCCGGTCTTTGCTGACACCTTTACTAACATCACAGTCTTGCGTCTCAAAACATGCTCTCGGTTATCCATAATACGCACAGGTCCCTCCTCGAAGGTCCCATGCGCCGATACGGCTTCGCTCCGATCCACTACATGAGAAATTTGGATGCAGGTGTACTTGAACATGGAGACATAGAATACCTCATGGACACCTGATAAACTCGGCAGTAATGCTAATCGATATGCAACTGCACCCACCATCTCGAGTAGCTCGAAGGGTCCAATAAACCTAGGCAATAGCTTTCCTTTAGAATCGATCCTCCCCCTTTTAGGCATTATATTGAGAAGACATGATCACCCGCCCTCGAACTCTAGAGGTTGTAGGTAAACATCGGCGTAGCTCTTACTGTAGAGCTCGATAAGTGAGAAGACATCTCCGTATCAGACCCACTTTCTCTATGGTGTCTCTAATCAAATCCAGGCATGTGGTGGAACTCTCTCCCACCTCCGTCCAACAAATTGGAAATTTACATGGCCTCCCATATAAAGCCTCATATGGTGCCATCTGTATACTCGCCTAATAACTGTTGTTGTAGGCGAATTCTACCAAGGGAAAATGATCTTCATAACTACCCTTGAAATCCAAGACGCATGCTCGCGATATGTTCTCTAAAACCTGTATAGTCTCTCATTGACCGGCCCGAGTCTATGGATGGCTTGGTGCTCATCGACAAGCGTGTCCCCGTGTGTATACAGGCTTCATTCAAACGCGCCATAAACTTGGGATCTGGTTTTTTTTTTTTTTTTTTTTTTTTTTTTTTGTCGCAGGCCCGACACTCCATGCTTAGGACAATCTTGTGCGCGTATGTCTGCGGAATTCACCTCCATAGTGAAGGTCATCCGCCTGAATTAGAAAATGTCTTGCGAGGCTTCGTGAGGCGGTACATAATCACCCGGCCCACCATCATGTGTACCTAAGCGGGTGTCCGTGGAAAGTGGGTCCTAAAGTCCATCGTGATGTGCTCCGACTTCCACTTTCGACCACCTCCGATACATTGGAGTAGCCTATCAACCTCGATGTTCAGCCTTGCACTTACAGCGACCGCGTGGGAACACCGTCAAACAAAGTCTCTGACGTCTTACTTCATTTCGCTCGATATCTTGTGACGAAGGTCATGATACATGCCGTGCCTTGGATCTTGCCGGTGAATCGGGGCTTGATGGAACTCCCGGGACTCTCTCCCTCAAATCCCTTCGGCGGGGACCCTGGCGGTCCTCTATGCCCAATACTACCATGCGTGTGGATAGCGGCTTTATCAGTTGTACACGATTGTACTCGGTCCACGATGGACACTAGCTACATCCACCCGCGGGACTCTCTACTCTTCTCAATAGAGCAGGCGTAGCCATTAGACTCCCAGTACCACTGAGCTGCTCATCTATCTTGTGTCTGACCCCTTGCTTGTCTCGACCATCCGCCACTCCTGGGAAGCTATACTAGCCAATACTCCTCATGACTTCCGGCTGAGTGCATCAGCTACCACATTTGCCTTACCGGGATGATAATGCAAAGTGAAGTTGTAATCCTGCAAAGCTTCCAAATCATCTACGGCGCCTCATGTTGAGGTCATTTAGCGTGAAGATTTATTAAGACTTTTGTGATGCGAAAATACCTCGGCGCTCACCATATAAGTAGTGGTGCCGAATCGCCCGAGAGCGAGACTACGGTACGCCAACTCCATGTCATGCGTGGGGTAATTCTGCTCATGGTTTTTCAACTGTCGTGAACCATAAGCTGCTACCCTCTCGGACCGCATCAAGACGCATCCCAGTCCATCCTTAGAGGCATCACAGTACACTGTGTACCTTTGTCCTCTTTCCAGGACTATCAGAATTGGAGCTGAAGTAAGCCTCCTCTTCAATTCCTGGAATGCTCGCTCACATGAGTCATCCCACACAAACTTGACCTCCTTCCGGGTCAATCTCGTCATAGGCGTTGCTAGCCGGGAGAAATCCTCTATAAACCTCACATAATACCCGTAATCCAAGCTGCGTATCTCGGCGACTTAGTCTCTCCCGACTCATGCCCGGCCATAACCTTTTCGAGGTCCATGACAAGCGAAGGCGACACTCGTGCCCCGAAACCCACCTCAATCGCCAAAACTTGCACGGCCCGAACTTGGCGTACAGCAGTGATCCTCAGATTTGTAGAACCACCCTCGAAAATGATCCTCATGCTCCTCCTCGTGGGGAGTAAATCGAAGATGTCATCGCGAGACCACCACAAAGTGATCTAAATAGGGTTAAGAATACCCTATGCATGGGAATCCATGAATGCCGGCGCATTCTACGTCCAATCAAAAGGGCTTCACCGTAAGCTCAAAGTGCCCATGCTCGCGTTCTAAACAACGTCTTAGGGATGTTTGCCTCCTGGCTCTCAAGCGATGGTAACGGTCGCGAGAGGTCCTATCTTGGAGTAGACTCGAGCCCCTCTCAGTTGTTCAAACAAGTCATCAATCCTTGGTAATGGATATCGGTTCTTGATCGTAACCCTGTTCAACTGCTTGTAATCGATGCATAGTCAAAGGGTCTTATCCTTCTTCTTCGCAAAAGCGAAGCGGAGCGCCACAGTAGTGAAATGCTCGATCCCAATGAACCCTGCCCGATAACTCTTGTATCACGGATCTTGAGCTCTTACGGCTCAGCCAGCGCCATCATGCGGAGCCATGAAATGGGTGACGTGCCGGGGTGTAGCTCAATGCGAAGTCTACATCTAGGCGGAGGTAATCACGGTAGTTAGTCAGAAAAGATCCTTGTGCTCGTACTACCCGAGGTAGATCAGTCATCTCACCTCGTCCTCTAGAGTAAAATTTGGCTAGCCAACTATCAAGCTTGCGGAATTGCCATCTGGAGTCATACACGGCTTAGGGCAAGAGCATAGATAACTTGTCCCCATGGCGTGACTTATGATGCGTGTGAATATAGTGATAAAACTCTCTCATCAACGTGACAAGAGCAGATGCAGCCAGTGACTCCAGTCACTCACAGGGACGATATTAACTGTTCATGTCATGACCTCGGGTCAGTGTGAGTAGAATCGCGAGATCTCAACTGCAACCTCAACAAATCATATCCACCTCACCCTAGTCCCTGGGGAGAACTCACATGCATCGGCTCTTGAGGTCTCGACCTCACAAGCGATTCTCCTGCGCTGATCTATGATGAATGAATGCGATGCACCAAAATCAAATAATATCCTCTCCCATAGGCGATATGTGAACACCCTATAGGTCGGTTGATGCCTGGCCCGATCGGCGGTACGATGGTAGACACGCCCTTAGGTCAGTGAAGTCACGGCTTTGTGTGTAACGCCCCGTCGAGAGGGTGTGCGGTCACCTTAGTAACGGGCATTATGTGCACCAAGTGTTATTGTAATATTTTTGGGAAGTTGTTTTTAAGGATGAAATGGTGAAATGATAAATGGATTGACCCGGAATGATGTACTAGAACAAGGGTAAAGTTATGTTTCCCAAGGATATGAAAGGAATAATATGAGAAGATGAGAGGCCATTATAAAAATAACATAAGTTGATTTCAAATACTTGAGTGATTGAGGACCAAATTGTAATTAAGGCAAAAAAGAGAATATAAAAGAGGGGTGAGACAAACAAATCTCATTTTTTGGTCTCACTTAGGGTTCCACGGTTGGGAGAAGAAAAGGGAAAAGAAGAGAAGGAAGAGAAGAAGAAGAGGAAGAAGAGGAAGGAGAAGAATTTCAAGTATGTTTTCCATGGAATCTTGTGTATTTTGGATTTTGGTTTGGATTGGTGGACCTTGGTATGAATTCTTGGGATTTTTACCTAGGGTTTGGTTATAAGAAGTTCTAAACCACCAATAAAAGTGTGGTGGAGTTGAATTGGGTAAATTCCATGTTGGTTTTGAGGAATGGTTGTAAAAAAGGAGAATGTTGGGTTTTCAAAGGAAATGTTGTCAAAATTTTTGTAAAAACCCCTGTTCTTGTTTTGGCTATAGATTAAGTTATAATCATCCAAATGAAGTGATTCCAATTGGTAAAGAACCATAAGAGATAGGGATAAAAATGTATAGAAGGGACCAAGAGCAAATTGTAGTTCTAAGGCTCCCAAATACGGACTTAAAGGTGAGCTCATGTAGCTCACGGGTTATGCTCTGTTTTGGGTATTGTTGTAGTGTTTTGGCCATAAGTTGAGTTTCACTCATCCAAATTGAAGTGATTCAAAATTTTGGGTAAAATAGACTTCTAGGGGAATAAGTTAGCTGAAGGAAGTGCATGCAAATTGTAAACCCAAAGTGCCCATAAATTTGTCAAAGTGGAGCTATGTGCAGATTCTGTTCTGCCCATTTGAGTAATCTAGATGTAAAATACAATAACTTGAGTTTTGGTGGTCCAAATTGGGTGATTTCAATTGGAGAAGAAACCTTAGAACCATAGCTTCAAATGAGTGAAGAAACCATTTCCAATTTATAAAGTTAAGATTAGAAATCAAAAGGATAACAGTAGGTGATTAGGTGAGCTAACAAATTTGGCATCAAAAAATGTTGTAACTTGTCATTGTGGTTGAGGGCCTTAGAGAAGGAATGTTAAATTGAGAAAATTTAAAGCGTGTCATTGGATATATAAGGAATGATCTGGAGAGTTTCATAATTTTTGAAGATCATTTTGAATAATTTTGGGTAATAAGTCAGGAAATGTTGGAAAAAGATCAAAATAGAGTGGATTTTTAGGGCCTTTTTGTGCTAATTTGTTGTTGGCTTTATATGAATGTTGTGTGTGCTAAAAAGTGACTTGCGTGTAGTACATTAAAGTTTCGCTATACGCGAGCCGATTAATGTACACGCTAGTCGTTTGAGTGTGTAGGCTAAAGCGAAGGTTGGAAAGTTGTGGGTCGTCTTCGAGTTTTGGTAAAACAAAATGTGGAGTGTTCCTAAACTTATATTTTATAAGTTTATGGTTTTAAATTGTTAAACCATATTTTATTAAGAATGCAAGCAAGCAAACTTATATTTTTTAAGTTTATGGTTTTGAATTGTTAAACCATATTTTTCTAAGCAAACAATGGTTTTAAAGTATTAAACCATATTTCAAGCAGGCAATGGTTTGATTGTAAACCATATTTGAAAAACAAGAAAGTAATGGTTTTGATTTGTAAAACCATATTTTAAAGATCAAGCAAGCAAGCAAAAAGTGTGTTTTATAAAACAGGCTTTAAGAAATCCCTAGTTTTAAGCGACATCTTGGTCGGTATTCCGTAAGTGCCGCGGTGAGAGTTAGGACATCATTTCATGCGTTTTAGATTTGCTTGGTGGGTAAGCTTAGTTCATAAATCATGGCATATTAAAGGGGACCGTGTAGCGCGTATTGGGTATATAGGGTTGGCACTGGTGACATATGGTGGCCGTAGACCAGATCTTCCCGCCATATTTACGGAGAAAGGTGATGTGGGACAAGGCCCTTCCACCTAGGTGATATGGACCCGAGTCCTTCCATAAACATTGAAACTTGACTCCCGTGTTTACTAGGGTACAGCAAGCAAGAAAGGCCTTCAGTGGTTGATCTTTATTCATAAGCATTTTTCATACAGTTTAAAATCAACCACTGGTAAGCAAGCAAACATTTTATGAAAAGTTTTTAGAAACTTTCAAAGCAAGCAAGCAAGTAATTTTATGAGAAGTTTTTAGAAACTTTTACAGCAAAAACAAGCAAGTAGTTTCTGAAAAGTTTTTAGAAACTCAAAAGCAACAATAGTAGTTTATGAAAAGTTTTAAAAACTTTTAAGCAAGCGAAAACATAGTATGAAAAGTTCTTAGAAACTTTCAAAGCAAGCAAGCAAGTAGTTTTATGAAAAGTTTTAGAAACTTTTAAAACAAGCAAGCAAGCATAGTATGAAATGTTTTTAGAAACTTTCAAAGCAAGCAAGCAAGTAATTTTATGAAAAGTTTTAGAAACTTTTAAAGCAAAGTAAGCAAGAAGTTATGAAAAGTTTTATAAACTTTTATAGCCAAGCAAGCAAGGTTTCTAGAAAATGTCTTGTAAAATATAGTTTTACAGTTTTGAGATATTTTCGAAAAACAACATTTATAAAGTATGCACTCAACTTTGAGCTCGTTCCAGCTTATTATTTTCCTGTTTTAAAACTATTTTTCCAGTGCGACGCGGATCTTTAGAGACGTAAGCGAGTCTTCACGACTTCTAATATAATAGCGTATTTACCGAATGTAGTTAACTTTTATTTGAAAGCACTTTGCACTTGTATAGTTGTGAATATGTATGTACATAATGTGATGAGCCGGAGGCTCTTTTGAAGAAATGTTGTTGGTTGCTATGTTTTAAAAGTGTAAATTGTATATACATGTTTTGGGATATATTAATATCACATTTGTGTGTCACACGATTCAGATCCGACCCGATTGGCTGATCCGAACCGGTTTCGGGGTGCGAGAACATATACTGGGACTCTTTACCTGATTTTTTTTTTTCAAAGTCGAACTTGTACCTGTGGGTATGGCCCACATCTTATAACAGAATCAAAATCTCATATACATAAACAAAAGAACTACCATCGGAGTGGTGTCCATCAAAAATCACTCATTCTTGAGTCCCATTTACAAATACAAAAGCTGTCTTTTTCTGATTACAAATCGAGCACGAAACCTACATGTAGTAGACCCTTCTTTGGTATGTTGGCCCAACGTTATCTTGGAAGTCTTCAGATGTCTTCTCCACATACTGCACGGATTAAACTACGCTAAGCTTTGCGGCTTAGTGGGAAACATATGTCTTATGCATATACACATTTTAACGCATAAAACAATAGCAGGATAATATAAATTTCATGCATTTATATTATGACCTTATATAAGTATTACTTCTTCTTAACGCATAGTGGGGCTTACGCTTATTCGGATCTCCCGTAGGAGTTACAAATCTTATTCTTATACAGAACTTATGCTTATAACAAACTTATGTTTATTCGAGACTCCCATAGGAGTTACAGAACTTATCCTTATTCAGAACTTATACTTATAACAGACTTATGTTTATTCAGGACTCCGTAGGAATTCACAGGCTTAGACTTATTCGAACTTATACGGACTTATGTTGTCGGGACTCAGTAGGAGATTCTGAGAACTTATCCTTCTCATAAACTTATACTTACTTGGGTGATTATTACACTTATACTTGGACTTATTCTTATTTGGATCTTATATTCATAGCGAGGCTTATTCTTGTCGGATCTTGCTCGTGTATTACGAGAACTTATACATGTATTTGGATCTTATACATGTATTACGGAACTTATACTTGTCACGGACTTATCTGCGGTCTTAGTGAACCTATCGCGAGTATTGCAGACTTATACGATGTTGCAAAGGTGATTCTTGTATTTCGAGGATCTCTTATTCTTGTACGAAGGTACCTTAAGTCACGATAAGTAGGAACAAATCAGACTTATCTAGATACATATCAGGTATGGACATTAGTCCGTAAGCGGTACGAGATCTTAACAGATACATATACTTATTTTATCGATACGAGAGTACTCTTAAGTACTACTAGACTTATACTTGTTTTACCCGATCTGAGAATTGCCGTAGATTTTCTACTGGACTTATATGTCGGATCTCCCATTAGAATTCTGAGTTTCTTCTTATGCAGAATTTATACTTATAACATACGTATGTTCATTCGGGACTCCCGTAGGAGTTACAGAGCTTATTCTTATTTAGGACTTATACTTATAACAGACTTATTATCATTCGGGACTCCCGTAGGAGTTACATAGCTTATTCTTATTCAGGACTTATACTTATAACAGGCTTATTATCATTCGGGACTCCCGTAGGAGTTACAAAGCTTATTCTTATTCAGGACTTATACTTATAACAGACTTATTATCATTCGGGACTCCCGTAGGAGTTACAGAGCTTATTCTTATTCAGGACTTATACTTATAACAGGCTTATTATCATTCGGGACTCGAAGTAGGAATTCTGAGCTTATTAGTATACAAAGTACCCGCCAATTTGCTACAGTTCATTATACGGAAGTACCCGTGGGAGTAATTTGGACTTATACTTATTTTCTTGTCTGCAGGGTACCGTAGGTACTACGAGTTTGTGAGAATCTGGGAGTACCCACAGGTACTACAGGAACTTGATAAATCTGAGTACGTGGGGTACTGGAACAATCAGTCTGAGAGTGCCCATAGATGCTTCTGAACTTGATCGGATCTGAGAGTGCCGAAGTAGGTGCTACGGAACTTGATCGGATGCGGAGATTGCGTGAGTACTCACGAGGGGGCTTGATCGAATCTGAGAGTGCGAAGTGATTACTCACGGAACTTATTCGGATCACGGGTGCGTAGGTGCTACGGAGACTTGATCGGATGCAAGGTACCCGCGTGGGTACTACGGAGCTTATTCGGATGCGGGGGTGCTCGTAGGTGCGGCCAGGGACGATCAGGATGCAAGGTACGTGGGTGCTCTGCGGAACATTCGGATACGGGGTGCGGGTGGAGTGCTACAGGATCAAGAGCAATACACCTTTGTTTACTCTTATTCATTATTCAGGTTATTATCATATAAGCGTTGGGAAATACCTAGACCGGTGTTAATAAAGTGTAAGACCACGAAGCATAATAAGTATCAGAGGGTGTCTATCTGATCTGGAAGTGCCACTTGGCTCGCGGGATTTCAAAGTGCGAGCGGAGTCTTATTAGCACTAATCGGGCCAGTGTTGTAGCACTTAACGGGGACCCGGGGAGTGCAGAAGTAGCCTTGCGAGGGAATATCAATCTTGTCGGGTCTTGAAGCACTAATCGGGAGATGGAGGAAATTACTTAATCAGGTTAAGACACTAATCGAATCTCAGTCTTAATCGGAGATCTTGGAGTCGAGTCTTAGGAAGCGTGTCGAGTCTGCGAGTACTAATGTCGAGGCGAAGTCTTTGTGTCATTTAATAACTGGTCTTAGGTAGTTTTACAATTATATGAGTTCAGTAACTTACTATCTTAAAATAGAGCATTCTTAGCCACATTATGCGTTCATGACAGATGGTATTTCACGTTCATGATCACGTGTCAGTTCGTTTTCATATTCCATATTCGATTTATGTTTCATGAACACAGCTATGCATTTTGCATTTCCTATATTTTTCATGTTACTATTACATATGGCATTTCATATACTTGCACAGTATAATGCCTATGTATTCACACATCATTCATGTATTCTAGTCCCTCTATGAATCTATTTTACTTAGAAATTGGAATCATTCAATCGGATCATCCAAACTCGAGTTATAGCATTTTCATGCCAAGCCCCAGTCGGTTCTGGGGACTTGATTTACAATATTCATTTTTCCAGTGCCTTGTCTCCATATTTGACACCCAGTTCTTTGTACTCCTTTAAATCTAAGGTCTTTGGAGTTACTCCCTCGACTGGAATCACCTAAATCGAATCTCGGAACTCGGAAATACGTCGAAACAATCCGGGCCCACTCTGCCTGATTCGCGATCACGAGGAATTGGCTTGCACATAGCCTCACTTTGAGTGGATTTCTGGGCCACTTAGAATCCGAATTTGACGATGTCTATTTCTAGATGTTTGGTTTTCCTTGAAGTCTATTTTAATTAGCCACTTGAATCACTAAAATCAGATAAGAAATGAGCAAGTTATGACTAAAATACAAAAACTGGTCGAAACAGGAAAAAGAACGAGCAGAGTGTAAATTTTTATGTCTAACATGTACGGTACATGTTAACTAAAATGACCCAACCCAAAAGGTACCGGTACATGTTCAAAAATTGTACGGGTACATGTAACAAAATGCCCCGAATGTGTATTTTCTCCCATTTTTTCATGCATTTTCATCAATAGATCACTCTAATGCATCCTTCATCAAAACTTAACATGGAATCCCTCCAGTAGCTCCACTTGAAACACTTTTAATTTGCAAAGAATCCTGATTCATGCAAAACTTCACCAATTCAGCAAATCCTTGTAATTGTGAAGGATTCCATATCTACTCATTATCAACTAGGGCTTTTCCAACCAAACTTCCCTTAAATCTAGAGTTAGAATGTTTCCCTAGCAAAACCCTAGAGAAGGGAACCAAATTAATATCCAAATGAAACCCTAGCAATCCATACCAAAGTCATGTATACAAGAATCCATACAAAAATTCCATACCTTGTGGGCCTTGCTTGAACTTCTTCTTCTCTTCCTCTTCCTCTTCTTCTTCTTCTCCCATTCTCTTCTCCCCATACGGTTTGTTTCCTCCTCAGACATGAGACCCGATTTTGGTCTTTAAATCCCAATATCTGGCCTTGTTTGGCCCTCAAAGCCCCATTTTTAGATAAATTGCTGTTGTTTTTTAGTCTTCCAATTTTGACTATTTGTATTCCAAGTTCCCAAAATTGTATTTTGGCCTCTATTCTCATCAACTATGACTTTTAAGCCCCCTTTTTACAATTTTGTCCTTAATTCTTATAAAATCTCCGGGTTTCTAATTTCCATGTTTCGCATTTCAATTACGAAACATTCAAATTATGCTTACAAAATACCCTAAACATGTCGAAAACGACTAGGGGATATTTCGGGATGTTACAGTTATGCTGCAGAAATTTTATAAAATCACAAGTTTAGAAAAGAAAAAATTTTATACGGGTTTTCAACAAGCAACACGGCTTCGCTTCATAGGATTCTCTAGTCGTTGGAAGTAACGGTTAGGGGTTTCTGTGGGGTGGCCGGCACACTGCCTGCTAGTAGGGGTGGGGGTGTGTCACTGTGAGCCCTGTCCTCGACCTTGACCCATACTCTGGCCTCTCTTGCCCGTCTGTGTAGTAGAAAGTGCTTGTGCAGTACCTTGGGACTGATACTGGTTCCTCTGGCCCGCACCGGAGTGAGATGGAACATGCTGCGCCTGTGCAGGTTCCATTGATGACTAGGATGGGGGCGTCCCACGTTTCACGAGATCCACGCCTCTAAGAGGCGATCAGCATATGTCTGGGGCTTATGGAAATGAAGTGACCTGTGATCATTTCCAGGGTGGTAGAAGTCTGGTTGGCGCCCAGCCTTGATGTATGACCTGTCCTAAAACCTGATGAGTAGAAGCCCAGCTGGCCTTCAGCTACGAGCGGAAGAGTCGACTCTCATTTCTCTTGCCACGTGCCATCCGGATACTCAATTGCATCCTCTATCTCTCTCTATAGCCATAGCGTGACCATAGAGTCAGTATCACAGTAACATGAGAATCCGCGATCTTACCGGATGGACAACCGGGCCATCCTCGAACTTCCTCACCTTAGCCATATCTGTGTTGGCCAAGTAGTCATCGGCACGTGCCAACTCGGTGAACATGGCAACGTATTCGAGCACCGTCCTATCTCCTTGTCTCAACTCAAGGAACTCTCGAGCCTTCGCATGATTCGCAGATGTTAGGAAAAACTTGCTCATGAAGAGCTCTCAGAACTCTCCCTAAGTCATCATCTCTAGGTCCCTTGAGACATTAGCCCAATCCCACCATATATAGGATTCACCCTCTAGCTTAAACGTAGCTAGTATGATCCTTGTGGCATCGGAGGTAATCCCCAGCCTCGAGAACCTCTTGACCCTGAAACGATGATTGGCTACCATCGAATCCCCTCCTACCCTGAATGATGGAGGATGATGTAGAGATAAACCTCTACAGGTCATAGGCCCTCCCTAACCAGCTAAGGCGCACCGCTGCTTTGTGCAATGGTGGTAAATCTGTTGTCATCGCCTCCACAAATGCTGTGATCAAAGCCCGGGCGGTGGTGGAGCTCTTGTGGATGACCTGCAACGTCGGCGCCTCGACTTGCCATCTACACAAGTTAAGATAAAGATTTTAGATTCTCTTTTTTCACTTATCACATTAGTGGTGCATAATGTCAAACACTAATAAATAACCATTCCTGTGTTATCATGCTCATTTGTTTTGAACCCCTAAGGTTATGTTCCTTAACCACAGTGTTCTCTCTATATATGTTTTATCATGCATAATTCATAACACAGTTCATCTCTCGTGGAACATATCAGAACACACAAATAATCAATGCACACGATGCACATGTCAAGCTGTGATGCTTGTACCAAACACCGAGCTACAGGTAATAACATACCCAAGCTCTATCACAGTAGCTGGGTCATCTGGAGCCCATGCCTGACAAACCTTAGGTCATGTCAGCATTACATACGATACAAGATGTGATGCCTTGAGGTCCCATCGTGACCTTCGTGCGACCTGTAGAAACATGTGAATGTCGAGATTGTCCGATATTTACACCAACACGTGTTGAGACTCATTCCTGCTCATTTAATTCATAAATATACAGGAATTACCTTATATAGTCCATAAGAGTCCGAACACAACAGCATTCTCATACGTTACAAAAATATACATCTAATAGAACCAAGTGTGTTCTAATATACAAAACATGATATGTATTAAAACTACTCAATCCTCATACATATACAAAACATCTAATCAAGTCCACAATCCGGCCCGCTTCAAGATCATGGCCTCTAAGGAGCGTTATGCACTTTATGTGTGTCGAAGTACACGAAAGTGGGGTTCCACGACCAGGGTAGGCCTTCGCGGCTCTAGTAAAGGCAAAAACCTCTGATAGCTGCACCGCTAAGTGCACATGCAATGCCATAAATTTACACACATTCTTAGACATTCATATAAAACATACATGTCTCTATATGAATGTCTACATGCCGTGCCTCATGCTCTAGTCACTCCCTTTATTTCCTCTTTTACATATGCCGTATGAAAACTATTTCAAAACAAAGCTTTTGTTTTTATTTTTATTTTTTTTAAACTCCATTTAGACATTCTCCGATTTTATAATAAAGAGTGGATAACCCTCCGAATTCCGATATCGTAATATCTATTGGACAACCCTCGATATGATATTATATTGTACTAGTCATTCTCAGATATAGTACAATATCTTGGGCCAAATCCCTCGAAATTAAATATGATAAACTGACCTCAATTTTTAATATAATGGACAACCCTCAGAATTTAATTCATTCAAAATCCCTTGTCATACTCACTCCCGATTTCTGCGATGCCACGTGCATGCAATGTAATGCCAGCTGTAAAATCTCATGTTACATGCATAACAAAAGCTACATGCAACATATATATCATTCATACTTTATCTTAAGCATCATGTTAATCATCAAACATGCACATATCGACATGTATATTAAAATTTTGCATGTTTTCATTCAAGCAATAATACATAAGTGAAGTTTCTTGATCCCAAAACTAGAAAATTCTGCATGTTGGTCATCTGGCCCGATATCTGCCAAACTGATTTTTCTTCAGTCTAAAAACCCAGTGTTAGTCATGCAAGCAATAATACTCCAAATTGATATTTCTTCAGTCTAAAACTCAAAAAATTCTTCATGTTAATCATGCAAGCAACAATATACCAAACAGATTTTTTTTCTTCTCAATATCCAGAAAAAAAACAGTGCTCCCAAAACCAATAGTGACAAGATCAATTCCAAAGAAATTCTGGAAATTACAAGGACCCAGAAACCGGTCCTGACATCAATAGTTTCTGTAAGGCTGTTCTTCTTGTATCAGCCGCAAACTAAGAGGCTACCTTTCATAAAGTGTTTCATGGCTCTTAAATAAGAAATAGCTGAGGTAGGAGAAGACCTCTACTTGATGAAGTGCCGATCAAACTCACAGTTGTTGTACGTTAACCAGAGAATTGCTGGTTCTCTTCTATTTCTGTTTCTTTCTCCTTCCTTTCTTTTCTTCTTCCCTCTCTTCTATTCTCTTCTCTTTTCTTTCTCTCTACTGAATTCTGGGTAGAATTTTTGGAGCCCCCTTTAGCAGTTTCCTCCTTCTCCTTTTCACCGAATTGATGGTGTCTTGGTGGAGAACACATTCTCTAACCCTCTTGACACCTAGCATTCTCTATGCCAAATGCCAACCAAGCCAATTCACTCCCTCTCGGCCACTTGATCCCTTGGACACCTAGCCCCCACTCAAGCCAATTCTCATGCAAATCCAAACCAAGACATTTAGCCTTTGGTTGCCAGGTGTCTTCTCCTCCCGTGCCACATGGCATGCACTTTCATGCCATGTATCGCCACCTTATTTTTCCATTCACCTCGAAATACGTGAAATTTGTATCGTCTTGGAATTCAAAGAAATTCGACTGTGTACCTAGATTTTGCGAGACAAATTCAACAGCGTGATCTGTGTCGTCATCCGAGATTTAGAGAATTTCCGGGTTCGCTGACCGAGTGTCTAATAGAGTTTTACTTTATCTGGGGTCTCACAAAAAATGCTCCTCATACCCATCATAATCACTAAACAAGTCGATGAAGCGGCATCGTGCTCGTTGGCCCAACGTGCTATAGTCAAATACATCCGTCAAAATATTTTTATGTTTTAAAATTTATTTATTTTAAAATTTATTTATTTTAAAATTTTAAAAACCATTTTTGTTAAAAAAAAAGTTTTATTACCTATTAAATAAAATATTAATTATTTTTAATATTTGATGTCCAAAATTTTATTAGTAATAACCTTATTATATTTACTTTACTTTATTTAAATAATTAAAATTATTAAAAAAATTATGTAAAAAAATTCATATTATCAAATTAATTTTATTTTAAAATTAAATTTATATATTTAATATTTTAAAAAAATTGAAAGGATAAACATGAAATTAAATAAATGTGAAATTATAATAATTTTTTAAAATAATATTAACAAATAAAAATAAAATAAATTTCATTTAAAATTATAAAATATTAAAAAACAGTCAATAATGGGATTGAAGTTTTATTTATTGAAAACATCTCATAAATATAAAAAACGGAAATATACAAGAATATCATAAATATGTCGATAGATATTTTAACAAAAATATCCATAAAATATAAATGGTTCAAAAATAAAAAAATCATAAATATATCCATAATTTTTTTTTAATATTTCATTTCTAAAATTTTATTACTCGTGGATAACCTTTTTGAGATTTTCTTTAATTTATTTAAATAATTAAAATTATTAAAAAATCATGTTAACAATTTATTTTATATTTTAAAATAAAATTTATGTATTTAACATTTTAAAATAAAATATTCAAAATTAAACAAAATTAAAAGGATAATATAAAATTAAATAAATGTGAAGCTATAATAAATTTTAAAAATAATATTAACAAATAAACCGATAATATTACTGACATATAACTGAAAGCATAAGTGTTCAGGCTATATAAGAGACACAAATGATAATTGACATTATTTATTATGTATGCGCATGGTATTAAGGTAGTATCGCCAGTTTATTAGGTGATGCACAAGTATGCTAAGTTAGTACCTAAGCTCCAATGAAGTTAACCATTAAGGTTCGATTATGCATTGAGCTAACACACTCCCACATCAAAACATGTTTAGATGTCACAAATTTTCTAATGCTTTTGCATAAGAGGGGACCTCATGTATACATCAAACTATGAATCCTTGAAATTTCCACCATGTGCTTAATATGGTCTACTAATGTGGGTTATGCAGTATGCTATAGTTTATACCTTTATTACTTAAAAATAAAAGGGTTATTGGCACTATTCATTATGGCAGTATCTATGACTATTAAGATAGTGTCTACAATCTATTAAGGTAGTAACTCAAGTGTACTAGATTGTACCTAGCTCCAATGAAGCAACGTGGGGTTGAGTTGTGTATTGAGCTGACACTCTCACACACCAAAACATGGTTAGGGTCACAAATTAATAATTTGTGTGACAGTTGAAATCATCCATAAGTTATATAGGTAAATTATTGATAAATAATTAAAAGTAATTAAAATTTTATTTAAAAATATAATAACACTTTTAACTAAAAAACAAAATTTAAAACTTTTAAATAAATAAATAAAAATATATTGAAAGAATTTGAGATATTTTTTTAGAAATATTTATCATAATCATACATACTTAAATTACATTTATAAAATATTTTTTTATATGTATTTTGTTCTTAATTTTATCAAATTTTAAGTGTTTAAAATATTTTTATGAATCATTTATATTTTATGGATATTTAAAAAAAATATCCATAAAATATTTCCTTTTTTGACATTTCTTTCCAATCAAAGTATATTTATCTATATTTTGATCATTATTAGAGTGATGTGAGATGTCGCGTGTTCAACAAATTGTTTTGAATAGTTCAAATTTTGATTTTAATTTAATGAAAAATAAAATGAAAGCTAACTTTAGTTTAAAAATATTTCAAACTTGAATTTAGTTTAAAATTTTAGACTTCAATTTAATTTAAATGTGACCGTCGGTTCTCGACGGAGCAAGAAGTAAAGTTGTTCTACGCGGCAAGGGCTACACGTGGACACTGATTTGGTGGAGTTAAACCTGACTCAGGTAGGGATCGTTCCTACTTGTGTTAATCTTTGGCTAGAGTCATGTAAATGGTTAGGAATGTTAGAGGCTTGTTTTAATCGTAAGTCGGTCTCAAAGCTTTGAACCCAGTGGAGAAAATTCATATTTTGTGGTCGTGAGCAGTAACCCGATGCGTTTTCACTGTTTCACATGAATATGTTTGCAGATTTTAGTGTGATTTTTTATGATATTGAGTTATTCAAAATGAATTGCTTGTGTTGCTAATTAGCCACGTGGAGCTAATTTTTGTGTTATTGATGTGAAAATTGAATAACGCCAGTTATTTGTGATAAATTATGTTAATATATGCATGCCAATTGTATTAGCGTAAATTATTTGGAGATTGGCGCTAATGCGTCCGTGCTTGGAGCGCCTAGGGCAGGAGTGAGTGCATGACATGAAATGAAACAAAATGAAAATGTTTGGCGAGGAATTTCGGCGGAAGATTTGAGAAGAATTGCCTAGGAGGGACTTCAACAAATCGCACGGGATGAGGACCATGAAACATTTGGAGGTTATCCGGCAATTCGCCTCGGAGGCTCAAATCATATTTTCACGAAACTGTTATTAAGTTTCAAGAACAAAAAGCTTTGTTGTGGCCCGGATATTTACTTGCATATTGGCTTAGACATGTGTGAGGGAGTCGGTGAGGAATCGAGATATGGGTTTGGGCATGTAGACATTCGAGTAGGTTCATGAAATTGCTTGAATGTGGGATTGTTTGTCGTCGTATGCTGACTAGGTGGGAAGTAATGTGCAGGAAATTATCTCTCTTGGGCTTTGCTCACCTATCGAGGATCACCGTTTCGGTCTGAGGGCGTGGAAGGCGGCACTCATTAGGGCCGTTTGAAGAAATCGGGTTGTAGCTTTGATGTTGTTGTATAACATGTGATAGAATGTTATAATTTTAATATATGTTTGTATAAAAAATGACAATTTATTAACTCTTGAACTATTGTATATAGTTGATGTATTTTGTGAAGTGATGCGGGGCCCAGTGGCCATTATTTTACTCGCATGTGGACCTGTGTGGTCATTTGCAGGTATTGGGACCCGGGTTTTATACTTTGGGTAGAGCTCGCCGTCTGAGGGGGCTCTGCCGTTTTTATGAGTGTGTCGGGTTACCCGACATCCACAATATTCCAGCCAGTTGACAGATTTGATAACGGACACCCGGTTTTGGGGTGTCCGCGACGGTATCGAGCTTAGGTATCTGATACAGGGCTTGAGGGACTTGGGCTTAGGCCAGGGTCGTAAGGTGTAAGAGCATCACATCTTAGTATAGCTCGATGTTGGATGCTAGGTATAGCTTAGTATCGATAAGTTAGGTATCACGGTTTTACTGAGACTTGATGAGAAACGGGTTAGATCATGCATCCTTGTGCATTTTGGTGAATGAAATGTGATGTGTGATTGGATCATGTGTTGTATGAATTGTGTGATTGGTATTCTTGGTGAGTGGCATAGGAGAAAAAGTTGAACACTAGGTTCGAAAGTAACCTTAGGTGTTGAAAATTTTGGCAAATGGTCAATTTGAACTAAATATATATATATATATATATATATATATATATATATATAATTTTGGATGGTAGTTCGATTTGAACATAAGCGATTGTATTGAAACTTTGGAAAATCTTTCGATTTTGCATAAGAAAGGGTAAAAATTTAACTCATAAAAATTTTGAGTTGTATGATCTGATGGTCTAGGCTATTGCATTTATGGAGTAGCAAGGAGGCTGCGGGGATGAAAAAAAAGATTATGAGAAGAAATTTTCTAAGGTTTCTGATTAATGTAGAGGAAGCTGGAGAAAAATAAATAAAATAAATTTTAATAAATTTATTTGGTTATCTTCAGAAAATGAAAAAAATAATATATATATATATATATATATATATATATTGGTGGTTTTCCAGTAGCTAGAACAATGAAAAAAAATGAATGAAAAAAAAAAAAAAAAACAAAAGTGTAGGAAGGTTGCTGGACTACTGCCCATTGTCAACACCTTTGGGTCACGATACATTGATTTGTCGTACACGGAAGAGAGCTGGGGAGGCTTCTTTGGGCGCGCAACGAGGCGCCTTGAGGGGCGCGGGCCGGGCGCGCATGGCGGGGCCGCGACATGGCCCAGCCATTCCCCATGACCGCGACCAAGGAAGGCGCGACCGCTGCGGGCAGCGTGCGGCTGGCGGTGGATTGTGTTGCTATGCGGTTTGTATCGTGGCGAGGCGAGGATTGGGTACGCTGGGGGTTGTGTCATGTTGTCTGATCTTTGTATTGTGGCGGGAGAGGCGAGCTTAGGTTGTTGGGGTGTGTTGTGACACGCTAGGGGATACAGAGGCAGCGGGCTATGACACGGTCTTGCTTGGCCGTGTCTTGCGTCTGCAATAGCGACACGACGAGACTCTGTGACATGGCCAAGGGAGGGGGCCCTGTTTCTGATGCCGCGTGTGCCATGATACGGCCTAGCGCGTGCCGCGACACTGGCAGGTATTTCGGCTGGGCGCTGTGGCCGTACGGCACAGGTGAGGTGTGCCACTGGTGCACCTAACCCCGAGTTTTGGACTCGGTGCGGTTTACGAGTCCTTTGTTTGGGACTCTTGTTCGCCAGACAATGTTCATGAGCACTGTTCACGAGGTTTTCAAAAAAAAAAAAATTAAAAAAAATCAAATCAAATCAAATGAAATAAAATCTTTTAAAAATGAAATTTTCTAAAATAAAATTTTTGTTGTTAAAAAATGATTTAATATGGAATTATTGTCTTGTATTTACTATGAATGTAAGGACATTGTGTATGAAATGTTTTCTATGTGTGAATAGTGTCTCGATGCTGTGTTTACGCCTTAGAGATACTGCATTAAATATTAAGTTGCCATTTGACATGTGTAGTTGGCTAGTCGAGGGCAAGGACATAGAGGGTGTCCACGGGTGCTAATGAGCACCAATATTTGACAAACGGGCATATCTTGAAATTTGTAGGGTTAATTTGCTTTGCTATTACCTGTTTGGTGTATGAGCGACTAGGGAGGAGTAGATATCGAGGCATCCAAGATATGGGTGCTGGTATTACTAAGGAAGAGGAAGATCTATCTTCCAACGGCGGGAAAGAAGCAGAAGACTTCTGTTTCGCAAGGATATCCAGGACGGGGCTGAGGTCATCAGGACCCAGGTTAGGATGGGACATTTAGTCGGGCGAGGCGAAGATGTGTTATTCTGCCGACAGCTTTGAACACTTCGTCAGGATTGCCCAGGAGGCGAAATCCCAAAGTTATCTGGGATACCTCGATCCCGATCATCGGTGAGACGAGTTAAGGGTTGCGGTAGGTGGGCGGATGGTGTCTTTACCATTGCGGCGGCTTCGAACATAGGAGGAGAGATTGCCCCTAGAGACAGGGATCCTAAGGTTTTGGGACAGCGTAGTCCCAGTCAGAGGTAGGACAAGAGAGGACACAGTTTGTTCCTCCACCCCCTAGTGGAGTGCAGGGAGCAGTATCGATTCAAGGTGCCACACCGACGTCCCCAGTACTTGACGGACCGGGGGTCCGCATGGGCGGGGCCGGGAGCGTAGGTCGAGGGTGAGGCACGGGTTTGCCCGGGCCCAGAGTTCGGGTCAGGCTAGACAGATGACGTGTTACCATTGTCGCCAGCCTGGGCATATGAGGCGAGATTATCATATGAGGCAAAGGTCTCATGGTATTGCGGCTGAGCATCCAGGATAGTCGGATATGTAGGGTACGTTTCTACTCTTGCACTTGCTGACTAGAGTAGCATTTAAATTTAGTGCATCGTATTCATTCATTGTTGCATCTTGCGAGATAGATTTGAGCTTAGAGGTTGAGGCCTTTAGAGAAGCCAGGTGTGGATGTTCTTCCCTAGGATGTAGGGTGTGGGGTTGTTTAATATGGTCGGGGATTGTGAGTTAGAGATCTACAGTTACGCTCATGGTGACCCCGGGACTGGGTTGTCACAGTATAGCATCATTGCGTTCATGTGCACGGTAACATCGAAACGAGTCGGGTGTGGGTGCATGGTATGGTCATTCACCACTCTAGGTGAGTGTGGGGTTGAGTTTGTCTTTGGGACTACGTTCAATGAAGACTCATAGTTCGAATCAGGAAGTGAAGAGTAATTAAAGTGTGTTAGGCGAAGCGAAGGGACGTTAATCCTAAGGTGGCTTTGGAGTTAGGAGCGAAGGAGACCCGTGGTAGTATCCGAAGGTCCTGTGCCAGGTGTAAGCCGGGAGATATCCCAAATTTACGTATGGGTGTAAGAGACACGAGGGAGCTAGCCACGAGAATTTCTATGGGTGTAGGGCAGGAGAGATCCCAATTTACGTGTGTGGGTGTAAGAGATCGGAGTGGAGGTTATCCGAAATTTCTGTGTGGGTGTAAGAGACCGGGAGATATCCCGAATTTATGTGTGGGTGTAAGAGACCCGTGGAGTTATACGAAATTTCTGTGTGGGTGTAAGGGACCAGGGCTATCCCAATTTATTATTGGGTGTAAGGACGTGGAGAAATCGAAATTTACGTATTAGGTGTAAGAAGCCCGGGGGGAGCCATCCAATTTACGTAGGTGTAGGGCCGGGAGATATCCGAGGAATTTGTATTGGGTGTAGGGCCGGGTGGAGATACGGGAATTTTGTGTGGATATAAGAAACTGCGGTGTAGGTCGAAGAGTTACGTTGCTAGAGATGAAAACACATGGTCATGTTATCACGAAGACTTAGAGTTAAGTGATAGGAGTTGAGAGTGACTCGAGATGAAAACATACGGTCAAGTTATCACGTAGACTTAGAGTTTAGTGATAGGAGTCAGGAGTGACTCGAGATGAAAACGCGATCAGTTATCCGTAGACTCAGGTTCCGTGATAAGTCGGGAGTGACTTGAGATTTGGATACCCATTGGAAATTGCATTGGGTGTTGGTGAGCCAGCAAGGGCTCGGTATATGGATGTCATTCATGACATGGATTAGGTTGACAACCCATTGGGTTGCCAGTGATTGTGACCTTGGGAAGGTCAGCGTTTACACGGCGGATTGTGTAGGGTTCATTATGCGTGGTTGGATGCGGTATGGGTGATAGTGGGCCAGGCTCCGCGAAGTCGGCACATTTCTGTATGCGGATGACCTTCACATGGGAGAGATTCTGCCGGTTGTACGTTCGAGAGATAGTCCGGCTACATGGAGTGCCAGTATCCATAGTGTCGGATAGGGACCCGAGGTTTGAGCGCACTTTTGGAAAGTTTCAAAAGGCTTTGGGCTTCTGACTGACCATGAGTACAACTTTCCACCCCGCAGAGACCGGATAGTTCGATCCGAGGACTATCCTGAGTGTTAGAGGGACATCACTGCCGGGCATGCGTCTGGATCATAAGGAGTGTAGTAGTTAAGGAAGGCATTTCTTGCTTAGCTAGTGGTCCTTTCTAATATGGCGGTTATCGAGGCGAGTATACGAGATGGCACCATATGAGGCAGTGCATTGTAGCAAGTATATGTAGATCATCGATATGTAAGACCGAGGTGGGAGATAGCTCCATCATTGGTTCTAATCTTATTAGAGACACCTTCGAGAAGGTGAGCTTGATACGACAGTGTCTTCTCAATGCTCAGAGTCGGCAAAAGAGCTATGTTGATGTACGACGTCGACCCTTAGAGTTTGAGGTTGGTGATAACGTCTTCTTGAAGATGATGCCTAAGAGAGGAGTGGTCAAGTTCGGCAAGCGCGGGAAGCTATAGCCTAGGTTCATTGGACCCTTCGAGATACTCGAGAGGGTAGGCACTGTAGCGTACCGGTTGGCTTCTGCTTGGCATGTCGGTGTCCGCGAGGTATTCCGTCTCCATGCTACGAAGGTACACTCGAGATCCGGCTCATGTAGTGGATTGGGGGAGAGATTGGGGTTGACAACGATGGGGACCTTCGGGGAGGGACCCGGTGTGCATTATGGATGGCGGGATCAGGTTTCGAGAAGCGGGCCGGTGGTAGTGAGGGTGTTATGTGGCACCATGGAGTGGATGAGGTCAGCGTGGGGCGGAGGACACGATCTGGGTCACCTATCCCTTCTTGTTTGGGATGAAGTCGTGGTTTGGTCGTCTAATATTTAAATGACTAGTTTACATGCATGGTCTAGTGCGTTGCATATGCGTGTGTTTGCGTGGTGTCGAATTTGGACCCGAAATTCCATTTAAGGAGGGGAGAATGTAAGACTCGAGAAAATTCCAATTTTTTGAAAAATGGCAAAATCGTAATTTTGGTAAAAATCTAGAATTTTTCTAGATCTCTGATGATGAAACGGACTTCACTGTTGGAATAGTCTCGCGAAATCTAACTACCACGTCGAATTTCGTCAAATTCTGAGACAGTCGGAATTTCACATCTTTCGGGCACGGGTGTCGGAGTCTTTGTAAGAAGAAAGCCGGAGTTTGAGAGGCGTGTGATGTGACAAAAGTGCCCATTACATATACTCATGGGACACATGTTGCATGAATAGAGAGATGATGGAAATGGACGGCCTACATAGTGCCAAGTGTCAACAATCTAGAAGAAGGGACATGATGGGAATTAAATGAAAGTTTAATGAATAAGACAAACTTGGAATAGTGATCTTCTTCAAAATTAAAAGACCAAAAACGTGAGGAAATTTGGAGAGATGCAGTGGTGCAGATTTTTTGAATTTTAGAGAGAAGGTGTGTCTTCTCTCTAGATTTCGACGATCGGATCGGTTCTCGGCGAGCAAGAAGTAAAAAAGTTGTTCCCAGCGACGAGGGATTTCTGCGTGGACACGATTTGGTGGGTGACAACTCAAGAAGTAGGGATCGCACCCTACTTGTGTTAATCTTTGACTTCAGAGCCATGTAAAACAGTTTGGAATGTTATAAAGGTTTGTTTTAGCGTAAATTCGGTCTCAAAAGCTTTGAGTAGAGTGGAGAAAAGAGATTACTCATTTGTGTGGTCGTGAGCAATTAACACAGGGTTTCAGCTGTTCATGTGAATAGTTACATGAATTTTTGGTGTGATTTTTATGATGTTGAGTAATTCAAAATGAATTGTGTTTGTGCTTGCGTGAGCTAATTTTTTGTGTTATTGATATGAAAATTGAATAACATGATTGTTGTGAGTAAATTATGTTAATATATGCATGTGAATTGTATTAGCATAAATTATTTGGAATTGGCATAATGCATTCCATATGCACTGGGGCACCCTAGAATATTAGGAGTGAGTGTATGATATGAAATGAAACAAAAATGAAAATGTTTGTGAAAGGGATTTCGATGGAAGATTTTCCGAAGAATTGCCTGGGAGGGGTGTCCAACAAATCACTTCGGATGAGGACCATAGCGTTCGGAGGTTATCAGGCAATTACGCCTCGGGTAGTCAATATTTTTACCAAAGCTCATTGTGGTTTCAGAACAAAAAAGCTTTGTTGTGGCTGGATATTTTTACTACGCATATTGGCTTAGGCATGTGTGAGGAGTCGGTGAGAGTCGAGACATGGGTTTGGGCATGTAGACATTCGAGTGGAGTTCATGAAATTGCTTGAATGTGATTGTTTCATGCATGTGCACTTAGGTGGGAGTAACCCATGTAGGAAATTATCTCTTTGGGCTTTTCGCTGGCGCAATCGAGGATGCTTTGTTTGGTCTGACGATCGGGAAGGTGACACTCATTAGAGGTCGTTTTAGAAGAAAGCCGGGTTGTGACTTTGATGTTGTTGTATAACATGTATTAAAATGTTATAATTTTAATATATGTTTGTATAAATAGTAATTTATTAACTCTTGAACTATTGTATATAGTTGATGTATTTTGTGAGTATTGATGCAGGGGCCCAAGTGGCTATTATTTTACTCGCATGTGGACCTTGTGTGGTCATTGTAATTGTTGGGACATGTTTTGTACTTTGGGTAGAGCTTCCCGTACAAAGGAGACTCTGCAGATTTTATGGTGGTGTCGGGTTGGCATCTACGAAATGCCAGGTGGGTTGACGGGTTGTCCAGCGGACACCCGGTTTTGGGGTGTCACACTTACTGCAAGTTTCGGTAAAATATATTGGACAACCTCCGGTGCAATTCAGCTGGGTAATTCTCGAAATAGTCATGGATCGACTTAGAAAGAAGCGTTGGACAACTCTCCGAGGCAGTTCTTGAAATCTTCCTTGAAATTCATTTCTGGTCGTTTTCATTTTCTTTTATTTTCCTTCATGTGTGTGCACTCACCTACCATCACAGAATTTTGGTACCTATGGAATGCATTATGTCATTTCAAAATATTCATGCTAATATATTTCACATGTATATTAACAAAAATTAATTCTACATAATTCGTATTTATTGATTCTGTCAATAACACGAAATTAGCTCACATGGGCTAATAACCAATCCAGTAATTCATTTTGAACCACCCAACAACCTAAAAATCACACAACCAATCATAGACGATAGAACCCTAGGGTCGGCCAGCGTTCACGGCCCTACAATAGGGATTTTCTCCACTTGGTTCCAAGATTTTGAGGCAAATAATACGGCCATTCGGGCTCAGTAAATCCCGAATCCATTAAAATGGCTCTTAGCCAAAGAATAAACCAAGTAGGAAAAGATCCCTACCTCTTGGAGTTGTCGGAACTCAACAAACCGGTGTCCACGCGTAGCCCTTGCAGCGTAGATGAGCTTTGGCTTCTTGGTCTAGATGAGGAGCAGACGAGTCAGTTTAGGAAATCTAGAGATAAGTCACTCTTTCTCTCTCTAAAAACTGGATCTCACCCTCACTGCCCATTTTTTTTCAATTTGGAGAAGAAGAAGACTATTTTTTCTTTTATCTTATTCATTTTATCTTTTCACTAAATCCCTATTTTGTCCTTTAGTTTGGATTTTTTACACATGGCTTAATCTAAGCCATTCATCTCCATCATCTCACTAATCATACAACATGTGTAACATGGGTACATGTAGTAGGTGACTTTTGTCACATCACATGTTTTTCATAAATCATCATATGGCACCCAACACCCGGTGCCTTGAAAAACGTGAAATTTCGACTGTCTCGGAATTCGACGAAATTCAATGTGGTTGCTAGATTTCGCGAGAAGATTCCAACGGTGAAGTCGTTCGTCATGGGATCTGAAGAATTTGATTTTGGTCAAAATTACCATTTTCACTTTTCGAAAATTAGAATTTTCGGGTTTATTCTCCCTCCTTAAAGAATTTATAGATCCACGAGTGTACCATCCTAGCGAATCACATGCATATGCAACGTGCACTACGCCATGTATGTAAACTAGTCATTTAAGTATTAAACAACTAAACCATGTACCTTCATCCTTGAACAAGAAGGGATAAGTGGCCCACATCGTGTCCTCGCTCGCGTTGACTCCTCACTCCGCAGTCTTTGCCATATCACCCTCGCTAGCCTCACTTGGTCTTGTGTGGCAAAACCTGATCCGACTATCCATATTTTCTGCTTGGTCCCTCCTCGAAAGGTCCCATCGTGTCAACCTCATCTTTCCCCAATCTACTGCATTATTTGGATACGGGTGTACCTCCTAGAGCATGGAGACGTGAAATACCTCGTGGACACCTGACATCTTGGGCGGTAAAGCTAACCGATCGCCAGCGGCGGTGCTTACCTCTTGGTATCTCGAAGGGCCAATGAACCCTCGACGATAGCTACATAAACTACTTAGGAACGACCACTCTCTTAGGCATCACTTGAGAAGGCGTGATCCTGACCTCGAACTCTAAGGGTTGGCGTTGTACATCGGCGCCAGCTCTTATCTTTGGCTCTGAGTCGTGAGAATACGTTGTCTTATCAAGCTCACTTCGGAGGTATCTACAATCGGATCGGGGCCAGGTGATGGAGTTTTCTCCCTTCCGGTCCAACTTATGTCGTGATATGGCCTCCCGTCCCGATTGCCTCATATGGTTCCATTTGTATACTCGCTTGGTAACTGTTGTTATAGGTGAATTCCACTAAGAGCAAGTCTTTCTTACATTACACTTATAGGCGCATTATGTAGCATGTCCTCCTAATACTGTATATGGTCCTCTCTATCTGTGCATTAGATTAGGCTTCATGCTCATGGTCAGCCTTGAAATACAAAAACTCCAAAAGTGCGCAAGTAAACCTCAGTCCCTATCCGACACTATACTGGTACTCCATGTGGTATCTCTCGAATGTCTGGCCAGGCGAATCTCTAATGTAGAAAGGTCATCCGCGCGACTAGAAAATGTGCCGACCGTGTTTGGTCCACTATCACTATACCCGCGTCATGTCCTTGCGATTGTCGGTGGCAAGTGGGTCACGAAATCCGCCGTGGCGTGCTCTGCACTTCCACTTTCTGACCACCTTCGATGGTAGTAGTCTGGCAGCTTGGTGCTCCATTGCCAACCTGTGACGCGTGAGACGCGTCGAAAAAGTCCCCTCGTGTCTCTTTCATTACGCTCTAGTAGTGCGGCGGCCGAGATGCTGGTACACATCTTGGCGCTGCCACCTGGATACCGCGGAGAAAATCAAGAGCGGTGAAACTCCACCAGGAATCATCTCTCGAATCGGTCCAGTTTGGGAACCATTACCCTTCTCTATCTGACAACTACCATCTAGTGGGCGATTAATTTCATCCTGTACGACTATACCCGGTCCACTTTGATGGACCGCCCATCTACTGCGTCACGTCGCCCGAGACTCGATCACTGCGCTTTCGGTAGGAGCGGTGTCTGCTAAACTCCCAACACCACTAAGCGCTCGTACGTTGCGTAGCGGCCTAAGCCCATCCCACGGTCTGAAGCATCCGCCACTCCGGAAGCTATACTAGCTAATGCTCCGTGACTTCCGGCGAGTGCATCGGCCACCACATTTGCCTTACCCGGGGTGGTAATGCAAAGTGAAGTCTCATAATCCCTCTCAGGAAGCCATCAATGCATTGGCTCATGTGGGAGGTCAGCTAGCGTGAAATTATACTTCGAGACTTTGTGGTCGAGGTACACCTCAAACTATTACGCCATATAAATAGTGGCACCAAATCTTGAGGCGGCTCGACCATGACTCCGTGTCGTGTGTGGGGTAATTCTGCTCATGATTCTTCAGCTGGCGGGAACCATAAGCTACTACCCTCGGATGCATCAAAACACATCCGACCCTCGAGGCATCCGCAAGCTACCATGGGAGCTGAAGTAAAGCCTCCTCTTCAGCTCCTGGAATGCCTCCTTGTGGTCGTCCCAATCGAGCTTGGCTTCCTTACGGGTCAATCTTGTCATAGGTGCCGCTAATCGGGAGAAATCCTCAATAAATCTCCTATAGTACCGGTAATCGAGCTTCATTATCTCGAAGGCCGACTTCGGCCTCTCCCAACTCATCACAGCCTCGACCTTCTCTAGGTCATGACATGCGATCTTTGACACCGTGTCCCGAAAATCTCACCTCGATGAAATAAAACTTCGCACTTCACTTGAACTTGGTGTACGGTGATGCTCTCTCGATAAGCGCCAATACAATCCTTAGAGATGATACTCACATGCTCCCTCTACATTTGGGAGTAGATCAAAATGTCGTCAGCAAGCTGGGCCCGATCTAGATAGGGTTGGAATATACATGCATGAGGTCCGTGAATGCATTGGCGCGTCGTCAATCAAGGCATCACTATAATATCAAAGTGCCCATAACGTGTCCTAAACCTTTGTCTTAGGGATATCGAGTCTCCTAACCCTCAGCCCGATGAAGCGCTAGTGAAGGTCTATCTTGGAGTAGACTCACGCTCCTCTCAACCGATCAAACAAGTCATCAATCCTCGTGATGGAGTGCAGATTCTTGATCGTAACCACTATTCAATGTCGAGTAATCGATACCTGATCGAAGGGTCTTGTCCTTCTTCTTATAAACGAGAACGGGCGCCCCATGGTGAAGTGCTCGGTCTAATGAACCCCTTGTCCAGTAACTCCTGTAGTTGGACTCTGAGTTCTTACAACTCAACTGGTGCCATCCTATGTGGAGTCATAGAGATGGGCGAAGTACCGGGTGTAACTTCGAGCGAAGTCTGACCCCTGCGCGGAGGAGCAATCCGTTAGCTCATCACGAAAAACATCCTCATACTCGTAGACTACTCGAGGTAGATCTAAGTTCGGTCTCACCTCGTCCTCTAGGGTAAGGCTTGCTAGCCAACCCGCCAACTGTCCATGACACTTGGACTCGTACACCGTCTAGGGCAAAATATCATGCTTGTCCCCCTGAAATACAACACGAGTATCGTCCTGCGTGTAGGCGGTAACCCTCCTACGCTCCCGCGATGGAATGCGACTTCTGTAATTTGACCCGATCATCCCGGGATGGCGTCAATTCGACATGTCCGACCCTCGGTCCATTGTGAGTAGAATCCGAGATCTCTAACTCATGACCTCGACATATCATCCTTATCCTCGCCTGCAATCCTGAGGAGAACTTCATATCTGAGGGCTCCTCGAGCCTCCAACCTCTAAAAGCCCCTGGCCTATCCACAGCTAATACGTGATGAATGAATGCGAAGCACTAGAATCAAAATAACGCACTCTTACCATGGGTGAGATAGCAAAATGTACCCGTATGGTGGGTGTCTGGCGACTCGGCCGGTGGTGTGATGGCATGAACACGCCCCTGAACTGACGTCCACGCACTGTGGGCTTCGTCATACTGCGCCGACGTAACGGCTCGGCTGCTACGTATGTCAGTGCGATGCGACTCCTTGAAGCGATCGCAGCTCCCTTTAGCTGTCTTGGGCTATGGAGGAATGGTGTATCCTCTCTGTCCTACCTCTTTGTTGGGGCTGTGTCCGAGGAGCCACGAGATCACATTTGTCTCTGGGGCGATCCCTCTCGTATGTCGAACAGCGGCAATGGTAGCACACCATGCATGACCTGATTATGCTCTGATCATCCTGATTTCGGATGTGCGGCCTTGGAGCCCACGTGAACTGGAAGCCTTCTACTTCTTTCCCGAACTAGAAGAAGACAGACTCTTCTTCCTCTTACTCACTAACTTACCCATCCGAGTGCTCAGGCATCTCAGAATCTCTCTCTATGACCATGGTGGTCGTAACCATAGAGTCATGTCTTAATGAGCGAAGGCTACTGTTTGAATGGACAACTTTGGCCCATTCTCGAATCACGACCCTTGCCGTATCCATGTACATCATCAGAAAACGGGCTAGCTCATGAATCTGGCCACATGCTCCAATACGGTTGCCAGTCCACTGTGACTCCTGGCTCTGAGCATTCGCATGATGAGCAATGTCAGGAAAATGCGCCGTGAAGATCAGGAACTCTGCCCCGAGTCACTCACAGATCTCCTAAAGGTCTTCTCCTAGTTCCACGCTGGGCTCTGCTCTGGGTTTGGAATGCGGCTGTCGATCTGGTCGTATCGAGGCGATCTCCGCCTCCGTACCTTCTCTTGCATGAACCAATGGAGTGTCACCATCGGATCTCCTCCCCTTTGAATCTCCCAGGAGGATGATGGGCCACTAAGCTCTAGGAATTTTCGGACCTCCACGGCTACTGCTACACTGGCATTGCAATGGCAACGGCAGCGCGATCCCTACGACCTCGGCAAAGGCTTGTTGGTGAATCGCGGTGGTGCTTGGCTAGCACCTGCGTGGGCGACCTCTCGTCCTTTTCCGCGTAGCCATGCATGTCAAATGCTTGAGATTAAGTTCTTGCTTAGCATCCTCTAAGGTGTAAACACAACCTAGAGACACTATCCATATCTAGAAAAATTCTATCTAAGCTATATCCATGCATTCATAATTGTCTGATCCAATAATTTTCATATATTAAATCATATGCAACAAATAAAATTTTATTTTATTTTATTTTGTTACTAAATCTGACAGTCAGTCCATAGCAGTATTCATGTTGACTCCTGCCGGTGCACTAAGTCAAAACTAGGTCGAGTGCACGGTGCACACACCCATGGCCAGTTGCGCCGCGGGCCGCGCGGCCTGCGCTCCACGGCCTTATCGCCTGAGCCGTGTCGTGGCGCCGCGGGGGCGCCTGGTATGGCTCGTAGAGCCTTATCGTGGCGCTGGCGCCGTCTCCGCCAGTCGCCTCACTGTAGAATATCGCCCCTCGCCCGCGTTGCAATACAAGAATTGTATTATTATGACGTCGAAGGGCCCATGCTGCGTGCACTGCGCGTCGTGTCGCGCTCCGTGTCGCACGCCGTGTCATGCGCTATATCGTAGCCTTGCTACGCCATATTGCGACACAAAGGTCGCCCCCAGCCATGATACAAACCATTGTATATCGCGACTCTGTTCTGAGCGCGTACCGCTTCGCCCAGCAGCGCGAACCGTGTCATAGCGATGTCGTCGCAGTTGTGTGTCGCGGCTCCTGCTAGCCCGACACGCACCGCTTCCGGTCGTATCATGGCCTGCCCGCTTCTTTGTATCCGCGATACAATATGTTCTGCCATTGACGCGAAGACTAAGGCGTGATAGCCCGCGGCTTTATCGAAACCTTTTTTTTTTTTTTCACTCATTCATTTTTTTTTTCATTTTTTTTCCTTTGATCCGACTACGTAAGACAGCAACAACAAAAAAAAAAATATATATATATATATATATATATATATATATATATATATATATATATATATATATATATATATATATTAATGTCTTGATAGAGCAAATAAATTCATTAAAATTTATTTTATTTATTTTTTTACCAATTTTACACATTATAAAACCTCAGAAAAAATTTCTTCGATACATTTTTTCTATGTGTATATTCATAAGCACACAAACCACAAAACTCACGAAACCACCTGGCTTATACAGACACATCATCACCTGTCGATCATCAAAATGCCTGAGGAATCGCGTGGTTAACCCGTGCCCATCAAGTTCTAGGTAATCGTATACCTAACCCATTGATACTAAGCTATACTTGGTATTCGGCATTTAAACTCTGAGTATTTATAATCTAAACTCGATGTATCAGTGACGCGCCCTAATTCCCAGGGTGTCTCGTTAGTAACCATCGGCCCTGCCAGAATCTGCTGTCTCATATTATGAGACTATATAGTAAAAATGGCCACTTAGGCCCATACATCAATACTCACCAAAATACATAAACTATATAACAATAGTTCAAGAGTTATTACATTACTCTTGCCAAAACTATCTCAGAATTTAAAGTTTTAATACACATTATACAAATGAATACAAAGCCACAATCGGCTTTCTTCACTCGACTTCTAGTGAGCGTCGTCCTCTACATGCACTCGTACTGAAATAATGATCACTCAGCGGGGGTGAGAGCAATGCCAGTAGTGACCAATTATCTGCATGGGTTACTCCACGCTTTAAATGCGCGTATTATATAGCGACCGAGCCCCACACTCAAGCAAATACATGATCCTAGCGAATGTCTACATGCCCAATCCCATGCCTCGAGTCCTCACCGACTCCCTTACACATGCCTAAGCCGAATGTGAGAAAAATACAGTTTTCAAAACAAAAGGTTTTGTTCACCGGCTTACTGCGAGGACCCCCGATAGATATATTAGACAACCCTCGAGGTGAATTCTTTGGGTAATTCTCGAAAGCGGAGTCATGGATCGACCCTCAAGAATGAGTGTTAGGACAACTCTCAAAGGCAATTCTTCGGAAAATCTTCCTTGAAATTCCTTTCCTGTAATCGTTTCATTTTCTTTTTTATTTTCCTTCATGTAATGCACTCACCTACCATCTAGGGTGCCACCGGTGCATATGGAATACATTATGCCATTTCGAAATATTAAATGTAATATATTTCGCATGTATATATTAACAAGAATTAATTCACCTGATTAAATGTTATTCGATTCCGATCAATAACACCAAAATTAGCTCACATGGGCTAATAACAATCGAAGCAATTCATTTTGAATCACCCGACAACGAATCACACAGCGATCACGTGAACGAGTAGAGACCCTAGGGTCGGCAGCATTCACGGCCTACAAATAAGGGATTTTTCTCTCCACTTTCGGTTCAAAGATTTTGAGACCAATAACCGACCATTCAGGCCTCAATAAATCCTCATCCATTAAAATGGCTCATAGCGAAGAATAAACAGTAGGAAAGATCACTTTTACTCTTTAGGTTGTCGGAGCTCCTGAAGCCGGTATCTTAGCGCGTGGCCCGCACAGCGTAGATCGACTTTGGCGGAACAGCGAGCCAGACCCGGTCCGAAAGCCGGAAATACAGAGATAAGTCGGCTGCTACCTCTCTAAGCCCCGGATATCATCCTCACTGCCCGTTTTTTTTCAATTTGGAGAAGAAGAAGACTATTTCTTCTATTGTCTTATTCATTTAATCTTTTCACTAAATCTCCATTTTATCCTTTAGTTTGGATTTTTGCCACATGACTTAATCTAAGCCATTCATCTCCATCATCTCACTAATCATGCAACATGTGTCGTAGATACGTGTGGAGTGAACTTTTGTCATGTCAGCATTAACTTTCTGAGCATCATCGCGACACTCGACACGTCTGCTCGAAAATGTGAAGTGTTCAGTGTCACCGGTCGGCCCGAGAGACTCGGCGTGGTAGCTAGATTTAGCGAGATGATTGGCGAGTCGTTTTAGTCATCCGAGATCTAGAAAATTTCGGATTTTGAGTTAAAAATATTTACCATTTTTCGAAGAATTAAAATTTTCCACAGTTTTATATTAAAAGTCACAAAAAAATTAAAATTTAAAATTTAAAAATAAGTAAATATTTACTTTAAAATAAATGTAAAATAAAAATATTTCATTAGAATAATTTATTGAAAATTGAAAATAAAAATTAATAGTTAACTTGAGTTTTAAGAATATTTTAATTTTAATTTTTTTTAAACTTCAGTTTAAAAGTTTAAAAATTAAACCTGAATTTAAAATTAAAAATAAATAATATCTTCTTTAGTTTCAAAATTGAAGTTGATCTTTATTTTTATGTTAAAATTTAATTTTTATTTTATGTATTTTGGTTTAAAGAGAGAGAGAAAGTGAAATCACAGATGAGAAAAGGTGAGAGTGAGAGAGAGAGAGGAGGAGAAAGGAAGGTGGTTGGGTGAGAGAGGCAAAACATATGGTAGGAGGGTATTTCTAGGATTTTTCCTTCAATCATTAGATATGCTAATTAATTGATATTTGAGGGAAATAAATTTTTTTTTTCTTTCAGTAAGCCTGAAAACACAAAACAGATATTAACCATGGGAGCATTTTGGCTGAAACATAAACTAATGATATAATCTTGCAATATCAGAGAAACATCTAATTTAATAACCTACATTTCTCTTAAAGTGGTAACAATGAAACAATAGATTCCTCTGTTGATTTTAAAAATTTACAAGCAAACAACATGCACGTATAAAGATGCTGCTCACTTTTATACATACTGTCTTTGGAACCTGGGAAGTACCAAGGAAAAAAATAGAGAAAAAAAATGGATGGAAAGTAAATTTAGGAAAAAAATAAAATATAGGTTTAAACTTAATAAATTAATTCTATATGTTTATTCAAACTTATTTTATTTGTTTCTCTATCTGCAAAGACTAAATTTAAAATATGTGTTGAATTTTGAGGAATTTTCGGTATATTTGATTTTTCGTTTATATTTCGCAGTAAAATTAAGCATGAGAAAGATCAATTTTAAAACAGTATTTGTTTTTTCTTTCCCTAGTACTTTTTGGGTTCCAAACTGAGCCACATAATTGCTCATAAGATGCTGCATTCAAAGTCCATCATTAATCTGCAAGTCAGTTAGTGATTGACAATATAGACGATGATCAGTTTAGTCTTTCTCTTTGGCATTCCCTTATTATATATGGCTCCCGATCACCTAGGTTGAGCGAAGGTCTCTAATGCGGGTAACCGTGTGAAGCCAGGCGATTGAATTACTATCAAGTTCCATTTTACTTTTTCAGTTGTCATACAAACCATTTGTGAATTCATTTGATTGATGTGAACCTCGGTGTGTGGTGGCCGGCGTGTGTTCTAACCGGTTTGTCAACGTATTAAGCTTATCTCATGTTTACCCAAATGTTTTAAAATCAAATTAATTTTTTGATTAATTGCATGAGTTTGTTGTTCGAGGAAAAATTAACGGTGAGTCAATTGACCACACATTGAATTTAAATTACTTACCAATGCAGTGACTCAATCAAATTGTGCTTTATTTGCATCATGATGACGGGTAATACAGACTAGATTATCATTTAGATCTTGAGATAAAGCTTGTAGCCTTAAGTCAAAGTTATTAAGTCTCTCAGTTGGATCTCGTGTTAGGTGAAGAAGAAGATTAATGAGTATACTAACAGTGGTGAAGCTATTGTAAGAGATAGAATTTAAAATTTCATTGAGTAAGAAAATTTATAAACTATATGAGAATGCAAAAAACAAAAATCCAAAAATGTAATGTGGTTATATATCACATATTGCATGAGTCACAAAAAAATAACTAAAAATCAAATGTATTTTTTTTAATACTTTTTTTATCCTCCCCATCAAATGGCTGGAGCTTAAAGCAATCAGTGAAAATATCTTGCAAATATCACGAATATTAACTAAGTTTTCAAAATAAAAGAAAATTTTACCTGTTGAAGAACCTTTAGGACGTCTACAATTCCTTAGCGTGATGACAAGGGAATCAAATAAGTGTACAATTCTTTGATGAGGGAAAATTGATCGAGTGTGCAGGTGTTTGGTTCTGCTTCCTGTTGGTTACGACTTACGACCCAGACCGATACTTTTCAGCCAACAATCTCTTTCACGCAAACGTCAAACACGAGATCGAGGTTCCGCGAGACTCTAAAGCTTCGTTGAGATCCGCAATCATGCCCGTCAGAGAGACTGGTTTTGTTGTTGTGAACCAGTCGCGTTTTCTCTTTCTTGTTGTTTTCTTTTCATTTTTTTTAGGGTTTGGGATTTTGTTTGGCTATTGGGGGCATGGATGATTTGGGGGATATGGGATTGGGTGTGAGGTGCAGATGGAAAGAGAGTGACGTGATGGGATTGGGATTGGGTGTGATTTGGGGATTCCAAGACCATTAACAAAAGAGAGGTGCAGATTGGGATTGTGTGCAAAATATTCTTTGAATCTTGATGAACTTAGTGCTGGGGAAGGATTTGCGGCTGCGGCGGTGGAGATGGATTTGCGGCTGTGGCGGCTACAAGGAGTTGGTATCGTTGTTGTTGGAGTACGTGAAGGGGGTTTTGCAGATTTGCGACTGCGACTATGGACAATTGCAGATTTTGGCAAGGGATAGCCTAAAAATCCAAACTTGCAGAGAAAGGAGGATATACGGTGACCACGGTGCGCGGATGGTGTCGACGCGGGTGATGATTGACTCAGAGCAGTCGAAGGCTCTAAGTAGCGAGTGGCAGCAATGGGTTTCAAGTAAGGGATGGTTGAAATCAAAATTTCGCGGAGTGGATCGGCAGACGAGAGTTATCTTTATGATCTTGAATTGATATAAGATTGGTTCTGAAAGAATAATAAAATTGAAGAAAGTAAATAAAATAAGCGAGCGAAGTTACCGAGTTTTGATATCGTATTTCTCTTAATGATAACGTAAGATCTTTGTTATAGACGCGATAGAAACTTTATGATTATGGACTTGGGATTAGGCAAATTATAGGTCAAATAAATAGTAATAATAATAAAAATCGTCGATTCGACTTAAGTTTTATCTCTTACAGGCACATGTATGGGCTATTCCATGCCCCAAACAGTGGAAAGTTGAATCCACAATGTGGGGAAACCATGGAAAAAAAAGTGACACATATATATACCGGAAGAAGGTGATGAAAAAATCCAAAAATGTTTTGAAAACATTTATTCCACAAACAAAGAGGGGTGTTTTTCAGTCATTTTGGCTTGAAATTACCCTATACACATTTTTTTCCCGATACATCTCTTTATTCCGCAAGATTTAGGTTTTTCTTGTTTTATTAATTGTCATTAGTCTTATTACTTATCGTCGACTAGTTAGAACATGATGTTTTTTGTTGTGACACTTTATTTGTATGAGGGTGATTCAAATAGACAAAACAGATTTGATCAGTCGCATAGTCGTCAATATTTTGAAGAACCGGAGTCGAAGATATTCTAGTTATTATATTATCAAATTTGTAGGCTTTATACCAATTTATTATGGTATTAACCTATATATTGTTTCATTATTTTTAGTTTTTTAGTAATTTGTATATTTGATCTATCGATCTATCACAAGTTTGAATAAATAAAAATATTTTTCTTTTTTTTTTTAATTAAAAAAGAGACACTAAGACTGAGTATGGTGAACTAGTCAATGTGAAATCACAAACAAATGAAGGAGACAAATTACTTGGCCATGCCATGTTGTCCATTATCCATTGAAATCGACACCACCCAAGTTGCTTAATTAATTAATAAAGTAGCTATTCCACAAAAATTTAGATTTTTTCTTATTTTTCGTGTTATTGCCATCTCATTACGGCATTTAGTTTGTCATCATAGCTTGTTACAACGTGGTGCTCTTATCTTGTTGCGGTGCTTTATTTGTGTGAGGGTGATTCAAAGAGGCAAAACAAATTTGATCAGTTGAAGATATCAGATCATGGTCGTCAATATGTTGAAAAACTGAAGTCGAAAATATTATAGTCATTATATTATTGATATGGTTTGAAAAATGGGCACGTAGGCCCACAGCGAGCCCGAAGTGCGAGGCTCAATCATTATCAGGGCCCCTAGCGTGGCAAATGAAGGCGTCATTTCGGTAAGGCCGGTCATGGATAATTTAGGCCCATCATAAAATCATATTAAATCTCGTAATAGAGAGTAGTATAATCCTATAACCTTTATCACGTAAATCTAGCCATCTAGTAAATCTCATCGAGTAAGGAAAGCCCAGGATAATTCACGATAAGAAATGGTTATCACACCAAATCAATGAATCTACGCGATAAGGAAGGAGGATAATTCTCGATAAACTACTCCTTGATATCCCTTATTAAATAGATAAAGGCAAAAAAGAAATATCCCCTCGATAGGAAAGAATCCTTCTGCCACCCAGTGAATAATACATACTATAAATACCAGGCCTCCCCATCGGTGAAAGGTACGCAACACATTCACCCTCTAAGCAGTCTATCATTTCTCTGAGGAAGAAACTGACTTAGGCATCGGAGCGGCTACGGGCGAAGCCCTCGCCGACCCTTACTTTCTTTCTTGTCTTCGCAGAGGAGTGCTGCATCCAGAGACTAAACCGGCGGTATCACATCCGGGAGGCCGGCGGACCGGTGACAGGCCCAATATCGGCCCGGCGACCCGAGCCTGCGGACCCGATCAGTAGCCTAGTTACGGCCCAGCGACCCGAATACGCTCCGGCCCGGTCCGGTTGAAAAAAAAGGCATCATCGATTAAGCGTCGATACGCCCAGAACGGCGGTTCCTTTACAAGCAAAGCGATCTCTCGACGATGGTATCGACCGAACACAGCGGGGGTAGCGCCCGATCTGGGACGCGAGAACCCCGCCAGGCGGCGCGAGACGAGCGGACCTCGGCGCGTGCAGAAGCGATGCGAAGCCCGACCGCAGATGAGGTGGGGCGCTCCGCCTCACAACCAGCGCCCCGATAGGAGGACAGAGCAGCTCACCCCGAGACGGATCTGTGGCCACGGGAGGCCGCAGCAATTTCAAGAAGGTCACTAACACCTCATGAAGAGGCGGTACAATCCTCGAGCATTCCCACGAGGTGCTGAAAGCAGACGAGTCAAATAGAGCGGGGTGCACGGACCACACTTGCAGCCCATGGAGAGGAGAGCGGCAGAGAGAAAGCGACACTCGGGAGCATGTCGAAAAACCGAACCTCGCCGCCTTTCGGCCAGGGACGGGGGAGGCAATCACATGGGAGGCGGAGGAGGTTTAGAGCCTCCAGCGGGGAACTACGGCCGTGTGAAGTTGTAAGAGGGACGCGCTCGGACACTATGGACACCTGCAGTTACCTTGGTAGTCATAGTTCGCAGTAGAGGTGCTCCACTTACCTCTTCCGGCAAAATTAGAAGATGCATGAGTGGAAGCGTTTGATGGGCAGAGAGATCCCGTCGATCATCTCGACACTTTACAAAAACCAAATGGAGTTGCATGTCGTTATCGGGACCCGTGCGATCGCGAGCACCGCTATCACATTAAAAAGCCCGACCTTGGCACGGTTTAACAAGCTCTCGCCTTACGTGATTTCCTGAATTCGAAGAGCATACATTGCGTTCGTCTCCTTCGTTGGGCGAGCGTGTAGAAAATGAGATTACCCATCTATTGACCACATGATGAGGCTCAGCGGGAGAGCACGAGGTCCTGTGTTCGAGATTCAACGCCGGAGTCTCTCTAAAGGTAGACATACTGACGAAAGCCGCGATCCACCACAGCCTCCATTCTTCAGGCTAGAGTGATCTAAGATTTGATGTTTTCCATTCAAAAACCCTCAACAACATGTTGAGGTGCTCCTTCATGGCTACATTAATGGTGAAGATGCCCTTTATATCCAAGAAGGGATTCCTCCAACCACCAAAGAAAAAGCGGGGCGATAAGCGGCAAAGGACCCGAGACCCGAATGAGCGGCCGAGGGAGGAGTCTCGAAAGATGGAGCGGTCCGAAAGCATGGAAGCCTCGAGGTCGTCTGGGCCCACCTCAACTACGGCAGTCTTGGCACGTATTACCTCGAAGCGGTTCACCCTAACAGCTACAATATCGTAGGTCTTGCATGAAGTGTGACACAAACAATTCCTAAGGTGGCCAAGCCTCGGATGAAGTCGGACCAGCGCGAGACAGCATGGGTATTGGGTTTCCACGCAGGGATACGGGCATCGCACGCGGATGATTACATCTCAGGCTCGGGAATGAAATATAATGCAATACGGCGATGGGTATCTGCTGGCGCGCTCTATGCCTGAAAATCGGACTCAAAATCAGGCTCGAATCGAACGAGACTCGATGGCACCGCGGCCGCCTCGCGGACCGGCGACTCATCGGCCCGGCGGCGCTGGGGAAATACATGGCGATCTCGGGAGGTTCGCGGGAGGAGGAGGGAATCCGGTGCGATACAGAAGGCCATCTGCGCGATGTCGGGCGGAGAGGTAATGGAAGTAGGCGGCGTTCAAGCACTCGGCTCGACACATTCATAACATTCTCGACTGGATGCGGAGGGATGCCAGCATCCACTGACGACCGGTGGTATCTGGCGGTTGTGACCCGACAAAAGCGGTCCATCGGGTCTCAATCGACAACGGGAGTTCAGCCGACATTATCTTTGCCTCGGCCTTCGACAAAATGGACATCGAAAGGGATAAGTTGGAACCAGTCAACACCCACTTACAAGGATTCTCTGGAGAGAAAGTGTTACCCTTGGGCTCAATACAACTAGTGCTCACTTTGGGAGACCCCCATGCCAGGCAACTACCACAGCGAGATTCCTCGTTGTAGACGCCCCATCGGCCTATAATATGTTGCTAGGGAGACCTTCTCTCAATGCAATGAAAGCCATTCCCTCCGCATACCACATGATAATCAAGTTTCCCACCACAAGCGGAGTAGGGATGGTTCGAGGAGACCAACGTGTGGCCATAGAGTGTTACTCAGCATCAATGAAGCAAAAAACGGTCGACAACATATACCTGGATGAGCTCGACATGCGCGACGAGGTGAACACCCGACTGAGCCCACCAGTGAGCTGGAACGTACACCTTTGGATGGCGACCACTGAACACCTGCTACATCGGCTCGAGCTTGCGGAAGACCTCCAGCCCTATCATCGATTCTTGAGGCGAAACCAGGCGTCGCCGGCTTGGAAGCAGGCAGACATGGGAGGAATTGACCACAATAATCACTCATAGGCTGAACGTCAACCCATCCTTTAAGCCAGTCAAGAAAAAGAGGAGGAGCTTGGCAGTAGGAAAGACAGCGTCGATGAAGTCGATAAACACCAGCGGGAACAATGAGAAGTGGAATACCCGGAGAATGGTTGGCCAGCGTCTTGCTGCGTCAAAGCGAGCGACGAGTGGCGACCTACGCATCGATTTCAATGGCGTCGTGAGCATGCTCAGATAATTTCCGCACTCCACGAATCGACATCATCGTAGATGCCACGGCCCGACCATGGCGGGCTCCTCGATTTCATGGATGCTTTCTCGGCTCTGACCCGGTCGGCATGGACCCGGATGATCAAGAGAAAAGACCTCGTTAAATCCGCAGGCGGGAACCTGTACTCTAGTGCTTGATGCCTTTTGGGCTGAAGCGAGGCTATCGAGCTGGTAAGCGGGATGTTCGAGCGAAGCCAGAGCGACCATGAGGTATACATAGATGACATGTTGGTGAAGTCCACCCTTGCCGACCTCACATGGCTCATGCATGCACGAGGTGTTTGATCACGAGATCTGACATGAAGTGAACCCGGTGAGTGTGCCTTCGAGTATCGGTAGGGAAATTCCTGGAGTTTCATAGTCTAGCGGCCGAGGAGTAAGCGAATCGAGAAAAAAATAAGGTTGTGCTCGACATGCCGCCGCCATCAAGCATAAAGGAGGTCCAGCGTTTGACAGGAAGGATTGCCCTTTAAAGCTGGAGTCGTATCGAGGTCGGCTAGCAAAATATGACCCTTTTCTTCCAAGTTTTAAAGAAAGCCTTTCAATGGGATACGAAGTGTGAAGAAGCATTCTCAACATTGAAGACATAGTTAGGCTACGTCTGGTAGGCCCCTGCGAAGGGAGCTCCTCACTTTCTATATTTAGCCGAGTTTGGAACTATCGACCCATTGTCTGTCGGACAAAGGCAGAATACAACATCCGGTTTACTATTGCGGCCGAGGCACTAAAATTAGAGGAGAGGTACCCAGATGGAGCCCGATCACGGCGTGGCCTGTGCCTGACCGAAAGCTCACGCCCCTACTTCGGGCTCATACCATTGTTCTGGAATAAGATGCGAAGCCCGGTCTTCTACGTAAGCGGAGACCTCGGGAAGGTGATGAAGTAGGCCATTGGTGAGGGAGTTCGGCATCGGATATAAGTGGCTTGATGATAGAGGGCCGGGTCTTGGGGACTTCGTCATGGGGGTTCACCTTAGCGGAGGCCCTGCAGGGGCGGCTCGAGCCGGCCGGCCTTCCCATCGTGGAGCTTTACGCGTAGACGGGGCCTCCCAGTACGAGGAGGCGGAGGCCGGGCTAGTCCCCGACCTACGAGGAAGGAATATATGTAGACATTAGTACGCACTTTCAGTTCGGTTCAAAGCCTCCAACAACAAGGTAGAATTATGAGGACGTCATAGCTGTCCAACCTCGCCATTGATGAGTTGACCCCATTTCAGTGCGGCGACTCCCGGTACAGTAGTAAGACAAATAGAAGACACTTACGAGGCCCAGTGAAACAATGATCCTATGCCTAAAAAGGTACGAGTTCAGAAGAGTTCGTCTTTGGTCCCGGTCAGACACATACCCAGAGCGGAGATCTCCCAAGCCGATGCCTTGGCAAAATTAGCGACAGCCTCACAAGAAGACCTCAGAGACTAGCGCTGTCGAGATACAGCACGAGGAGCCCAGCCCGGCCCAGATCTATGGCGAGGAACCACAATCGAGTCCGAACCAAGTTGGATGGACCCCATTTGAGATTACTTAATAGACGGACGTACGCGACGACCGAGAGCCTCTAAGATTAGATATTAAATTCGACCCGGGTTCACTAATCATAGGGAAGCCTTTTCTGACGAGGTTTTCACACCCATCCTTAAATGCATCGCGGGAAAGGAAACGGCCGACTACGTTTCTAACGGAAGTCCGCCCAGAAGGTGTCGCCCGGAAATCACATGGAGCTCGGGCATTAGCAGGGAAGGTTTTAAGGCAGGGATATTATTGGCCCACAATGCTTTTCGAGGCCTTGTGTGGGCTGTTCGAGAAATCTGGTCCCTGGCAGGAGCACTTGTTAAGAGTCTCTCACCTCTATCCCGAGACCCTTGAGCGTGGATTCTGACCCATGGCCTTTCCAGCAGTGGGGTTTGGATATATTGGGACCTCTGCCCATAGGGAAGGGTCAATGCAAGTTTATCATCGTTGCAGTGGACTACTTCACCAAATGGTAGAGGCAGATAGCTACAATCCACGGAACAAAGATGTCGCAATTTCATGTGGCGTAGCGTAATATCACGGGTTTGGGCTCCCTAAGAGCTCACAGTATCATACAGTAGAGAGAAGCAATTCGATAACGCCAAGTTCATGGATTTTTGTGTTGAGCTCAGAATCAAGAATTATTACTCGTCCCTGGCACGTCCGCAATCTAACGGTCAGGAAGAAGTCACCATCGAGAACCACCAGGCGACATTGAAGACGAGTGGAAGATCTTAAAGGCAAATGGGTAGAATACCTCCCCGAGGTGTTATGGGCCTACAGGACTACGCGCAAGTTAGCAACCCAGGAAACCCCATTCGCCCTAGCCTATGGAACTGCAGTGGTAGCCCCTGTCGAGGTCGGATTAAAATCCCCAAGGATCGAATTGGCGCGTGAACCTGATAGTGAAGCTCTCACTTTAAATTTAGACCTCCTGAGAGGAAGCGTGAGCGGAGTCGCATACGGAAGGTGCAAAGGAAGGCGAGATATTACAATCAAAAAGTTAAACCCAGGAGTTACAAGCCAGGCGACCTAGTCTTAAAAAAGTTCCTGCCAGTAAGGAAGAACTTGACACATGGAAAACTGGGACCCAATTGGGAGGGCCCTTACATCATATCTTGCGTCGTCAGACCAGGCACTTATAAGCTCCAGACGGAAGAGGGAAAGGTCCTGCATCATGCATGGAATGCTGAACACCTTAAGCGTTTTTATCAGTAGACCTCGGTTTGTAGTCTTAAATAAAGCATTATCTGTGACGCCCCAACTCGGCATAGGGTGTCAAGTGAGGGTCACTCTTTTTTTTTTTTTTTTTTTAAAAAACTTATAAACTTTAAGCTAGTTCATTCATATAATGTTAAACAATTAACTTGTATTACATTCTGTAGCAGCGGATTACAAAATATAAATACAAGCTCCAAATATGGAAATGTTGACATCCTGATATTTACATTGGTTACAAAATTTCATATACAAAATAGACCTAAAGGTCTTCCAGTGGGCACCTATTGCTATGTGGCCTTTGACTGCTGATGTGGATGGCCTGGTCCTTTGGTCTCCTCTTCTGTACCTACACGGATTGAACACCGTCGCTAGCTTTACGAGCAGTGAATAAACCATTAAAGTCACCACACTTTTATACAAATGCATATAACACGTATAACATTTACAGACTCTTATCATTTCTCATATATACTTTTCATAACCCAGGTTCATTTCTTATCATCTTCCATATACTTTTCCTTAGCAATCTTACATACTTTTACTTCTTGTTCTTATGGCTATACTATCATCACATAGCAGTCTTTATGCTTCTCTATATTCTCTTCATATATTCTACATTTCCTTTGCATATACTGTCATTTCTTTTTATGAAACACAATATGCATAAACCTTAGAAGTGAATCTGGGAATCTATAAATCCATGAGATTATTATATTCGTATGTAAGCTTGATGATCCATGAGGAGCCCATAGGCTATTTGTAATATATATACCGGGTATCATCAACTGTGAGACGGTGACCACATATTCCATGAGGGCGGAGGCTAGCGTGGTGACCCTTTTCGGGGCCACGATCAAACGGGATCTATGTCATTGACCCTGACGGGGTCCCGATTTCGAATAGAGACGTATCTTTGCGGACTTATTCTTCTATCGGCATGCCCATCATCGCTACCGGGTTACAGCGAATAATCAGCATGTATTTTATGCTCATTATATATCTCATATTCCCTAATAATTGGCCCATCATTCGGTAATCATATGTGATATATAAATACAATCATTTATTCATATCTTTTCATTTTCATATCTCGATACATGCATAAATAACTATGCTTACCATGTATGCTTATAGGATATTTATATGAATTCATAATGAAGGCATTCCTAATACAAATAACTATGGTTACACCATGCTGCCTACTGTTTTCCGTGTTTTCTATGGAACTAATGCGAGTTCCAAATCTTATCAAGCTGTCTATTGATGGATTCTTGACTCAATGGGCTTTCCATGGAGTCAGAACACCCAAATCGGAGTTCAAGCGGAAGGAGTTACTTGACCTTCAGTTGGAGGTCATGCTGGTCGATCTTGACGAGTGGCTGGAGCGACGAGCTGAGCTGTCATGGACGGGCTCGCTCTAACACCTCGGTCTGACATCTACTATCCTCCTCCAGTATGAATGTATTCTTGACTCAATGCATTCCATAGAGTCCAAGAACACTCAAATCGGAGTTCAAGCGAAGGAGTTATGACCTTCAGAGTTTGAGTCATCTGCAGATCAACTTATAAACAAGGCGACGGTGTCTTTGAAGTGACGCCTTGTTGTAACCTTGCCCCGGCCGACATTTGACAATGCTGTTGTGAAGTCTTATTTGATGAAACCTTGTTGTGAGTCTTGTTTGGCAAACCTTTGTTGTAGTCTTTGTTGGCCAATCTTTATTTAATAACCTTGTTTGTAAATCTTGTTGTAGTCTTATTTAGCGACCTCTATTGTGACCTTCCACAGTTTTGACTGTTCAGACTAAAAAAAGACCTGCTTGGTCTACAGGAGTTTAATTGAGAAATTCAAAGCTATCCATTCGTGAAATATGTTCACATTTCTGAAGGACTCACTTCGATTCCCTTTTACTTCGACCTAAAAACTGCGTTCTAAGGTCAAATGCGCATATGATCGACAATAGGAAATTTTAAGGTTCAACTTGCAATTAGACCCTCCTCGAAACACATATTTACAGGCCTTAAAGCTCTTCTTAACTCCAGCTACAAATGAGTTTAGGGTTCCCAAACCCAAACCATAGACAAGATGGGGGTTCTTAACCATGTATCTAAACGTTCTAGACCAAAAGCTAGATTTCCATACACACCTTAGTTTTTTTTTTTTAGACGAAACTATACTGTGATCCCATCTGACCCAAGACAGGTGTATTCATACAAATATTCACAGTCCTTTACTTTTCTATACCAAATCATAGTTCCATACCAATACTCAAATTTAATAATTCCATACCTGTGATTTTCTTCTTCTTATTCTTCTTCTTTCTTTCTTTTCTCTTCTCTCTTATCCGTATTTGCTCTCCCTTTCTCCCAGACCACAATGAGATATTTCTTTTTGGTCTTATCCTTATTGGATCTTATCCACTTTTTTCACTTTCCAAGGGAGAAACTTCTCCCTCTTTCTTCAAGCCACTTGTCTCTTCCTCGATTTTCTTCCTTATTTTTATTCTAATATCTTTCTTTTATTACTCTTGATTTAACTTATGCTTATTCTACTTTAGCGTATAGACTTATTATATTATGACACTTGGTTCATGAATTGGTAATTTAGTAATTTACCCTTAATTGTTATGTATTAATTCCAAGTTATTGCTTATTTTATTCCGGATAAATATATACTTTTACATAGTTTTATTATATACCCAAGAAACATGTTGTTTATAAAACTGTTTAAAAATTATAATTTGGGAATGTTATTATCAGTTTTCGGATGATAGACTAGCGTTGCGAGATTTATCTTGTCGAGATGTCTCCAGCATTTCAGCCATAAGATAGCGAGAAAAATTACATACATCAGAATGTGCAAGTTCATAATTCAAAAAGAATAAAACATCTCTTTATTACAATAAAGATACAAATGGTTACAATCGATGGCGCGTCATTCCTTGCATCTCGAAATAAGCTTGATCTGGCGGTTCCTCGAAAAAAAAAGCACCAGAGAAAGAAAGAGGAAGGCAGAGATGAGGAAGAGAAAAGGGATGTTGAAGGTTTGTCTGCGAAAGAGGAAAGGAAAAAGGGAGAATGAGATGTGGAAAAAAAGAAGAAGGAAAGAAGAAAAAGAAGAAAAAGAAGGAGAAGGAGAAGGAGAAGAAAGAAGAGAAAGAGAAAGAAGAGGAGAAAATGAAAAGAGCGGTACAAAAAGTGTACTGCCCTCTTCGTATGCATTCCCTAGCACGAAGCTAGGGAATAACATAACTCCCATAAAGGGGAGACTGAGAAAACACAACTCCCATAGCGGGGATCCACTTAGGAGCGGAACTAGAATCCTGAGGCGAATCACTTGCACGAAGATGGTGTGCCTAGAAGCCGACACGTTCTCGCGAGGAGCTAGTTCCACTACGAGAAAGAGCAGAGAGAAGATTGATATGACCTTCATGGCTGCGAAGCCGTCATTTATAAGAAATTTGAGAAAGCACTAGGGAACTGCGCAATTGTTTGATTTACCATAGACGACATTAAAGACACTTTCGCATCTTTCGAGAATTGGAAGTGAGGCGGTAACGCGTAACGAGTTCGGTTTGCGAGCTCTTAGTCATAAGGCCTCCTTTTTCGAAGCCCAGTAGCTCACTTTAACGAGTTCAACTACTCTACACAGGCCATGCAGCCTAAGAGTCAATTCAGCTCAGGCTATTCAGCCCACAAGGCCTCAGCGCCGGGCCAATGGCGCTCACTTTGGCTTGAGTTCGACTACTGCATAAGCCATGTAGCTGGGAGTCGATTCGGCTCGTTTGTCGGCCAATAATAAGGCCTAGCGCCCGGGGAGCCCGGTGGCTCACTCTGGCGAGCCCAGCTACTGCGCACGAGGCCATCACGGCCTAAAGTCGGTTCGGCTCTCGGGCTATTCGGCCCATAAGGCCTCGGCGGCCGAAGCCCGATGGCTCGCTTTGAGCCTTCTGCCGGGCCATGCGGCCCTAGAGTCGGTTCAGCTCTCGGGCTATTCGTGTCAGGCCTGAGCACAGAGCCCCGAGTAGCTCACTTTGACCAGGTTCAACTACTGCGCGCGACCGTAACCCACAAAAGTCGATTCATTTGGAATATTCAGCCCGTAGGCCTCGGCGCGAGCCCGGTAGCTCACTTTGGCGAGTTGACTACTGCGCACGGGCCATGCGGCCCTAAGAGTCGGTTCATTTCGGGCTATTCGACCCGCAAGGCCTCGCGACTAAGACCCGATGTGGATTCGGCTTCCACTGCGCACACGAGGCCATCGGCCCCTAAGAGTCGATTCGGCTCGAGGCTATTCAACCCGTAGGGCACCGTGCGCCGGAGCGATAGCTCACTTGCAGCGAGTTCCAACTTCTGCACGAGGCCATGTAGCCTAAGAGTGGATTCATTCGGGCTATTACCGGTATAAGGCCTATTGCCCGGAGCCCAGCGGCTCGGTTGGCGAGCTCCAACTACTCCACCGAGGCCATGCATCTCGGAAATTCGGTTATTTCGGGCATCGACCTGAGCCCGGCCGGTTCGAAGAGCTCGGTTGTTCAACTTTCGGGCGGCTGATTTAGGCTATGCGGCCCGAAAGTTGGTCCGGTTCATGGCGAAGCGGCGGTACGCAAGCGTAAAGAGCGAAGTGATGAAATAAAAAATGAATATTCACATTAAGAAAAGGCTACGTATATCTGCGAGAAAGGTATACATCGAAGGGGCAGAAGGTGAAGAAGGGGAGTGGGCCTCGGCCGGGGGTGTCAGGTTCTCCGGGGCATCGATACGCGGAGAGGGCACTGCGCACTCCTCGTCGCTAGGGTCGAGTTGAAGTCCAAGCTGGATAGACGTTACGCCGGCCTTCTTTTTAGCTTGAGGCCACCGAAGCCCATTGATTTTGATACCTGGTCTCCCGATACTTTGTCTCTGACGACCCGAGTTATTTCTTGATATAGGAGTCCCACGCAGTCAGCGGCACTCCTCGGTGAGGGCGTTGCAGCAGAGCTTATAGCCCCGGAAGCCTCGCGACGAGCTCCATCTAGCAGCGTTGTCTTATCGCGCAGCTCGTCTCTAACCTCACGAAGCTCTTCTTGAGACCCTCGCAGCTCGCTGCAGGATGTATCGACCATCTCGAAGCTCTGACCGACGCATCGCAACCCGCCCCCGCCTCCAAGAAGTCATTTTATACAAATATAGCTCATCCCGAACCTCTTGAAGCTCGACTTCGGCCGCTCTCAAGCTATTTCTAGCCTCGTCCTCTCTACTCTCGGCCCGAGCGCGCGCCAACGTGGTATGCTTAAAATCAGATTTAAGCTTCACCGTTTCCTGGCCATACGCACCCAACTCGCAATCACTTCAAGTAAAGTGGTTTCACCCCAGCTTTAAATTCGGCAACACATGTCTCGCTTAGCTCGACTTTGCCAAACTCTTCAAATGAGTAGCCACCGCCCACATCCAACGCAAGACGCATCCGACACAAGATCAACACCCGCCTGCTGAAATCGACACGACAAGACATGCAGAACTTTACGTAGGCGACTCCTCTGGGAGTGATAAAGCCAAAGCTTCATCAATCTGCATTACGCCCGACTCGAGGTCGACATTAAGGATGGACGAGATCAGCTTCCCGCCGCAGCTTCCTGCTGAGGAGTAAGGTCGCCATCTTCGCCAAGCCAAACCTTCCTTCAACCCTCCGACCTCGCAGGAAGGTGGCTTAACACTCGCGCTGTGAGGATTCCAACCGGTGATGTGCACGACCACTGTACGCCGTCGACGCCCCTCCCGAGAGCCTTTGCCTTGCAGCCAGATCGACCGTGATCACAGTCAGTTTTAGGACCTCAAACAAGGCGACAACATTCGCCCGGCGTTTGAACGTGGGTGTGGGAAGATGTGACGCCCTGAACTAACCTTGCCTGCCAAAGCATTTTCTCAACTGAACCGTCTTCCGTTTACACTCCGGACTTCCGAGACGTCACCCGAAAGCCGGCTTCTTTAGTGGGCGCCTGGCGTCGAAAGGCCGATGGGAGAGACTTTTCATAGTGGAAGGAGGTGAAGGCCTCAAACAAAGCCAGGCGTGTAGACCTCGAGCCCGGCGGCTGGGGAATATCCGACTGACTACCAGCGCCAAGCGGGTACACTCCGCCCAACGCCTATGCTATGACGTTATCTTCGGGGCTGAGATCAGGTCGAGCACCTGAGAGGCACGTGAACAATGCAAAATTAAAGATACCCAATGACCTCATAAAGATTAAACCAAAAACAAAGTGACATTCACGTAGATTCTCGGGGGTGGTCCAAGCAACTAGAATGCCCAGGGTGTCATCCTTGTCAAGAGGGTCATACTCCCAATTGCGGCACGACGAAGAAGTAACGCCCTTCCAAGACCTCGAAGATGGAGCGCTGGAACATCAAGGGGGCGCCGAACGCTTGCATCAGAGAGCTCCCAGCGCTTCCACGCCAAAAGATCAAGGAACAAAATATACTGGGAACACCAAGGTCTGTCTAAAGAAACCACATTCAACCAAAAATTCAAAGAATCAAGGAGTTGAGAAGGGCAGATTAGTGTCGCAGAAACCTCTTTTATAAAGGTGCATGCGAAGATCGTTATCGAATACTTTTGGGGAAACATACCATCTTAGGTACGGGAACCACGTAAGAGGTCAAAATGTCGGGGGACTAGACCCGAACACCAAAAGGAGGCCTATAACGCCTAGAAAAAGTGGCCCCATACAAGGGTTCGACTTTTCTAGGACCCACCACCAACGCATTTCTCGCACGGCGACCAAAATTCGATTCCTGCAGGTACTTAACCAGTCTATTCTCCCCAATTGCTCAAGGGAAGAGGGTCTCCAAAGACCACGTAATCCACTGCCGTAACTGAGGCACTCCCCACCCGCCCCAGAGTCGACGATAGCTGAAGAGTCACCTCCAATACGCAGAGAAGAAGAGTGACCTGGACCCATGGCGATAGCAAGAAGTGAGAGCAAGACTCAGCCAACCTAACCCTAGCGCCTCGGCTTGAAAAGACACCAAAAAGAGAAAGACACAGCGGTCCCAGGAATAAAACAAAAAAGCTATCCTAAAAAAGACGCCAGAAAAGGACTCTGCACAGAAGGTTCAAGAAAAGGGAAATCCGAACTCGCTGAAGAGCGAAGAAAACTTCGTGATCGTGGACACACAAGGCGGTAACTGGCCGAGGTGTTTCATGAAGAAGCAAGAAGGAACCGAGCAGTTGAAGAGATGTGAGCTGGAACCGAAAAGTCATCATTATCACAGGACATATGACTACGACAAAGCCCTAACTAACCCAAACAACAAAGACAAGTGGAAATTGCATCCGATAATTAAAAGATATAGCCCCCTCGGGCCCACGCATACCGCATACGCGGTCGGGGCAACTTATATGGTTTGAAAAATGGGCACGCTGGCCCACTCGCCAAGCCCAAAGAAGTGGCGAGCTCAATAAAACATTTCCAGCCCATACGCCAGCCCAAAATGCAAAGCCCAATCAGCTTACCAAAAGGCTACCAGCCATGGATAATTTAAGGCCCACATCTCCGCAAATCGACAAATCTCGCCAATAAGGGAAGTAGTATAACCCCTATAACTTCTTATCTCAGAACTAATCACTCCAACTAAATCTCATCACGCGAGTTATGATAATTCACGATAAATAGTTTATCCTGCAAATCAAGCCAGATCTCACCAATAAGGAAGGAGGATAATTCTCAATAAACTACTCCTTCAATATCCCTTATTAAATCCGATAAAGGCAAGAAATATCCCCTCCAATGGGAAAGAATCCTTACTACCCTCCAATTAGGAATAATACATACTATAAATACTAGGTCACCCCATCGGTGAAAGGTACGCAACACATTCGTCCCTCTGCGCCCATTCTTCTCCGAGGAAAGAACCGACTTGGGTGACAGCCGCACGCAAGCCCCTCGTCTACCTTTACTTTTTCTTGTCTTCGCAGGAGCGCCATCCAGACTCGCAAACCCACTGCACACATCCGGAGCTCCCGCACCAGCCCAAAGAGCGCCCCCAACATTCGACCTCGACGATCCGCAGCTCGCAAACCAATCCAACAAAGAAATTTCTGGCCCGCCCAACGACCCCAATACGCCTCTGTACCCCGCTCCGGTTTGAAAGACATCATCAATTATCAAATTTGTAAGTTTTATACCGATTTATTATGCATTAACCTGAATATTATTTCATCATTTATGGTATTTAGCAATTTGTATTTTGAATCTATCGATCTATTGCAAGTTTGAATCAATAAAATTATTTTTCCTTTAAAAAAAAACCCTAAGACTAAGTATGGTGAATTAGTCAACGTGAAATCACAAACAAATGAAGCAGACAAATTACTTGGCCGTGCCATGTTGTCTATCGTCCATTGAAATTGGCACCACCTAAGTCTCCTTCAATTATGTTATGGGATATGATAGGGAAAATAAGAAATTAGTATTAAAATCATAAACTTTTATGATTTTTACATTTAAATCTTGAATAAAAAGTTTGTATTTTAAGTATAGTAATTTTCGTGAATTTTGTTTTTATATCTCAACAAGACTCTGAATCTCTATCGCTAACCAACGGCACAATGAAACCACGTTGTTTTGATGATTATTTAAGTTATCTTAAATTAGAACTTTACTTAAAATGAAAATTGTTATATTTAAAAAGTAAATTTTTAAATATTTATCTTAATGTTAAATAAAAATTTAGATCTACCTAAGTGAGTTTTTATGTTTTCAAGGTATTAATTTTAAGATTTTGAAGTGGAGGGGTGAATGTCAACATAAATAAGAGTGCAATGATTGAATTTGAATGGTAGATAAAGCCGTCAAAAAAGGGGTTAGTGAATGGTGTAGGGATTAGTTTAAATATTTTAAAATGAAATGGGTAAATGTTAAAAAATAAAAAATAAAAATAATGTGAAAGTGAGGGTGGATATTACGTTTTTCTTGTTTAAAAAAAAAGGAGTAAAGAAAAGAAAAGAAAAGGGCAACATAAAGTCTTTATTAACTTGAATCTCTACCACAGCTGTCCATCACTTGTGTTTTCCCAGTCTTGCATTCACCATGGACCTTGTGAGCCCAATCTTGGATGTTGCCTGTTGCTTGTGGGATTCTACTGCCTAGCGTGCTGTTTACATCCTGGAGCTCCCAGAAAATCTCAACTCTCTATGGACTGCAATGGAGGAGCTGAAGAACGCCTACAAGGATGTCAATGAAAAAGTGGACCGTGAAGAGAAACTTCTGCTGAAGAAACGTACTCATGTCGTGGATGGCTGGATCCAGAGCGTCGAAGCCATGGAAAAAGAAGTGACTGATTTATTGGCAAAAGGAGATGGAGAGATCCAGAAGAAATGTTTCGGAACCTCCTGTTGTCCCAAAAACTGCCGCGCCAGCGACAAGATCGGGGAAGATGGGTACCTGTGAGCATGAAGATGTGGGTTTGTTAGACGGAGGGCTTGAATTTCAGTGTGGTGGCTGAACCTCTTCCCAGTCCTGTCGTGATGGAGAGGCCTTTGGACAAGACGGTGGGCTTAGATTCATTGTTTGACCACGTTTGTGTGCAGTCTGTATTTATAAAGTTGGAAGTGTGGGATTATATGGCATGGGTGTGGGCAAAACCACCCTTCGAATATTAGAATCAACAATGAGTTCTCAAAACCAGGATGAAATCGCTGGAAAAATCTGCTCAGCGATAATACACTTAGCCATTCGGAGCCTAAATTACATCGTATCCCACAAAGCTCTTGTGCATTCACGGAATGCTTCTCCTCCACGGAGAGACAAAATCATATATCGAAGTTGCTCAAAATCATTAAAGAGTGAATTAAATTGCTCAAACATTTCCTCAAAACCAGAATTGTAGCGTATAAGTTTCAGGAAAGTTCGTGTCCTACACTCCGGACAAAAGACTTTTAAAGGGTATAAATACACAAAGACTGTAGTCAGCTCAGAGCCTGGCGCAACCCGCCAGGAGTGCGAGGACCTAGTTTGCGCAGCTCACTACAATATCGCTACAGTTAAGGCCGTCGACTTCGTGATTATTCCTTCTATCGTCAACCCCACCCCACCAACATCATCGTGTTACCGCTGACTTCTTATGCATCTTCTCCTGAAGATATAGCGATCGCGGAAACCGTTTCGCCATGAACGCATGACACCCTTCCTAAGCTTTTTTACGATCGTCACGAACGCATGACCTCCCAAGCTTCATGATCAGATCAACGGGGCCATGGAGCGGTGTCTTCGGGACTGATGCATCTTCTCCGGGGCTAGGATTGATCGCGGTTCTGTCTATGAACACACGTCTCTTCCAAGCTTCCATGACTATTCGCCGAACGTGATCACTCTTCCAAGTTTCACGACTATTCACCAAAACGCATACTACCCTCCTGCCTTCACGATCAGCACTAAACAAATACGGTTATACTTCATATAAAGCGCCACACTCGACTCATTTGACATACAAAATGTAATATTTTCATACGTTTGAGAGACTCCAGTTCGCAAATACCGATTCGATAGCCAAAAACGGCAAGCTTTCGATTGTCGAGATCATTTTTATCCCGGAGACAACCGCTAAAGACTCACACCACTGCCGAGGCAATAATCGTCAAGATGCGTGGCTTCATGGAATCCGCGCCAATGTCGTAACAAGGGTCGACTCCCACAATCATAAGAAGAGGAAGCATAATGGCAACGATCCCAAGCAAGGTCCTACGAAGAAGTTCCAAGGTGCTATGTGTGCAAATGGGGCAAGGGCACCGTACAAGGACCGCTAGTCGCAGCGAACCGGGAACTGCCAAGAAACGCCATCAAGCCAATGTGATCGGCGTATCGATGTTCGGGACATGAACCTCTCACCGTAGTCTTCGAGGTGGTGAACTTCACGGCGATCAATACCACAATGCTGGAAAATACGTGGACCACTCCGTTATGTTTGCTCGACAAGAAGATGTTCATCATATCAAACCATAGATAACGGAGAACAACTTCTTATGGGAAACCCTCTTCTTCCAAGGTTAGCGGAAGGTAGTATCAAGATGACATCTGCAGATGAACTTACTCTCAATGATGTGTCAGACAGCTGTGAAATTCAAAATCTAGTGTTTCGACTGACTACGTCAGCAAGAAGGGCTTCTGCTGGTGTTTGTCTCGCATAACTTCATCCTCACCAAAATGGGATGTATGCGAAAGGGGTACATGAGCAATGGGCTCTTCAAAATGAATGTAATGACCGGCCGTATCTTCTAGTCAGCAATATCAATAAAAATGCTGACGCCTTCTCGCTATATGCTCGAATCTTCAAACGTGTGGCATGGTAGACTAGCACATGTTAATTATGATACATCATGCTAGACAATTTAATATGGAATGTTTGGTCAATTTTAAAATAGATCCAAATCATAACAAACGTGAGATTCAGGTGGAATATAAACTTACAAGAACTTCTTTCCAATCAATTGAAAGAAGTATGAACCCTAATTAATACATCTCGTATATCCGGTGATCTCGGAATTTATTCAAATTGTAGGTGGTAAGAAATATTTTCTTACATTAATCGATGATCGCACAAGATATCATATGTTTACTCTATTGGAGAAAGAAAGACAGGCATTGGAAATGTTTCAACATTTCAAGAATGAGGTGGAGAACCAACTTGATAGAAAGATCATTTTGTGAGAAGAAGTGATGTAGGTGGTGAATATGAAGCACTGGGTGATTTTTGTTCACAACATGGTATAATACACCAAACGACCGCACCCTATTCAATCTTTAGCAAATGGGGTTGCTGAACTTAAGAACGTAACTTTTAAAAGAAATGATGAATGCATGACTATTAAGTTCTGGACTACCTCAAAATTGGTGGGGGGAAGCAATTCTTTCCGCAAATTATATTCTCAACCGAATACCTCACAAGAAAACCAATAAATCCCCCTACGAGTTGTGGAAAGGTCGAAGACCTTCTTACAAATACTTAAAAGTGTGGGGTGCCTGCTAAAGTGGCGCATCTATACCTAAAAAGGTTAAAATATGACCAAAAACAGTTGATTGTGTTTTCATCAAGTTATAATATATTTAGTAAGGTATATCGCTTTCTCGATTCATAAATCGAAATTATCGATATGCATGCCAACACTATTATCGAATCAAGGAATGCATCTTTCTTTTTGAAAATGTATTTCCTTACAACCACACAGAGTCGAATCATAGTGACTATGATATCGCACAGCAGCGAATAAGGCCAACAAGATGATGATGAACCTAGATGCGACAAGAACTAGAACTAAAATCTGTCCAAATTTTCTTAACATATCCGGGCTAAGACGAGCCTCCTCAAAGCTTTGCTGAGCTACATGTCGAGCCCCTCGAAGCTCCATATTGAAAGAGGCTATAAAACGACTTAAGTAGAATCCATCTTGCAAAAATCATACGTGGGAACTAAGGATCTTCCACCGTGTTCAAACCCTAGGATATAAATGGGATATTCAAGAAGAAAAATGAAAGCGATGGATCTATTGATAAATACAAAGCCGCATCGGTTATCAAAGGTTACAAGCAAAAGAAGGCTAGGACTATTTTGATACCTACTCACCAAAGGACAAGAATATCATCCATTCAATGTTAATACTATCATAGCCATACACAATCTCGAGATACATCAAACGGATGTAAAGACAGCTTTCTTAAATGGTAACTTGGATGAAGAAAATTACATGGAACAACCCAAGGGTTTACTGCTCCATGTCAAGAAAGAAAGTTTGTTTCGCTTGTTAAATCCATTTATGGATTAAAGCAAGCACCAATGCAATGGCATGAGAAATTCTGATTACAGTAATGATGACAAATGGATTCAAAATCAACGAGTGTGACAAATGAGTATATGTTAAGAACACCGAACGTGGATTTGTTAATACTACATTCTCATGTTGATGAGATATACTCATCAAGGGTAGCAATAATGAAGTCATTAAAACTACATGAAATGTTCCACAACAAGTTTGACATGAAAGACTTAGGTGTTGTCGATGTTATACTGGGATAAAGATTTCCAAACATCGACGTGACTAATATTATCTCAATCACATTACATTGAGAAAATTTCAAAGAAATTTAAACAAATGATAGCGTCCAATGAGAACACATGTAGATGTAAATTCCACATCTATTCAAAAAATAATGGCAAAAGCCTTCACAACAAGAATATGCACAAGCAATTGCGCCGATATGTCATGAACTGTACTCGCCCGCATGGGCTTACGCCGTCAAGAATCGAGCAGATACACAAGTAATCCAGTCCCACTATCGAAGGTTATAGTTAGAGTTTTAAGGTATTTGAAATACACCCAAACTATGGATCGCACTCACCAAAATGATCCAAAGAAGACTCTCAAGGATGTCAGATGCGACCGATATCCCGACACCAAAGACTAAGTCCACAAGGTCTATTTACACTCAGGGAGCTGTCTTGGAAATCTTTTTACAAACGTATCACTAGATCCACGATAATCCTGAAGCTTATTGCACCGGATAAAGCTTAGTGAAGCTAGCTGCAGGGTTTCGTCATTTCTAGAAGATATTCCAATATGGCCACAACCGTGCCTCGCTTATCCGGCACTATCGCGATAGTCAATCGCCACCGGGAAGAGCACGTAGTCATATATATAACTAGTAGTTCCCGACATATTCGCCAAAAGACACACCATAAGACAACTTCTCTAATGTATTATGACCATTGAATACATAAGGTCAAAAGAGAACATTGCGGGATCCGTTAACCAAAAGGTCACTGTAGAGCAGTAAGTAAATCATCGTAGGAAACGGGTTTAAAGCCTATGCACCAAAGAGCTCACTGTGAATGGCAACCCAACCTAGTCAACACTGAGATCCCAAAGGATTCAGTTCAAAGGGACAACCGAATTTTGTGTAACTCATTGAAGATCACCACGGAGAACAAATCTCCACTGCTCCTATAACTCGTATTAGTGATGCTCACAAATAAGTGAATGTGGTGTCACTTTTAATGATTCTATATCTTGTTAAAGACAAGGTATAGCGTAATACCTTTCACAAGAAGTCACCTATGTGAGTGAGAACTGGGCTGGTTCTATGAGAATGATAAATGCTAAATTCTAGAGCACCTCATGAAACCAACAAGAATTGTTCAGACTAAACGAATCATGAACCGTGAGAACCAACCAGAGTCAAGAAGATTCCCGCTGAATGCTATCAGCCTTGGCTTTACACACATGATTGAACAGTTCAAGACATCATGTTCACTGATCAATCAGTAACCCCGATAGCATTTCACAAGGGAAGGTTCAAGGCCATGCTTACCTTCCCCTATACAAAATTTCCAACCGAATCCCCTCTCTTAGTGTCGTGATGCCATTCGCATTAATCTCGCCTCAATTTCATTCATGTGGGGATTGTTGGAAAAACAAAAATGGCTCGAGCACAATAATTTAGCTATCTTTGAGCTGTAATTACATTGGTCCCACAAAGCTTTTTGTGTGGGTCCACATAACATGTTCTCTCCATGAGGAGATGAAGATCATATATCAGTCAAGCCAAAACCACTAAGGAGTGAATTAGAAATCGCTTCCCAAACACGCCTCTCAAAACTAAGAACAACGTTAGTTCATGAAGTTCTCGCCCCACACTCCGAATTTTAACAAGACTTTTAAAAGCGTATAAATACACCCACCTTGTAGTCGGGTTTAGCCCCTGGCAACTGCTCACCGAACGCATACGACCTCCCAAGCCTCATGACTCGTAATTAAATGGGGCCATGAACAAATCTATATAAAGGCCACTCGACTCATTCGATACAAAAATATACATTTTCATACATTTGAGAGAGACTGAGTTCTGCAAACAGTTCGATTCGACAAACCTAACAAACGACGTTTTCTTCGATTGCTGGGAGATCATTTCATCCTCGAGACAAATTGCCAAGACTCACACCACTATGAGGCACACTGTTTTGGCGAGATTAGTGGTCCAACATACAAGACTTCGATTCGCAAACAAAGTTCTCATTAATTTAATCTTATTTTGCTTCAAACAATTTCATACTCTGCTTGTTCTTGTTCGATTCACAAGACTTCTGTCTAACATGAATTGATGTAATGATTTTGCACCTGTCCGCATTCGCACTGAAGACCAAGAAATTTCATTCTTATCGATGATACGTGGGAGCCTTTGATCTCTTTTCATAGTTGGGATTCTTTTCAGAATAATCTAATAAGCCCAAGGTGGTCTTCACAACCCGATTTTCAATCGTTTGTTTGACATGGGAGCTAGTGGCATTGAAGCGAAGAGTTTAGTACGGGAGGAAGCATTTGCTCTAAGTTTCAAATATGCTAAGGAAGACACCATAGCCATCCCCATATACCGAAGTCGAGGAGATTGTCACAAAGAGTGTTTACTTCCACTTGCCCCCTCACTTCCATAGGATGAGCTACATCGAACAAAAAACACCCGAGGAATGGGAGAAAAAGATAAAAATGTCAAGAACTATCCATCAAAGCTTCCAGTATGGATCGAATCATTTGTTTTGATTTAGCGCTCGCTGATAGCCTGAAGCCACCAAATCATGTTTCCTGTATTGCTCGTTATTTCCGGAGGATTATGAAATCCATTGTAACGAACTTGTACAATTGTGGATTGGAGAGGGATTTCTAGATGAATCCGGTGACATAAAAAAAGCAAGAGATGTTGGGGAAGCCATTATTGAAAGTTTAAATTATGCATGCCTATTGGAGATAAATTATCCTAATTATCCAAAATTGGTGAAGATGCATGATGTCATCCGTGACATGGCTTTGTGGTTAGCTCGTCAAAATGGGAATAAGAAGCAAAAGAGATTTGTGATTGTGGATAAAGGCAAATCGGTTACTGCTCAAGAAGATGAGGAATGGAAGGGCACACAAAGTATATCATTAGTCACACCTACTTTTGAAGAACACATAGAATCTCCTTCTTTTCCTGATCTTCAGACTTTACTGCTATTGGGTAATAGGAGGAGAATACTTACTCGCCTCCAATTGGATTTTTCTCATATATGCCTTATATAACGGTTTTGGACCTGGGAAACCATTCTCTTACTTTACAGTATCTTAATTTGTCTAATACAAGTATAAGAAAGATACCAAATGAGCTCTGGAACTTGAAAAAACTAAGGATTTTGTTATTGAATAATATGCAGAGACTCCAAAGAATTCCATCTCAAATCATATCAGGTCTTTCATCTTTGCAGTTGTTAAGTATTATGAATTCTTGGCAAGCTACTAAGGAAGACTGTAGAGGGTTATTAAAGGAGTTACAAGGGTTGACATTCATGACAGAAGTATCCATTAGTCTTTGTAATAGTGTTCTTCCCATCCAAACATTATTGAACTCTCAAAAGTGACAAAGATGCTTAAAACACTTGAAAGTAGAACAATGTTTGGACATGAACTTTCTCCACTCGTTATTTCCTTATCTAGAGGAGGTGATCTCTCTTATTGTTTCAAGTTGAAAGATGTGATACTCCTCCATTCGGAAAAGGAAGCTGTCCACTTCACATTCCCAAGGGATAAGCACTTCAACCACCTTTACATGGTTACAATACATTATTGTTCGGATTTAATAAGATTGACATGCCTTATTTATGCTCCAAATCTCAAGCTCCTATACAATTCGAGATGTAATTCTTTGGAAGAAGTGATACAAGTTGAATAGTCTGGGGTTTCAGAAATTGCATCCAATTTTAGCTTGTTTTCAAGACTACGTATTCTCTCTTTTGCTGATCTACAGAAGCTAAGAACGTATGTGGACAGGTTTGTATTTCATACATAAAGTTGATGCATATGAGAGGGATGTCAATTTAAGAAAACTGCCATACTACAGTTCCAACTTCAAAGTTAGTGAGAATTTGGTAGGAATCATAGTGGTAGAATGGTGGGACAGTTGGAATGGGGAGGATCGGACTATCATGCACCGACTCACTCCATATTTCATGCCATCCAGGTGTATTTCTCGATCAATTTCATTTCTTTTCTTCTTATTTTATTTTATTTTTATTTCATATTACTATTATTATTATATAGTATAAAGTGCATGAATTGGATACAAAAGAGAACTAATTAGTTGTTGAAATTTGGTTAATATAATAGTTTAATTTTGCCAAAAACTTATTTTTTGCAACAGTACTAGCCTTCCTCTTATTTTAACATAAAGACATCAAATTTCTTTTTGCAAGATTTAGCATTAACTTTTAAAATATCTTAATAAATGAAATTCTTTATAAATGACTTTTTGTGGTGTCAACTCCTCAATATTTCTCATTGAGCGTTTCCTTTTATTATATTTAAATTCATTGATTTCATTTAGATATTCTTCATGACTGTTAATAAGCTAAGATTTGTATTGATGTCTTAATACTCATTTTATCCCCATCTGTTTGCTTAGGTTTTAGTTTTATGAGATAAATAAGTGTCAATGGAATAGAGAATCAAGAAAAATAGGCAAGTCATCTCATGTAGTACTTAATGACAAACGTTGATCCTTTCACATGCATAATGTTCTTCTATGATTCCCTCATTAGCATGGGCGGATTCTAGACTTCAAGGGCTTTCGATAGACACCAAGATCGAGTGATTCGGAGTATGGATGAAGAAGTTATAAAGGAAGGAGTGAAGAATGACAAAGTGGCAAAAGCTTGAGTAATTCACACTAAGGTGTGAGCCACTCACGTTGAGGCATCAGCCACTCACGCTACATCGTGAGTGTACTGACGCTATAGCGTGAGAACACACTATAGCGTGGGTATTTTCACGCTTTAGCGTGGTTTGACTTCAAGTCTTCCAGTAGCTCCCATTTTTTCAGCATGCCGTAATGCCAAATTCATCACGCTATAGTGTGGATGTCGGGGCCCATGAGTTTTCCAAAGTCCATCTCCTCCCTGTCTCTGTTGTGGGCGATAAAAAGGGGAAATTAGGGTTTTGAGAAGGGGAGTTTAGCGGGGGAGTTTTAGGGAGACTCTTTGGTTTGAAAAGAGAGCTCTTAGGGTGGAAACACCCTAGAGCACAAAACGTTGGGGAAGAAAGGCTTGCCGAAGAAGTAGATGAAGGAGGAGAAGATGGGGCTTCACTCAGATTTGTTTCTCTTCTTTTTCCATCTTTGATCTTCTCTCTTTTAATGGTTGTATTTCCCCCTTCCATGAACTAATCCCATTTTCTAGGGTTTTAGATGTAGTTTAGTTAGGATTTATGTATTTGGGTTTGATTTACTCTTCATTTAATGTTTGGATTATAGTTTTATTAAATGTTCTATTATATTTCCTTTATACTTGTTGATGATTAATCACCATTGATATGAGTTGTGGTTCAATTTAAGACTGAGAAGTGAGAGTTGAATTCGACCATGATTAGAACATCACAATTCACCATTGATAAGAGATTCTCATGGGTTTTGTGTGGTAATTAAGGTTTCCCGGATTCATTGTGCTCTTAAGACTTTAGGGTTGAGCAGAGTGCAAATACCTAAACTCCCAGGGTAGATTGTGGATTCTCGGGAAGTTCACATATCTGATAGTAGGACTTTCCATTAATAGTGATTCGAGATGTTAATTGGGGATAAATTGGACCTATTACGTAATGGTGTAATAGGAGTCGAAGCCACTGGAAGCTACGAAACTTTATTTCTTATCCTTGCATGTTAAGCAAGGTTTTAATTTATTAGTTTTACTTTTATTCTCATATTTTCACCATCGAATAAATTGGGACTATCCGATTTTGGAGACTTGTAGCCCAATCTCAGTGGGACAATATTTATCACTAAGTTATGCGGGCGTGTGTGCTTACGCATGTAGGCGTACTATTTTATATAACACATTTTCGCCTACCAAGTTTTGGTGTCATTGCCAAGGATTGGTGTTTTTACTAATATTGATACCAAGTAGTTCTTCTTTACTTTCGATATAGTTAGTCTTGTTTTATTTTCCTTTTTATTACTTTGGTTTGTTTCGTTTTGTTTTTTTTAGAAGTTGCACAATGGATCCTTCATGGAATATCAGCAGTAACCTTCCCTCACTCCCAGCAACTAAGGTTAAGGCAAATGTCAATGAACATCGTCAAAAGTGACAAATCAAGTGAAATTGAGTGTGACAACCGTATCTTTGTCTGGATGATGTTCAATATGGAATTACCCATATTTGAACAATCATTGTTACTAGATGGACCTTATCAAACCTCAGCTGGGACACAATTCATATCACTCTTCAATCTCCACAAGTCCAAAGATCAAACCTAGAAGAAGCTATGGATGAATTAAGAAGAACTCAATTTGAATCTACCATGGCATAAGCTGAATTTCAAGATCCATGGATGATATGGACTACTCTCAAGTTGGTTTACCTAGGTTGTGTGTGCAAAATGAAATGAACCAACATCCCTAAGAGGAAGTGTCTGGCCTAGAAACTACTATAGCTGAACTAAGAAGAGTTCAAGCTAATTTGGCAACATCTCGAGCTGATTCATGGGTAGGTGTACACCTCCACAAAAGGAGTTAAATGTTAACAATGGAGTGGATGAATTGCTTCACATTATTCATCTGACTAAGTGTGGGGTTGATTTATCATAAATGGGGAAATGACTCCCTATGGCCCACTATTATCTCAAATCAAAATTTGAGATACATCGACCTCCTGAGAGAGATGAGTATCACAAGAACTGGTAGCGAGCACGTGAAATAGGAGAACATGATAAAAATGTCCCTTAGGGCGAAGACATGGAAGGTGCCACATCCCTTTTGAGGTGATTAAGAGAGCTTGAACTACAATAGGATATCACCTCAAGCAATGATGGAGAACTTGGCTTTAAGAGTGGAGAATGATGCACGAGAATGGAAAACCTTGTAGTTCTGAAAGGAGAAAATGAGCAGACTTCTCAGGAATCCATGACATGACAAGAGAGAAATTGTAAAGACTATTGGAGATGGCTCCATGGGTGATGAATGAAGAGTTGAAAATTGAGAGTAGCCCCCCGTGTCAGGTGGAAGTGCATTGTTCGGTTGTACAGGGAAATGGAAGCCACCATTGTGAACAAAAAATAGAAAATCAAAAAATTAATAAAATCATTGGAAGACTATGTACTCTGAGTTGGTGATTTATACAACTATCACCTCTGAAGGATGGAGGCAGGAGGTACCAACATATCGTAGTTAGTGAGTCTAGCTAGACTCGAAAAATGAGACAACTTTTAGGAAACCTTGAGCTTAGTAATGTTTCCTTTCCCTTTCTTTTTTTAGTTAATTTTCTTGTTGGATCTTGTCTTGTTTTGTTTTTAGTTGTTCTTTCGGGTTTTTAGAAGTCCACAAAGTTGGTTAAAGGCGAGAGACTAGATGATCCTTCCCGAGTCCTCTTTTTCCCTCCTTGTTTTTGATGCTCTATTTCATTGAGGGAAATGTGTTGTTCAAGTTTGGGGGGACAAATTGTGGTAGAATCAGCTTTGGATTTCATTAGTATATTGTGTTATACATGTTTGTGTTTTGTGTCTCATATTAGTTGGTTTGGTGCTTACAACTATTTGGAGAATGCTTTGTGATTGTGCTTGAAAGTTTGTTTTTATTTAGCCAAACAGGATACCATCACATTTATGTGATCTAAGAATGAGTGTATCTAGTGGTTATGGGAGGCTTGGTTGTAGAGTCTTCATGTTTTTCAAGGAACCACTTCTTATTGGAACTTGTGCACACACACTAGATATCATTTGTACACCAAGGTTTCAACCTCTTCTTCTCAAACCAAACTTATCTTGAGAGACCTTAACTTACATAGTGTTAGGACACCTCAATGAAGAGGGCCAATGAGCCCCCACATTACCAAAAAACAAGAGAAAAAAAATAATAAAAAAATGAAAAAGAAAGAAAAAAGGGATAAATAAGTGAGCTGGTCCAGTCGGAATCCTGGGCATAGTCTGAGGGGCATTTCAAAGCCTAATGCCTTAAGCCAGCTGAGTGAAGTGTAAACTACTTGCAGATTACATGGGACTGAGAGGATGGATTCGATCTCACAGTAGTGCTTTGGTTTTATGGATTGGTGTTTTGGGTTAGGTTCGAGGGGAGCAATGCCGGTGCCCTTAACTTGATTGGTAGGGAGTGAGCTAATGGATCCACTGCTACGTGACACTTTCTGATGTCTTAGCATTGCAAAATCTACTTTCTAGTTATAGTATTGAATAAATGGTGGATTCTTGCGACATTTTTGTTGTGTTATCTTTGAATGAGTGAGTTGAGTTTGATTGAAAAGTGTCTTGGAGCCTCGGAGTCTGTTGAGATCCCCAACATATCATTTCCTGAAGTTTCTTTAAGAAGGATTCATTGAGAAATTGAAATGAGAAACACCTTGATTTACCATGCCCCTTAGATACCTTGTCTTTTAAGATCTTAAATGTGCTGGGATCCATGTAGGGATACTATTGTTTCCATAGAACTTTGTCATGGTATTCTCTAACTTGTTGCTAACACCATTCTCTATATATATGTTTTAGTATATTTGTACCATCGTGTGTTTTCCTTTGCTTGAGAACAAAAGCAAGATGTAAGTTAAGTATGATGAGTATCTTAAATACTCATTTATCTTTATGTTTTCTTATGTTTTGAAGCTGGTTTATAAGATAAATAAGTGCCCAAATGCTCTCTTTTCTCGATTTTGTGATTAGGCCAACCATTGAACAGAAACGAGCAAAATCGAAGAAAAATTGGCAAAGTCATCATGTAGTCGTAGCAAACACATGATCCTTTTGCCTACATGGTGTCCTTCTATGATTCCCTCATTAGTAGGGGCAGATTTTAGACTTCAAGGGCTTTCCATAGACACCAAGATCGAGTGGTTCGGAGTCCGGATGAAGAAGTTCTAAAGGAAGGAGTGAAGAATGACAAAGCGGAAAAAGCGTGAGTAACTCACGTTGGGTGTGAGCCACTCACGCTATAATGTTAGAACACTCACTTTACGACGAGACACGCTGTGGTGGGTACTTTCACGCCAGGCATGGTTTGGGTGAGTGGCTTTCCAGTAGCTCATTTTTGCACCATGTGGTATGGCCCAAATTCATTCTGACTACGACGTGGATGTCCATGAGTTCTTAGGAACCTCATTTTCTCCCTCTCTACATTTTAAGAGGCATAAAAGAAGAAATTAGGGTTTTGAGAAGGGGAGTTCAATGGAGGGGGGGGGGGGGGTGGTTCTGGGATACTCTCTGGTCTGAAAAGAGAGCTCTTAGGGTGGAAACACCTCAGAGCACAAAACGTTGGGGAAGGAAGGCTTGTTGAAAAAGGAGATGAAGGAGGAGAAGATAGGGCTTCACTCAAATTTGTTTATCTTCTTTTTCCCTCTTTGATTTTCTCTTTTTAATGATTTATACATTTTCCTTCACTTAGACTAATCCCATTTCTAGGGTTTAGATGTAGTTTAGATTAGGTTATGTATTTAGGATTTGATTCACTCTTGGGTTTAATATTTAGTTATAATTCTATTAAATATTACAGTCTACCGTTGATATGAGTTGTGGTTCCAATTTGGGAGGCCCGAAGTAAGAGTTGAATTCGACCATGAGTTAAGAGCATCTGGTCGCCATTGATAAGAGATTCTCATGGGTTTTGTGTGGTAATTAAAGTTCCGGGTTCGATCAGCTCTTAGGACTTTGGGGTTGAGTGAAATCTGAAATACTAGCTCACAGGTGGGTTGGCTAGTTCTCGAGAGAGATTCACATATGCAATAGTGAGACTTACCATTAATAGTGATTCGAATGTTAATTATGGATAAATTAGACCTAATACATAATGATTAGCTAAATGAAATCTAAACCCTAGGCTTCTCAACTTTATTTCTTATCCTTTCATGTCATCTTCTCACATGGGTTCGTCTATTATAATTAGAAGTTTACAGACTTAGATATCTCGAGTAAGGAGATGGGACCGTTAAGAATACCTAGAAAGTTCATCCTATTATTTGGAAGGAATTCCAATCAATGATGTACATTGAAATGATATTGAAAATACTAAATTTATCAATTAAAGTTTGCTTGATACACTATGTGTAGTAAAGTCACGTGGTTGAATGGTATCTACATGAGTATGTGTAAACACCTTTACAGAGACCGGGGAGAATGTAGGCATATCATAGATAAACAAGGCAGTGGCAGCTACAGATGAGGGAAAGTTTCATATTCTTTCTCTTTCTCATTGGTAATTGAATAGCCCTTGCCCTTCTTCGATTCCTTAGGAATTTCGTCTAGTAAGGGTAGTTGGATTACCCTTTGGCTTGGGCTATCAGAGGTTTACTTCTATTTTCACTCCTCCAAATCTTCACCTCCGAAACTTGAACTTGCTTTCCCACCACCTTATAATAAGAGGAAGCAAGAGGTTTTATGTGACCTAAAAATTCACTATTTGCGTAAGTCATAAGCCTTTCATTTCTAGTCTTGCCACTAGCATTCGATGCATATTTATGGTAGTTCAGATAAAATAGCTAGATTTGAGTTGTCCTCTGGTAGGATGCCTTTTTCTTATATAAATAGGCTATATGGCTATATAAGTATTCTAGCTCTCATCGATTCTTCTTCAATTCTGGAGACCCTCCCCGCTCGACAAGCGACAGCGAATCATGCACTCTAAGTTAGATGATCCTAGAGTTTCCTGATCCTGAAACACTTTTATGTAGCGCCTTGTAGGAGAGGATTTATAAGATTCGAGTTAAGGAAATTAAATGGTTCCCCTTATTCTTTATTCTATAGAGATTGATTGTGGAATACTTTGCCATATACAGATGCCACGGGCCTTTAATAATATGAAGTCGAGCAACACAGACCAAACATTAGAATTTCCCGATCACCATCTCCTTCGACCTTAGTTCACAGGGTTTGATGATGGTGATCATTTTCATGAGACCAATCATTAGGTTCTGAGTGAACCCCATTACTCGGGTTCCAAATGAACTGGCCCGGTGTTCCTTACAACCTCAGAATATGGTCATGAGTTTAGGAGACATTACTAAGTGAGTTGATGTCCTTGAATATGATGGAAGGTTGGACTTAATATCATATCTTCAAAAGATTGGTTAAGATAACATGGAGGACTATTTGTTAATTGATGTGCCCCTAGGACAATAATGTAATTGTTATTACTTTCATATTCAATAATAAAGAAATTTTTCATTAGCATCTTATATTTTAATTTTGATTTACTCCATGAATAGTTTGATTCAAAAACCCTTGGTCATCAAATTGTAATGACTTGATAGTAGAATCCACGGACTTGAATGGAATACTCTTCTAGAACAATGCACATTGATTCTGATGTGGGGTGAACATGTGAATTAAGACTAGTATGGAGTTTGGCCCGATGATCATGTTCTCTGATCATGGATATATAATCAGTGACCAACAGTACATGTTGGTGAGACATTGTATTGGATCGACCCACGGAATAATACTACATGGATTATAAATCACAAAGTACTTCTCATCATAATAATGTCTTTTTTTATCCTTGACTAACACCACCATAGGTCCACACACACTTGGGGAGCTTTATGTTTGACATAGTTCAACATCATCACAGCCAATAGGATGGTATGGAGTGTAGTTGGACATGAACAAATCATGTAAGAGAGGGATGTGAGTGGATGAAGGATTTGTCCCTCCTTTTGAGAGATATCCATGGGCCCTTGACATGGGTGAAATTGCATGGCCATGCTCAAATGAATTAATAAGGGTTGATAATATAAGATTTATATTATCGGTTTACATAGAGGTTGAAAATTGCATGATTGAACTTCTGAGGCATTAAAATCATGTGTCTTCAATTAAGGATAATTGTGAGACAAGGAATTTCTGACATTTATTATGGATTAGGTTATCTTCGGGCTATTGACGTCCACATAATTTGGGTGGTCATAATGCGCACACTAGAGAAGTAAAGCCTTGTAGATCTGTCAGGTTCGAAATGGGCACGGGCCGCTACTTGACATTATGTGGACCTAAGGTCGCCACATGAATGGTGCAGGAAACCAGCCCTTGGGCTAAATTTGGTATTTAAACCCAGGGATCACATGTAAATTCATCCCACTGGCACCTCGTTTCTCTTGGTTTCCAAGAAACCATTCGTGTGGATAGTGTAGAGTAGACGATGCGCACTCGGTTTGACAATGAGGGTTTGATGCACACATGACGTTGCGGAACAAGGATCTTCCAGAGAGAATAAGGTATTATTCTATCACTGAATCATCTGATCGTATCACATGGATCCCTATTCGGGTTAGAAAAGGCGAAATTTTAAAATTTTCCATTGTATATGTATGCTTAATCACCAGTAGAAACCTAACACTATTTTGATTGGTATGGCATGTCTAACATAGAGCGTGTTCATTTTGCCAAGATGAAATTAATAGGATCTGCCAAGAAAGATTAGCATAGTGTCAATCTGATGACTTAGGGCGTCTAGGTGAATTGCCCGTCACTCGGTGAGCATTCATGAAGCGAAGTGGAAGAAGATACCTCCCCGCCTCACCCAGAGTCATCGATTGAGCGGTTGTTAAATCTTATTGATCGACATACAATATACATTATTTGGCTCGATTTGAAGAGCTTATCTTGGTGTGAAATTGATGAGAGCCATTAGTGGTGGTTGTCAAATCTGACATGAAATTAGACATTAAGAGGGATTATAACACAATCCTTCATTATTTAAGAAGCATTATCGAGTGCAGTCCAACGCTTCTTTTAGGGTTATTAGCCTTAAAGCAGTTAACAGTAGTTGACACTGGTTAAGTTACCATAGCCCTAGTCTTTTAAGCGGAACTGAAGCCAGTTTTCCCATCACAGTAGGATAAAAATAAAATGGAAGGTTTTTATAGTCGACCCGAGTTCATCTGCGATTGTAAATCACAGTGCTCTATTGCGCCCTTCCTAGTTACGTATGCTTGTCATCATCAACGAGCCGGTCGTTTTGTCTCTTGGTGATAGAAGTGATAATGGGCCCCTTCTTATCAATCTATGAGTTGATACCATAGAGAAACGAGGTCCCGGTGTGTGGGTTCTTTAGGATACCAAATTAGCAATCTGTGCTCCCCAGGAGGAGGTCTGAGAGCTTGGGTATATATAAAGCACATTGAAGGTCAAATGGCTATATAGGGATGCACCATAATGTGTGATGGTTTGGGATCCCACGAACTAAAGCCTATCATGTTCACTGGTTTATAAATGATAGAAGCATGATATACCTTTCTTCAGTTGACACTACCAACATACCTAAGACGGCAGATTACATCTTTTCTCTTATGGATAAGATCTTTTAGGAGGTTGGGGAGGAAAACATTGTACAAGTAGTCACTAATAATGAGGCAAGTTTTAAAGCGGGTGGTATGTTGTTGATGGAGAAGCGCAAGCATTTGTTCTAGTCTCCTTGTGTAGTGCATTGTATTGATTTAATGTTTGAAGATATTGGAAACATGAAGCAAATTAAGGAGACTTTAGATCAAGCAAAGATGATCACAAGCTTTATTTATAATGGCTTGAAAGTAGTCAATTTAATGAAAGTGTTCACCAAGGATAAAATTCTCTTGCGCCCCGGAATAACCCGATTTGCCACTGAATTTATTTCACTTGAGTGTCTTATACGTTATGAGGGTGATTTGAAGATGATGTGCACAACAAATGAGTGGCATGAATTCAACAAATATCGGAGTAGAAGGAGTTTAAGAGATAAGGTATCCAACCTTATCTTAACTGATCTGTTTTGGAAGAAGGCAAAGGAAGTACAAATCATCATGGAACCTCTGGTGAAAGTTTTGAAATCAATGACCAAAAAGCCCACATCACAATCATTTATGAAGCAATGGATAGAGCTAAACTGGCTATAAAAGCATCGGTGAAACATTAGGAAAGGTATTAGGAAGTCATTGACGAAAGGTGGGCAAATCAATTGCATAGACATTTGCACGTTGCAGATAATACACAAAATGTCCTTATATAGTTATTATTATCTTATTTAAATGAAAAGTATTATAAACTAATAATTTTTTTTACTTCTGTTAGCATATTTTTTAAATCCAATGTTTCAATATTCAAAGCAATTCCCCCACCATTCGGAAATTAAAATTAGACTAAAGGAGGTTTTCAAGAGATTGGATCCAGATTTGGATAGGCAGGCAAAAGCTTTGAACAAGGTATAACAACAACTTGTGTTATTTTTATAATATATTTTGTATTTGTAATGTGCATTAATAAAGTAAAGAACATTACAATGTAGGTGAAATTATTTGTTGAAGGCCAAGGAGAATTTGGAAGTGTACTAACCAGAAAAGCAATAAATCAATCTCTTCCAAGTACTCACTATATTTATTTCTTTTTTAAATAAAAATTGTCATCATTTTCTATTAAATATATATTGGTGCCTAATATGTTTTTTTTTTAAATAACAGCTGAATGGTAGAACAATTATGGTGATGAAAGTCCACATCTTCAAAAGATTGCTGCCAAAGTTTTAAGCCAAACATGTTCTTCATCTGGTTGTGAAAGAAATTGGAGCACATGGTCATTGATTCACACAAAGTTGCTTAATCGTTTGGCAATGAAAAAGTTACATAAGTTAGTTTATATCCACTACAATATGCGACTTTGAGTTAAGAATTTGATGCAAGAATGAAGCAATGAAGATTTGTACAATCCAATTGACCTGAATCATATTTTTAATGATGATGATATATTAGATGGGTAGATACAAGAAGGAGAAGAACCTATTTTATCAACTGATAATTTGGATTGGTTAGATCAAGATCTTCCCTCTAAAGAAGGTAGAGAAGCAATAGATGATGATGTAGGCACAAGCTTACAGTAAGGGGGTAGTCATGGAAGTAGTAATGCGCAACGAAGAGACATTGGTTCTTCTCGTAAAGGTAAGGCTCCTCAAATAATTTTTTCAAATTCTAGTGGTGATGATGGTGACGATAGAGTAACAAAGGTAGCAAATCGGCGCTAAGTAAAATAAGATAGTGAAGACACTAGTGGGGACAATGGAGCAGGTGGTGGCATTTGAGCAAGTGGTGCTATTGATAGTGGTTATGTTAATCAAGTTGATCATGGCATGTCGTGGGCACAGGGAAATGAAAATTATTATGCCACATAAGATATTGATCATGGATATAGGCCAAGCATATGAGAACAATGAAAACACTTGAAAAGACTAACTACATTTCCTAATGATGATGACTATTTTAGTAGGCATGATTACAGATCCAACTATAACCAGATTGATAAGCACTTCCAATCATTAGCTCTAAGATCAATACCTCATTTAAGGGGAGTGGGAGATGGATCCTATCATAACTTTGGAAGTAGTGATAATTCTTCTAATGCTTTTAGTAGGTATGATTTTGATCAATATTCAACTACTGGAACACAAGTTAGTGATTCCTATGGATATGACCAATCTTCTGATAGCAGTAGCATTGCTTATCGAGGTTTTAGATACTATCAGCATGGTGTTGAGCCCGAGCAGCCTCTAAGGTCACATTTTCCTAATTATGGATCATCAAGCCAATCATCTTAGCCAAAACATTCAAGTGGTGAACAATTCTTTCAACCACATTCCCATTATGCAAATTATCGTCCCAATTTGTATGCTCATTGTAGGACTAATGATGATGATGATTTTAAGCTCCCTCGTCATTCAACATTGTTTTAATTGATGTATATGATGACATTTTGTTAAAAAGATGTTATGTTTGATATAAAATAATTTCTTTTGTTAGCATTAGCATACATATCTTTCACTGAATGCTTCGTTAACTATTTAAATAATGTTAAATATAAAAAAAATTGTTTTATTAAATTTTTAGCTTACTTAATTATATCTATTTTTCTAATAATTTGTATAATATTTTAATCATCTTATTTTGCGTATCGGCCAATACGCGACCGATACGTCTCAGGACTGTTCGAGTCGGTGAATGATACCATGACTTTGAACCATGCAACACACACTAGAGAATTAAATTCTTTTGGTTGGAGATTATTCATGACAGCAGGTATTTCTATCCCCAACTACTCTCAATGTGTCTGGGTTGGGGGGCTTGTTAATAAACACCAACAATTAAAATATTGAGAACTGCAAAAATATAGGTGGTGGGATTTTATGGAAGTTATCGGATGGAAATTTGAAAAAAACATATTGATGGGATGAAAAATGGATCAAAACTGCTAGAAGTATTGTTAAGGAATAACAAATGGTAAAACAAGCAATAATGTACATTGAACTTTTTTTTAAGACATGTATATAATAAAATCTGGGACATTGGACAATAATATGCAATGCTTGAAAACATGGTTTATACTAAAAGTCTAAAACAGTTGTGTACTTAGTTTCAATGTATTTGAGAATATTAAAAATTGATGTATATGATTAATTAAAATAATGGTGTGTACAATTATGTTTTAATCCTTGTGGGGTGAATAAAGCTGTGGTTGGTTCTAGTCTTTTAAACTTCATTCAATTTTGTAAAGTTTGATGGAAAATATGGGACAAAGAAAATGGAAGGATAAAAAAAAATGAAGGAAAATGAAAAATAGATTTGGATTGAATAAATATTTTTGCATGCTCTTCCTAAATTTCTTCATATATATATATATATATATATAAACAAAGTATGAATAATTTTAAAATAGTTAAATACTATTCATTGCATTTGATGTTCCTTTGCAATTTCGGTGGTAAGCAAAATAAGAGAATTTAAATTCCTTCCCATTTTTTTGTCTTTTTCCTAATGTTTTCCATGATCCAATTAAAGTTTTATGCTATGTTTGATTCTTGGAAAGTACTGAGAAAAATTGTGTGGAAAATGATTTTCTCATGTTTTGTTTTATTATGAAAAATATATATAAAAGAAGTCACATATAACTAAACTTAGTAAATGAGACACACACACACACACACAAAAATATATATATATATATATATATGAGAGGAGGAGAGGCATATATATATATATATATATATTGAATTATTTGATGTTTATATAGAAGGGTTAAATTAGTAAAATGAGTTTAAAGTAGGATTTAAAAATGAAATATTGATTTTAATTCTATTTTTAACTTTTCCTCATTTTCTTTCTCTTACATTTTCCATTAGATTCTACAAAGTACGGAGCTACCTACTCAATTTTTATTTTTTAAACCAAAGCTTTTTTCCTTTTGTAGGCAAGTGGAGTCGAACCTAAAACATAGGTTATACCCCCCCTGAAACTATAGGAACCTATATATACCACTAGGCTACAACATCACATCTGTTGAGGTATGCCCCTCCCGAGGTTAAATCCTAGTGCCCTCCTAAACTTAAATCCTAGCTCCGCCATTGCTTCCAAGAACAAGACATAGCCTTAGGATTTGCCATATTTGTATTATCTTTTTAATGGTCCTTTTGAGTGGGTTAGCAAAATTTTCAGTTGATCTGCATGGATCAATGACTAACTTTCTCTTGCACAACTACTTTTGTTTGTTAGGTTGTGGATATAACTCAATCCCAACTGCTTTAAGTGATCACTCTGCCCATATGATCTACTGAAATGCTATCCAAACGCTCTCGAGAATATCCTAGAAGTCAACAATCCTACAAGGGGGTTTTGTAGGTTTTATTGTGTTAGATTCCTTTCAGGTTAGCTCTTATTAGACGATTGCTTCCATATTTTTCGAATGCTTGCTTCTAATGAAGAAAAGGAAAAGGAAAAAGAAAAATTTGTGCGAGGTTTTCGTTTCTTGAAATGAACTTGCATATAAAGTGTAAGTTCTCTTCTCTAGTCTGGTGCATCTGAACTATTTCTATGAACAAATTGTGTTTGCTGGGATGAATGGATGGTCAATGTTGGCTTGTGTGTTAGAAACTTGTCCTGGATTTTAAGATATTGATCCTATAATTTGTAGCATCATGGATGCCAAGCCACTGCAAGTATATTAATACTACATGTCGCTTACTTATCCTAGTGCCTTCGCAGATGATTTGTTGACTTAGTGAAGCTTTTCCTTAAACCCATGACAAGGATTTCCTTATTCATGCAGTGACATAGACAGGAACAAAAGCTTTTCTTGTTATTGTTTTCCTTTCCTTCTTCGGTTTAGTAGTTAAAATTCAAGATAAAATCGTAAATAGCATTTTCTTGTTTGTGGGGTGTGCGATGTTGAGCTGGAGGGAGGGAGGGAGGGACTGAGATATGTGAATGTGTCTAGATCTCTGATATTTCTCTCATCAATTTTGGAATAGGGTTTTATAAATGCTACTACATGTTGAAAAGGAAAACATAAATGATGACGAAGGTCCTCTTGATTCATGTTTTTGAAAACTGTTCTTGAAAACACATAGAACACAATTTTATGTTCTCTGAATTTAATGTTTTTTTTGTGTTTTTCAGAACAAAAAAAATGGAAACCAAATCTGCTCTCCTTATTTTCCATGAACTCCTTATTTTTGAGAATAGAAAACAATTTTAAAAAACAAGAACAAAAAATCTCTATCTTTTTTCATTTCTACCCAGGGGCGGATCCACTTCATGCCCAGCGGGGGCACTTGCCCCCACTCAATTTTTTTGAAATTTTTTTTAACATTGTATTTAAGAGGATTCAAACTCAAGTACTATACTTTGCCCCCACTGAATCTTGTAAAAATTATCTTACTTAACCTTGCCCCCACTGAAACTGAATCCTATCTCCGCCACTGTTTCTACCTATCTTGGGTACAAAAGGATGGTGGTTTTGTGGATAAGGCTAGTTGCAGTTGCTCATTTCTCCAAATGTTTTCCTGGATTGCCAATTTGATCAATATGAGTATCTTGTTTAGACCCACACCGCAGTTTGGGCATTATATAGATTTACATGAGAACTACGTTTGGGCATTATTTAGATTTACATGAGAACTACTCTGTTTTTGTACAGGGCATTATATATTGATGTATTGCTGAAGTTTCAAGTGGAAAAAAGCTGGTGGTTGGTTTTGGTGATTGATTGTCGTGCATGGATTCAATCCACTAGCTCCCTCAAATCAATGAAAATCAGAGCAAGTAAAAGAGGGGAATTATGAAATGAAAGAAATGAGTGAAAAGAAACATAAGAAATAACCAAAGAAAAATAGAACAGTTTGGTTCGTGTTCTTGAAAATCGTTTTAGAAAATAGTTCTTAGAAACATGGAGAACAGCAAAAAGGTGTTTTCTGAAAACATGTGTTTTGAAATTGCGGAGAATAAAGCTGCAAAATTGAAGAAGTGATCAAGAATAAGAGGTGAAATCCAATCAAAGATTTGAGCAAATATGGCAGATGATAAAGCTGCAAAATTGAAGAAGTGATCACGAATCCTTTGCTTGCTAAATGACAACTCTCTACCAACAATGACTCAGAATGCTATTTCTTCAAAGACAATTGACAAGTGGAGCCCAGCAGTGGCGGAGCCACCTAAGGCTTAGGGGGTCCGCCATTGTGGTCTGAATTAATGAAGAATGAAGAAGAGGATGAGGTAATTGGAGAAGATTGCTATTGTCCGCCATCTAGCTTTCGAATTTTGTGGAGATCAAGGGACTGTTTCCTGGAGAAGGAGATAAATAAATAAAGTTAAGGATCAGTTGAACAATAAATAGTTAAAAGATGAGATTGGAGGAAGAGAAAAAAAGGAAGTAATTACCTGTTATAGAATGAATGGGATTTTGTGCTTTAACATTTTCTTTGCTTCTAATGGGTTGAAAATATGAGGGTGAGGTTGTGCATAACGGTTTGGTCCTCCCATTCCAAACCATCCCACCAGTTTCGTGGTCCAATGATTTTCTCTAATTTCTTGCTCATGCAAATGCTGGAATCAAATGGCAACCTTTTCAACCTTGGACATCCCCGCACCATGATCCGCCTTAAAGATGGAAAAGGTAAGACATGTCCATATATACTCTCTAGCTTTGGTAGATTGCGTAAAGTGAGATATATGAGTCTGGAAAACAAGCTTAAATCTGAACCTTCACTCCTTTCATCTTCTATCACTTTTTCTATTTCAGAGTGTGCAATGTGTAGAGATTGAAGTTTTGGAGCATGAATAAGCCAGTTCAAGTTCAACAATTTGTTACATCTATGTATACGAACACTCAAAAGGTGGTTGAAGCATTGTGGATTGGGGAATTTTGAAGGGACCACTTCATTTTCAAAATGGATGATTTTCACATCTTCCAATTCAGCACAATCGTTTAGTATAAGCACCTCTAAACAAAGGGATAGTTGCACTTGGTTCACACCCCTGCAGCCTTCAATTTTTAGCGATCTTGTGGATCTTCTCAACTTGTAGGATCCAAATAATCTTTGGATGGACAGGATGTTTGTAAGGATGATGGAGACATCATTAATGTGTTCCAACTGATCTAACTCCTCTAACAAAATCATTTCATCTATCTGAAGATGAGATGGCAAGGATTTCACGCTGAACAATTGCAAAGAGGAAAGACTTGACACCATTTGAGATGGAAGTGGATTACATAAACAAATCTCATCCAATATCAAGCACCTCAATTTTTTTAAATTCTTGAGCTCAATTGGTAAGCATTGTATCATTGTACTTGACAAATTAAGATATTGCAAGGTAAGTAAGTTGCCAATCTCTACAGGTACCTCAGTGAGTAGCTTATTGTTGGAAAAGTCCAAAACTCTTATGATAGACATGTTTGTGAAGAAACCACTTGGAAATGTGGACGTCATACATCCTATTAATGTCTCCATATTAGGGAAACAAGGAGGTTCCCTTAGTTCTTCAATACTGGTTTTATTCCACAATGCTATCCTCTGTGCGTCTTTCCATTTGTCAACTTCTTGAGCTCTTATCAATCTAATTCCATCTTTCACCACAAATTTGTTCTTTCTTTTTTTCCCCTTTTCACAAGCCAGCCATAAAGCCATGTCATGAATAACATCATGCATCTTCAAAAATTCTTCTTGTAAGAAGCTGGTTGTACCTGCCTCCAATAGACAAACACACTTTAACATTTCAATAATTTCTCCTCCTTGATTTCTTGCTTCTTGAATGTCGTCATATTCATCTAGAAACCCCTCCCCGATCCAAAGTTGAATAAGACGTTCAGAAGGGATTTGATAATCCTCCGGGAATAAAGAGCAATACAAGAAACATGATCTGGTGGCTTCATTGGGTAGACTATCATAACTAAATGCTAATACTGAAAACAAATCGTTCTCCGTACCTGGAAGGCTTTTTGGATAGATACTCAATTTGTGCAAGTTTCTCTCCCATTCTTCGGGTGTTTTTGCGGAAGCCATTGCTCGAGCTATGACGATGAGAGCGAGGGGAAGGCCTTTGCACTCTTTGGCAACCATCTCCGCCAGCTTTGGTATATCTGGATGAGAATTTAACGTGTCTTCTCCTACCTTGGCCTGGAACAGAGATAAGGCTTCCTTCTCTTCCAAGCACTCCACCTTAATGCTCTTCTGAGCTGCCATACTCCACACATCTGCAGATCGTGTAGTGAACACTATCTTGGACTGATTTCCATCGCCCAAAGGAGGAATTCCCACTCTCAAGAGATCAAGGGGCTCCCATATATCATCTAACAACAGCACAAATTTCTTTGTTTTCAAGATCCTGCATATTTCTGCAGCCTTGTCGTCGTCCTCGCTCCCTTTCCATCTGTCATCAGGAATCTGCAGTCTACTCCGAATCGTTTCCTGGACTCTCTCCAAGTTTGTTGGTCTAGAGACAACAACCCAGATCACAATATCAAAATCATTAATGCTCGGTTCCAGGAACTTGTTGTTGATTTCCTTCAAGAGGGTGGTTTTTCCCACACCCCCCATTCCATATATTCCGATAGTCCCCACTCGTTCATCTTGGAGCAATCTCCATACCTCTTGAAAAAGTGAATCAAGGCCTACTGGCTTCTCCAAAGGCCTCTCAATCACATGAGGACTGGGCAACGGGGCAGCAACCTCCTGAAAATTACTTCCCTCGGACTGCAGTTTAGCTACAGCATCCATCTTCTCCCGCACCATTTTCGCAAGCTTGTAGCTGGCGTGACAGTTTTTGGGACAATAGATTCCCCGACATTTCTTCTGAATTTCTTCATCACATCTGTCCAGTAATAATTTCACTTCTTTCTCCATTGCTTCTACTCTCTCCATCCACCCGCCCACAACATGCGTACGCTTCTTCTCAAGATTCTCTTCACGTTCCACCCTTTCCTTGACGTCTTTATACACATTATTCAGTTTCTCCGTTTCAGTTCTCAAAGAATTGAGATTTTGTGGCAGACGATGACGCATCACACCATTGCAAAACGCATATTTGCAGGATGCGTGAGAGGCAACATCCAAGACTGGGCTTACAAAATCCATGGCAAAATTAATCAACCGTTGGAATTCAAAGCAAAGAAGACTGAAGAGAGGAAGGCTGGATTTATGTTTTTTGTGCACAAAACCCACAAATGTAGAAGATGAGACGGAGAAAAGTTATCACCTCTCTTTTTTGGGGGGTATAACTTGTAAGAATGAGTATGTGTTCCTTTTCTTTTTCCTTTTTTTTATTCTTTAACTTTTCCTCGTGGATGCCTCCTGCTTGTTTTCTTCTTTTCTCCCATTGCGTTAAAAGATGTGTAATTGGTTTCTGGATTTTTAATGTCTGATTTACATATATATAGGCCTCATCATCATGCATGTTCTTATGGTAGAGAATTTTTGCTATATACATATTAAAATTACACATACATTATTTAATTCATTTCAATTATTGTTGGAGTCTTGGATATATATCACATGTTAAAGAAAATCAGAGGAAGGATAAACTCAAATATCTTTAGAAAGATCGAAGTTTATAGAGTGTTTGATATAGTATTTCTGTCGCAACATTTTATGGAATGGTCTATGGAAAATATTTTTTTGCAGGAAGTTAACCGTCTATATATCGTTACCAAAAAACATTACAACAGTTTTGAATGTTTAGAAGTAAATTTATCAAATATTTATATCGAAGTAAATTTTTAGATATGAAGTCATTACCATTAACGTCTCATCCATGCAAAATTTTTGACAAGAAAGAATTTGAGATCTCACACTGCACCTTTCTCCTACTAATCATATCATATTATATAAAGTTACTTTAATCACCTCCATTCTCTCTCTCCTCAAGACAATATTAGTAGAGGGCCATTTTCTTAAGATTATGTTTGGTTCTAGTAAGTGAATAATGAAAATTATTTATTTGTTATTATTGAAAATATTAAAGAAAATAAAATATAAATAAAAGTATTTAGAAACTACATATTTTTGAATTATTTCATCATTATATTGAGATTTAGCTCTATTTTTATATATGAGATTTAGCTCTAAATAAATTTGGTCTTAAAAAATATATATATGAGATTTAGCTCTATTTTTATTTTCCTTCATATTTTTTTGTTCTATTTTTTCTCTTCTTTGTTTTCCCTTGCATTTTCCCTAGAACCAAACATAGGCTAATTCTTTTTCCTAAGTTTTCCATCGGTTCACACTCAATTTTCTTCCATGTAGTCATGGGAACAAGATAGGTTGTCATTCCTTTAACTTTAAGCAGGTCAATAAGCGAATGTAGTCTCAAAATGAAAGTGTGTATGCCAAGCCATGCTGTCGCCCATGATTTTTTCTTGTTTTTCTGTCATCGCCGCTTTATACAGACTTGGTTTTATTAGTCGAGGGCAGCAAGGAGATGAATAAGTAGTATCGCCTTGTTGTTGTACTTTATTTAGTGGGGTGATTAAAAGAGGTATGGATTTAATCAATCAAGACATTTACCCCATGGTGGTCAACACAACAAGAATCAAGTCAAGAAATTCCCAAATACCATATTATCAAATTCGTAGGGCTTTATACGATTTATTATGCATTAGCTTTGGATATTGTTTCATCATTTATGGTTTTTGAAGAATTGATATTGGGATTTTGCATTTAGTCTATTGAAAAGTTTGATTAAATTATATTATTTTCCTATAAAAGTAAAAAGAGACCCTAAGACTTGTAGGGAAGGGAGTGATCATAGTCATGAATATAAAGAATTATTTGCTGTACATGTCAGTTCATTGTCCATTGTCCATTGTCAAGTTCTCCTTCATGTGTATATATGTTGGGGAGACACATGATATCCAATCTTTTCAACACACAGTTTTCTTATAATCTTCATGATCACAACCACCAGATTCATAATGAAAACAAGGAAAATCGCATTAAAATCATTTTGTATTTAAACTTGAACAAAAGTTGTTTTTAAGCATAACAACTTTCATAAATTTTGTTTTAATATCTCAGTAAGGACTATGAACTTTCACTTGTCCAAATGTATGATGAAACAACGTTGTTTTGATGATTATTTAAATTATCTTAAGTTAAAACTATAATGAAAATAAAAGTTGTTATATTTAAAAAGAAAATTTTAAATATTTATCTTAATTTTAAATAAAAATTTAAATCTACCTATATAACAAGGAGTTTTTATGTTTTCATATAGTTTACAGATTTGAAAGGGAGGGGGAGAAATGTCAACATAAATAAGAGTGCAATGATTGAATTTGAATGGTAGATAAAGCCGCCAAAAAATGGGTTACTAAATAGTGTAAGGATTGTGAGTATCGTGGCCCTTAGGCCTAGACCCACTACTAGATAGGCCCAACGCTCGCGCTAACCCCTGATCGCTAAGCACCCAAGCCACATCAGATGAAACCATGCAAGAATAATCAGAGAGTTTAATTTATTGGGATCCCGAATCCTCAATCGCCATATTCTAACAGATTTGGAAAGTTTGTTATGGATACATACATTGAGATGGAAAATACGCAAAAGGTATTTATCCACGATTTAATCATAAATCTCTTACTTCTCCAAGACACTTTATAGGGTGTGAATTAGTTTTGATAAGGAAAGAGGAGAGATTTATCACCAAAATCATGAGATATCTTTCATTAAATCATGAGATTTAATGATAAAATAAAGACTTCATTGAGGAAGATAATAATCCTTGAATCATACTTATTCTCTTCTTCTTCCTCCATATTTTTCGACTTAATCATCGGAGAAGCTGCAGTTTTCAATCACACCGCCGGATCGCCCCTTTTTTTTGCAGCTTCACATTGTTGTGCTGATGCTCAAGGAATTTGACGATCGGGGCCCCTACAACTTGACGCTCCAGGATTCGACGCTCAAAGTCTTAACAATTGGCGTCGTTTGTGGAAACCAAATAAAAAGTCTCGCTAACAGCCGAGAAGGGTTAGCTTCAACAATTTCGAATGTTTCTATTACCGAACTTTTATCCTCATATTCTGACTTTTCGCTCCTCACATTCGCTCAGGCTGAATGACTATAGTATCTGAAGGAACCAATCGCAGACAAATTCCTCCATCAGAAAGTCGTGACATGGAGAGAAGTAGGAGCAGCGCTAAGAAAGATGAAGGAGTTGCAAAAAGTCATGTTGAACGCTTACGCGTGAGGAATGACCAAATGTGGACTCGCATCTATAAAGCCGCGATCATGATGGAGGTGGTATTATTAATAAAGTTTTGTGAATTTCTTTTTCACCTTGGCAATTTCACTTTTCAAAGTCCGTGAGCATATCGATATCCCGCTAGAACTCAAAGTCCAAATACGGTCGAAGATCCATTTAGTACTACAAAGCTGTAAGATATGGTTTATGATCCCACGACACTCAATGTCAGATATTTAGTATCCTCGTCGCACCCTTCAAAAGACCAAATTGCACTTTAATCATACTGCATTTAAAAGACCCGTAATCGTGGCTCTAAGTCTATTGGCACTTTAAAGACCAGAGATAGGGCCTTAAGCTTCCATTTCTGGTACTTTGTCACACCCGAATTCCCACCGTGTGTGATTTATGTTACTATTTTACCACCCGATTTTTTTTTCACAACTTGAGTTCAAACCACTTGAGTAACTTCACCAAGAAACGCAGAATGAAAACATTTCCTATCACAGTCTCCAAACATAAGATTATATTTCCATATGCAATTCTGAATGTACCCAAACTATATTGTTATTACGATCAAAATGAACATTTATATAAAGTTCAAAACTATGAAGCACATAATGCTAATATACAATGATCCACAAAAGATACCAATCGTCCACAAACATACAGTGAATATCCAAATATAACACTTAATATTCACTAAATGAAGTTTAATCACTGATCGCCAAGGCCGACATAATAAACGCCTCGTATCCCCTAAAACCTTTACCGTCCAATTCATGTCACGCAGTACCGGTTCGAATTGATTCCAAGGTGAGGGAACAACGCGAGTTCGACAATCAAGAGTGAATCCGTCAAGCCATGGTCACCACAAAAACATCGTCTATATAACGCAAGATATCTCAAAACACGAGATGCGACAAAATTAATAGGTTGATACGGTAAAACGATATGAATGTAATACTACCACCATCTCAAACCTTCGACCGGGTAGACTGCGGCTTTCACCCATGGACTAAATGATCATCCCGCAACTATAAATTGTCGACTTACCACCCGTGATGTATGTCTGAAGAATTTATAACGGAAGAAATGCCGGGACTTAACACCCGTGATATGCCCACATCCCGTGATATCCGTGACCTTCGGGGACTACAACCCAGTGGACTAGTCATCGTCCCGTCCACTAAGCATCAATCCGATTCCTCACACAGCCTCATACCTGGCGTTGCGTTTAAACAATGCTAATAAAGAGACTAATCACATGGATATTTAAACATCATGTACCAGCTAATTCAAAGATTTACATATATATAAAATATGCTACATTTATATATCAGAAAATCACACAATAAAGCAATCGAATGGTACATAATTCCCACAACATCAAACCACAGCATGCTGTGAGGAGGCTATAAGATCCCCTACCTTCCGGACTAAAATCCGCAAGTCTTCCAAGGAAGCTGCAAACCCGAGGCTACTCCAAAGGATCTCGCAAATAACAAGCCATAAGATTCCTTAGCCTCTCACAATCCGTGTCACAAAATTACTCAAGTGATTCATTACTTCATCACCACTGAATTTCACATATATATTCTTATATCTTCCATAAACCTTGATCCCCTAAGTGCACTCTCTTACACTTACTAGATCAACATTTAACACCTCATTAGTGGTTACACAAACAACACACTCAACACAAAACACCCTTGTATTCCTATCTCCATATTACTCATTTGAATATAAGGTGCTAAAGGTTCTCCAACTGAAATCACCCAACCTGAGCAATTTAAACTCGAAGCTATGTCCTAAAACAACCCCGATTATTCTATGATCAAAACTGCTACAGAATTTCGCTTGAACATACTCTCTTTAGTGAATTTTTGGGCCACATAGAGTCAAATTTTGAGGGTACCTATTTCGGGATGTTTGGTGTTCCTTGAAGTCTAGTTTAAACAGCAACTTGAATCACTCAAATCGGATAAGAAATGAGCAAGTTATGGCCAAAATACTAACACTGGTCAAAATAGAAAATCCAACCCTCGAAAATGCCTAGAATTTATGATTTTCCCCACTTTTTCCATAGGTTTCCAACCCAATCAACCCCAACACTCAAACACACATCAGCAACTCTATTCAACCCAAAATATCTTCCAAAACACATCTTAAACAAGAATCTAGGGTTTTGTCAACCCATCACTCAACCAATCTAAGGTTAGGATGAAACCCTAGCTTTCAAAAAGAGAGAAATTCATGAATCATAAATTTCTATACAAAATCCCTCAAATCCTTACACAAATAACCCATGATTAGCCTACCACCCCATATCCTTTCAAACTGTGGTTGTGAGAAGTTCCCCCAACCAAACCCTAGAAAAAGAACCATTTTACAAGAATCAAACCAAAAACCCTTACCTTTTTGGCTCAATCTCCTTTCCTTCTTCTTCTCTTCTTCTTCTTCTTCTTCCTCTTTCTCCTCTCTTCTTCACATTTTTGGGTTCTAACTCTATTCGAGTAAAATGAGAACTATCCCTTTTTCTAGACTAGTTTTAGTTTTATACCCATTTTTTTACTTTAAAGTTTCACTAATAGCAATTTAAGCCATTAACTCTTTCTATTTGCATATCACATTCCCAATCTTATACATTGACCACTAGACTTTCTCATTAATGACCCAATGGTCCTCAAGTGGTAAATTTACCAATTTACCCTTGGCTCTAGTATTAAACCCAGTCTATCGCTTTATTTTCGGAAAAATAATATTTGTCTATTGTAATAATTCCGGGTGTTACACACTTTTAAAAGACTAAACTGTGGCTCTAAGCTTACTGGAACTTTCAAAAGACCAAATTGTGGCTCTAAGCTTGTTGGCACTTTCAAAAGACCAGATTGTGGCTCTAAGCCTGCTGGCACTTTCAAAAGAGCAAATTGTGGCTCTAAGCCTGCTGACACTTTCAAAAGACCAGACTGTGGCTCTAAGTTTGTTGGCACTTCTAAAAGCGTCGACTTCCGCCTAAGTCCGTCAGGGCATCTCAAAGGCCGCATTCTCATTTGCCTATCGCCCTTCTTAAGGCTAGACTTCTGGCTCTAAGATTGCTGGCACTTTCTAAAGGCCAGACTTGTGGCTCTAAGCCTGTTGGCACTTTCAAAAGGCCAGACTTCTTGCTCTAAGCCTGTTGACCCTTTCTTAAGGCCAGACATGTGGCTCTAAGCCTGCTGGCCCTTTCTTAAGGCCAGACTTGTGGATTTAAGCCTGCTGGCACTTTCAAAAAGTCAAACTTCTGGCTCTAAGCATGCTAGCCCTTTCTTAAAGTCAGACTTATGGCTCTAAGCCTATTGGCACTTTCTAAAGGCCAAATTTGTGGCTCTAAACCTGCTGGCACTTTCAAAAAACCAAACTTCTTTCTCTAAGCCTGCTGGCCCTTTCTTAAGGCTAGACTTATGGCTCTAAGCCTGCTAGCACTCTCTAAAGGCCAGACTTATGGCTCTAAGCCTCACAAGTAATTTTAAAAGACTGGGATAAAAGTTCTTAGCCCATCGCACTTATCAAAGTCCAAATGCGGGCTCCTAAATTATCATGTGTAACACCCCAAATATTCCCACGCTTTATAACATGTTTTTGGGGTATAATAAACGTAAAAGTATATTTATCCTAATAAAATAAGCAATAACTTGGAATTAATACAACAATTAAGGTACTACTAAATTAATAATTCATGACCTAAGGGTCATAATATGGACAAGTTCATATGCCAAAGTATAATAAGCATAAGTTAAATCAAGAAAGAATAGTTAAAGATATTAACAAAATAAGGAAGAAAATTGAGGAAGAGACAAGTGGCTTGAAGAAAGAGGGAGGAAGTTTCCTCCTTGGAAAGTGAAATAAAAAGGGGATAAGATCAAATAAGGATAAGACCAAAAAGAAATATCTCATTTTGGTCTGGGAGAAAGGGAGAGCAAATACGGATAAGAGAGAAGAGAAAAGAAAGGAAGAAGAAGAAGAAGAAGAAGATCACAGCTATGGAATTATTAAATTTGAGTATTAGTATGAACTATAATCTCTCTCTCTCTCTCATCTCTCTCTCATCCCTCTCATCTCTCTTTGGGTATAGAAAAGTAAAGGATCGTGAATATTTGTACAGAATACACCCGTTCAGGGTCAGTATGGAACTATGAGTATGTTTACCTTAAAAACTACGTGTATGGAAATCTAGTTTTGGTCTGTAACGCTTAGATATACGGTTTAGAACCCTATCTTGTGTATGGTTTGGGTTTGGGAACCCTAAACTCATTTTTGTAGGGTTGAGTTAAGAAGAGCTTTAAGGCTCAGAATACAAAGCTGAGAAGGTCTTAGTTGCAAGTTGAACCTTAAAATTCTATTGTCGACCACATGCAGCACCGATCTAGAACAGGTTTTTGGGTCAGAAATACAGGAATTCAGAAGTGAGTCCTTCTAGTAAATTGTGGCCACATCAACGATCTGATGTTGCTAATTTCTAATTGAACTCATGACCAAGTTATGGTCTTTTACTCTGAACAAATGTAGGGGTGAGTGGTCGCCAAATTGTGGGTCGCCCAACAGCCGTCGCCCAACAGCGGGTCACAATGCTGGTCGCCCCAACGTGTCGCCAATCGCACTTCGCCAAACAAAGGTTCGTTGAATAGTGCTCGTCAAACAAGATTGTCGGGAACAAAGGTTTCGCCAAACAAGACGGCCAACGCACTCGTCAAACAAGGCTCGTCACCGTCAAGGTTGATCATGCGATGACCTCCAACTCGGGCGTCATAACTCCCTTCGCTTGAACTCCGATTTGAGTGTTCTTGACTTATGGAAAGCCCATTGAGTCAAGAATACATTCATATGCATGAGGAGGATAGTAGATGTCAGACCGATGTGTTAGAGCGAGCTCGTCCACACAGCTCAATCCCGTCGGCCCGTGATCGCTCGTCAAGACCGACGGCGATGACCTCCAACTTCGCGTCATAACTCATCTGCCAACCCGATCGTGTTCTTGACCTATGGAAAGTTTTATTGAGTCAAGAATCCATCAATAGACAGTTTGATAAGATTGGAACTCATATTAGTTCCAGAAAACACGGAAAACAGTAGGCAGTACAGGTAACCATAGTTATTTGTATTAGAATGTTTATTATGAATTCATAAATAACTCATAAGCATACATGGTGCATAGTTATTTATGCATGTAATGAGATATGAAAATGAAAAGATATGAATAATGATTGTATTTATATATCACATATGATTACCGAATGACAATAATTATTCGGGGAATATGAGATATATATCGAGCATAAAATACACAAAGGATTGTTTGCTTAGAACCCGGCAGAAGGGATACGGGCATGCCGGCTGCAAGAATAAGTCCGCAGCGATATCGCTATATTCGAAATCGACCCCGCTTGTCAATGACATAGATCCCGTTTGGACGTGGCCCCAAAGCGTCACCACGCCTGGCCCTCATGAACAGTCACCGCCTCGACAAAGGATGATACCGGTATATATTACAAATACTACTTGCCTCGCGGATCACGTTTACACAAGAATATAGCGCTCGGGCCCTCATGGATTATAGTTTCGTTTCCACTTCTGGGCGTTTATGCATACGAAACATGTTAAATTGACGGGTATATGCAAAGGAAATGTAGAGAATACATGACATGATATGAGAAGATAAAGATCAAGCATGGATGATAAGATACGCTACAAGAATGTTATAAAGTACAAGTTGACATGAAAAGTATATGGAAGATGATAAGAAATGAAACTGATTATGAAAAGTATATATATATGAGAAATGACAAGAATCTGTACATGATATATGTGTTATATGCATTTGTATAGAAGTGTGATGACCCTTAATAGAGGTCATTCATGTGTATTAATTCCCACTAAGCGTAAAGCTTGGGGCGACGGTGTTCAATCCGTAGTACGTAAGAGGAAACCGCAGGACAGACAATCCACATCACACCAAAGGCCACACAAATAATGTGGGTGCCCACCGGAAGACCTTTAGGTCTATTTTGTATATGAAATTTTGCAACTAATGTAAATATTATCATAGATGTTGAACATTTATTGAGCTTGTATATATTTTCAGAATCCGTCGCTACAAAATATAATACAAGTTAATCGCTTAACATTATATGAATATGCAAGTGTAAAGGTTATGTTTAAAAAAAAAAAAAAAAAAGAGAGGACCCTCACTGACATCCTGGTGTCGAGTCAAGGCTACATATCTGGGCACTATAACAAACCCGTATGTGGCTCCTAACTCACGGGCACTTCAAACCGTGACGAGGCTCCCAACCGACTAGCACTTTTAAAAGACTAGATATGGATCTTAGCCTACTGGCACTTATCAAAGTCCAAATATGGCTCCTAGCCTGTTGGCACTTTCAAAGTCCAAATAAGGCTACTAGCCGACTAGCATTTTCAAAAGGCCGCCTCCGCTCTAAGCTCACGACCCTTCTAAGGCCAACCAGGCTCTAAGCCCACCGTCCCTTTCTTAAGGCCAAACTTATGGTTTCCTAAGCCCGCCGGCCCCTTCTTGCTGGGGCTTGGACTTTGTGGCTCTAAGCCTACTGTCACTTTCTTAAGGCCGACTTGTGGCTCTAAGCCTGCTGGAACTTTCCAAGGACCAGATATGGCTAATATCCTGCTGGCACTCACAAAAGTCTAGATATGGCTAATATCCTACTGGCACTTTCAAAAGACCAAATTGTGGCTTTAAGCCTGCTGACACTTTCAAAAGACCAGACTTCTAGCTCTAAGCCTAATGACCCTTTCTTAAGACCGCACTTCAGGCTCTAGCTTCCCGCCGGCACTTTCAAAAGACCGTACTATAATTTGGCTCATCGGTACTTTCAAAAAAGCACAAACTTAGCTCTAAACCTGCTGGCCCTTTTTTAAGGCCAAACTTGTGGCTCTAAGCCTGCTGGTCCCTTTCTTAAGGCCAGAATTATGGCTCTAAGCCCGCTCGGCCCTTCTGGGCGCGACTTATAAATCTCTAAGTTTGCCAGCACTCCTAAAGGCCGCACTTGTGGTTTTAAGCCCGTCTGCACTTTAAAAGGCTGGGGACTTCAAGCCCAAGCCCCGCTAGCCCTTCTAAGGTTGACTTGTGGCTCTAAGACTACTGACACTTTCTAAAGGCCAGACTTCTGGCTCTAAGCCTGTCACTTTCTAAAGGTCAGACTTGTGGCTCTAAGACTTTTGGCACTTTCAAAAGACCAGATGTGGCTCTTAGTCTGCTGGCACTTATCAAAGTCCAAATGTGGCTTGTAGCCTGCTAGCAATATCAAAGTCCAGATGTGGCTCCTAGTTTGCTGACACTTTCAAAAGTCCGCATGAGGCCCTACCATCGACACTTTCAAAGACCAGACGTGGCTCTACCACGGCACTTATTAAAGTCCAAATGTGGCTCCTAACCTGCTAGCACTTTCAAAGTCCAGATGAGGCTCCCAGCCGGCTAGCATTTTCAAAAGGCCAAACTTGTGGCTTTAAGCCTACTGGCACTTTTTAAAGGCCAAATTTATGGCTTTAAGTAGACTTATGACTTTAAGCTTGTTGGCACTTTCTAAAGGCCAGAGATGTGGCTTTAAGCCTGCTGGCACTCTCTCAAGGCCAAACTTGTGGCTCTAAACCTGCTGACACTTTCTAAAGACTAGACTTGTGGCTCAAAGCCTGCTAGCCTTTCTTAAGGCCATACTTGTGACTCTAAGCCTTCTAGCACTTTCAAAAGACCAGACTTGTGGCTCTAAACATGTTGGCTCTTTCAAAACACCAAACTTTTATCTCTAAGCTTGCTGGAACTTTCAAAAGACTAGACTTGTGGCTCTAAGCCTGCTTGTTCTTTCAAAATACTTTACTCATTAACAAGGCCCGCCGGCACTCAAAAGTCTGGGGCCTTGTGGCTTCGAGCCCGCCGCAAGACATGCGTTTAAACATAGCAATAGCTCAAACAGGACTGTAGCACAGTCCAAAACGGTGCCTCGCCTACCGGCCCATGTAAACCTCGCTATGATGCACCCTACAACCGCGTTTTAATGGCCAGGACCGGGGGCACCCCAGGTCTGGGCTACAAAGAGCTCTAAAGGAAGTGGTGAAGCCGAAGATCACCGCTGGGACCCTTTCACAGTAAGATCCACGCGGCAAATCCAAGACGGTTAGACATATCATTCCATCCCCAGCCTACGACTAGAGATCATCCACCCAATCCACGAAGCCTTCTAGTCCCACTGCCTTTGATCCGTCCAACCTCAGCTTTCACCGCCTAGTGTTGTGACTTGTTCCTCAAAGGTGATTGATCATGCCGAACAAAGCTACCCAAGGCCCCTTCAATGATCTTGGCTTGAGACTCTCGAGTGGACCCTGCTTGGGAAGAGCTACCCGGGATTGACTTCAAAAGACCAATAAGAACAAAATGTTCACCCCTGACGACCACTCCTGGTAGTGGACATAGGATGACGAGGGCTATGTAAGGAAAGGGACTAGAGCCTAACTTCTGCAAGTTCTTTACTGACAAGAGGATCTCATTGCACTCCCTGTTAGTGATCTCAAGCAACCGACTAATGTTGAGAAATGTGCGGTTCCCACGCGCTTTGTATCCAAACGCGTTCAATGCACGCATTAATTCTCCCAACCTTTGATAACTTTCCACTAAGGTTTGTGTTAATCAGATTTCCCGACCAAGAAGCATCAACCTTCACCCAGAAAATGGGCGCGATTAGAGTACCGTGGGCCTTTAGGCCCAGACCCACTACTTAATGCCCGCCCCAGCCGCCTCCACCGACCCACATCACAAAGGTCCGCCTGGCCGCACAAACCACGACAACCAACCGTGATCTTGGAGGGTCTTAAATCCCATTTGGGATCCGGAGTCCCCAGCCGGCCATTCTACCACATTTGGAAAAAGTTCGTTCTGGATAAATACATTGAGACGGAAAATACTCAAAATGTATTTATCCACGGATTTCTTAGTTTCCAAATCTCTTACTTCTCGGAAGATTAATTTTTTATAAGGAAGAATTAGTCTTTGATAAGGAAAAAGAGATTTTATAGCCAAAATCATAAGATTATCTTTCCTTAAATCAAGGAGAGACTCGAATATAAATGTGATAGACTACGAGGAAGATGTGTTAAATTCCACTGCGCCTCTTTCTTCTATATTTACCGACTTAATCATCTGAGAAGAGGCTTATTTCCACCATTGCCGATCGCTCCTTTTTTCGCAAAGCTCACATCAAGGCTGCTAATGCTTAGGCGACCGACAATTGTGGCCCTTACAACTTGACGCTTCAGGGATTCGACGCTCAAAGTCCCAATTGGGATTAGTTTAAATATTTAAATAAATATAAATGTTAGTACAAATAAATAAATAAAGTGAAAGTGGGGCGGATATTACGTTTTTCTTTTTTAAAATTAAAAAAAAAAAAAGAAGAAAATAAAAGGGAAACATAAAGTCTTTAATAACTTGAATCTTTCCCACAGGTATCCATCACTTGTGTTTTCTGATCCTTTTCTCTCTGCTTACCTACAATTTACCCAGTCTTGCATTCAGCATGGACCTTGTGAGCCCAATCTTGGATGTTGCTTGTTGCTTGTGGGATTCTACTGCCAAGCGTGCTGTTTACATCCGAGAGCTCCCAGAAAATCTCAACTCTCTAAGGACTTCAATGGAGATTGAAGAACACCCAAAGATGTCAATGAAAACGTGGACCGTGAAGAGAAACTTCTGCTGAAGAAACGTACTCATGTCGTGGATGGCTGGATCCAGAGCGTAGAAGCCTTGGAAAAATAAGTGACTGATTTATTGGCAAAAGGAGATGAAGAGATCCAGAATAAATGTATCGGAACCTCCTCTAATCCCAAAAACTGCCGCGCCAGCTACAAGATCGGGAAGATGGTACTCAGAAAGACGGAAGATGTGGCTTTAAAGAAGACAGAGGGCTTGAATTTCAGTGTGGTGGCTGAACCTCTTCCCAGTCCTTGTTGGAAAATGATCTAGAATTCAACGATATATCTGCTGCAGTTAATATTTTTTTTATTAATTTTATCTGTTTGTTATCTTATTACTAGCTCAGAAAAATTAGTCTGTTGAGTCCACTCATATTTTCTCTCTTGAGTCCTTGCACTTTTGGTTTTCCACATTTACATGTTTGCACGTTTCCATTTCTGTTATGGTTTGTAATGCCTATATATTAGGCCACATCTTTTTGAATAATGCAGTAGAATTCAAGAAAATACGCCTTTTGTGTTATCTTCTGTTTTCTCTTCCCCTACAATTGTGGTATCAGAGCCAGGTTGGGTCTCTTAACTGGGCGAGCAAGTATGGTAGCAGCAAACACAATCTCAGCATCTCAACCAGTGATTCCAATTTTCAGCGGAGAAAAATATGAATTCTGGAGCATGAAGATGAAGACACTGTTTAAGTCATTAAAGAGTTGTAGGGATTCAATGATATGGTTACTCCGGATATCCAGATGATGAAGCTCGATTAAGAGAAAACAAGAAAGAGGATTCAAAAGCTCTCTTCTTCATTCAGCAGGCAGTACACGAGAGCATTTTCTCCAAGATAGCTATAGCAAACACCTCCAAAGAAGCATGGCAGATTCTCAAGAAAGAATTTCAGGGAGACTTAAGAGTAGTTGCAGTGAAGGTTCAGATTCTTCGACTTACCCTTGAGACTGCATTAATGAAATACAGAGTCTGTCCAAGATTTTCTCTCATGGTTGTCCTCCATTGTAAGTCAAATGAGAATATATGGTGAGAACTATTCTGACCAAACTGTAGTTGCAAAAGTATTGAGAAGTCTAACACCAAAATTTGATCATATAGTTACTGCAATAGAAGAATCTAAGGACTTAACTGTGTTTTCTTTTGATGAGTTAACCTTACAAGCTCATGAAGCCAGGTTGAATAGAACAATGGAACAAACAGAAGAAAAGGTGATCCGGGTGAAGGGGGAAATTCCAAACTCACAACAAAGTGGTGATCATTATGAAGAATCAGAACAAGTGAGTGTAAGAGGTCGAGGCAATGGAAGCTTTCATGGACAAGGTACGAGAGGACGTGGACGAGGACGTCCTGGAGAAGAATGGATACAAAAACCCATTTAGTGCCATTATTTTAAGAGATATGGTCATTAAGGAAAATTGCTGGAAAAAAGTGAATCAGGTAAATTATGCTGGAGAGGCAGATGAGGGATATGAAGAGGAAATCAAATTGTTTATGGCAAAGGATGAAACTACATAAGAGATGGAGAGCCTCTGGTTCTTGGACAGCGGGTGTTCAAATCATATGACAGGTATACACTCATTGTTCAAAGACATTGATGACACATATAGAATGAAAGTAAGGCTTGGTGATGATAAACAAATGCAGGTGGAAGGTAAAGGTATTGTGGCAATCAACAATGGTAAGGAAAGCACAAAACTTATTTCTGATGTATTATTTGTTCTTGTATCTCATAGAATCACTGAGCATGGAATAATTGATGCAAAGTGAATGTCTAAAGTATCTGAAAATAACTCTTGTTTGATCATAGGGACACCAAAACTAGCCATGTGATAGCTGAAATCACAACATGATTATAACAAACTCTTTATTGAAATCTCAATCTTGAGTTACGCAATGGTAGTAAAGGAAAGGAGACGTCTAAGCTTTGGCATATGAGGTATGGTCATTTAAATGAGAAAAGTCTAAAACTTCCACAACAAAAAGAGATGGTGCAGGGCTTGCAACAGATTAAATCAGTGGAGCAGTGTGAGGCATGCATTTATGGAAAACAAAGCAAGAGGCCATTCCTTGAAGGAACATCATGGAGAGCACCAGGTAATCTTGACCTTGTGCATGGTTATTTATGTGGCCCTATGAAGACTGAATCTCTAGGTGGAAATCAGTACTTTATGTTGTTAACTGATGATCATAGTCATATGAGTTGGGTCTTTTTTTCTACAAGAAAAATCTGAAGCATTTGAAGTCTTTAAGAAATTTAAGGCTCTTGTTGAAAAATAAAGTGGAAGGTTTATTAAGGCTTTACAAACTAATAGGGGAGGAGAATTTGTGTCTAATGAGTTTAACTCGTTTTGTGAGAAGCATGGAATTCCTAGGGAACTAATGACTCCATACACACCAGAGAAGAATGGAGTGGCTGAACGAAAAAATCATACTGTGGTGGAGATGGCAAGGAGTATGTTGCAAGAAAAAATTCTTTCTCAAAATTTTGGGGAGAAGCAGTTGTCATAACTGTGTATCTATTGAATTTATCTCCTACCAAAGTTGTTCGTGATCTAACTGCTTATGAGGCTTGGATGGGAAGAAGACCATGGGTAAGTCATCTAAGAGTTTTTGGTTGTATTGCATATGTTCTAATTGACAATAACAGGAGGAGTGAACTTGATGAAAAGGCTACAAAGCGTATATTTGTGGGTTATTGCACCAAGTCAGAGGCTTACAAGCGGCAAAATCATCATAAGCAGAAACATCATTTTCAATCAAGAAGGGAGATGGACATGGCATGAAGATGAAAAAGGAGAGATCAATTTTAAACTGCAAATTGAAAGTGAAGAAATACCACCAGAAAGGTGGCAGCAGACTCCACCACCATCACCATCAAATAGAACCTCCTCAAATACAACTAGCAGATCGCCTAGTAGCAGTTCATCCAACAACAGTTCAACAGAGGAAGAAGTCCCACATAAGTTTAAATCTCTGGCAGATGTATATGCTACAACAAATGCTATGTATGTAGCTAACCCAACCACATTCGAAGAAGCCATAGAGAAGGAAGAGTAGAATAAAGCAATGAGAGAAGAGATAGCAACCATACAAAAGAACAACACATGGGTTCTTGTGAAATTGCCTGAAGGAAAGAATACTATAGGAGTAAAATGGGTATTTCGAACAAAGTACGATGTTGATGGAAGTGTGAAAAAGTTCAAAGCACGTTTGGTTGCAAAAGGATACTCACAACAAGAAGGTGTGGATTATGAAGATACTTTCTCTCTTGTTGCCTGATTCGAAATTGTAAGAACACTCTAAATTTCAACTGCTCAGGCCAATTTTTCAATTTGATGTTCACAATCTGAGACATTGGTGCATCACTTGATAATATCTATATATATATATATATATATATATATATATATATATATATATATATATATATATATATATATATATATATATATAAACATCATAAATAATTAATTATAAATTTTTCGTGGTATTAAACTTACTTAAAATTGTTCAATAAGATATAAACAACTAAAACGAAAATCAATAATTTTACTTCTTTAAATTTTAGTTGTTCAAATATATTGTGTTTGGTTTCCGAAAAGTACTAATAAAAAGAACAAAAATATTAAGGAAAATAATTTTCTTATATTTTGTTGTATAAAGTAAAATCTTTTAAAAACCCAAATATATATGAAAATTACTTGAATACTTACATATCCTTAAATTTGTTTTTTTTTTTTGAATGGAGAATAATTTTATTTATTCAAACTTGCAATACATTCAATAGAAACACAAAATCAAATTTGCTAAAACTTAATGAATGACGATCATCCAAAGTTAATAAGACAATAAATCGACTTAAAAACTGACGAGATTCGATAATACCTACACGACTAGACACACTACTCTTAGCTTTGCAAAGATATTAATGCGATGGATTCGACAAAGTGTGGTTTGATCGAATCTATTTTAGTCAGTCCAAATCACCCCCACACAAGAGCACCACCAATAAGATTTACGAAAACCAAACGTCAGATTAAGACATACCAATAATCGCATAAGCACGATGACAAAAACACGCCGCACAAGACCTACGACAAAAACACGAAAAACCCAGCACCCAGATTTTCGTGTAATCACTTATCAAAAAAGAAAATCGGTAAAAAGAGATGTAGATGCGTGATTTTAGGCCAAGAATTGCCAAAACTCACCCCACCTTGATTAAAGAAAAAGGGCTAGAAAGAACAAGATGAAAGAAAAGAGAGGCAGCTAGGGTTTACATATCCTTAAATTATTTAATTTTTTGTATTTGCAACGATCAACTTCCTAAAGCTTGTAGATCTGGGCTTCATCTCATACCAGATTCCTCGGGAGTCAAACAAATCAAACAAAGTCTTCCATGGGCTTTCAACTCAACAAATAGGGAATAAATTGCATAGAGAGGTCTGAACCCAAGACTTCCTACCAAACTAGGCTTAAACGACCAACTCTCCTAAAAGCTCAAACTTATAGGATTTTGGTTTAATATTAATATCATGTCTTTTAACAATATTTAATGAGTTAAAATAAATAAATTGATTTAAATAAGAAATAAAACAATATATCGGATTTAACTCTATTTTTATTTTCAACGCTTTTTCTTTTTCTTCATATTTTCTTTCTCTTACATTTTTCATCAAATTTTCTCGAACCAAACATAACCTTAAAGTGCATGAGAATGCAAATACAATTTACTTTCTATATCTCCAATCTACAAAATAATCGAGAGCGTTACATATTGTAGTAGTATCACTAGTACAACATATAATAGTGACTAAACTCCCAGCATATATTGTCCATTTATTTATAAATTATACGTTAGAATATGAATAAAACTCATATTCCAAAAATATGGGATGATTGTAAAAACATTTTGGCTTCATTTGGAACCCAGAATATATTGGGGAAAGAAAAAAAATTAAGAAAAAAGATTTTTTTTTTTTTCATTTTTGGTTTTACCATAAAAAATATAAAAGAAAATTAAAATAATCAAGTTTCCTCAAAATTTTACAGATTTTAAAAAAAAATTAATCTTTATATAATAGAGATAAACAAATAAAATGAGTTTAAATAAACATAAAAAATTAATTTATTAAGTTTAAAACCTAATTATTTTCTTCACATTTTTTCTTTCACTTTTCTCTCTATTTCTTTATTCCTAATACTTTTCTGAGTTTTAAGAGTTTTTCCGTTTGAAGGAGAAAAGAAACACACATAAAAACATTCATTAATTGGACCAACTGATATGAAACTGAAAGAAAAGTAAAGAAAAGAAAAAAGAAATGAAGAAAAAGCAAAGTTAGATGTGAATTTAAGAAAACTTTAGAATTTTTTTTTACTATTTTATTCAATTAAAAGTAATCTATGGACTAAAATAAACTGAATTGTGATTATTGATATTAACAAGTTATTTTTAGCTAATTAAAAAGATAAATATTTAAATTTTTATTTAAGAAAAATAAATACCAGCTTAATTTATCACTAAAAATGTGAATTAAAGAGATGAATACTCCACTTTGAAATTTCATAATCAAATTATCTCGAAAGGCTATAAACTTAATTGACCAAATCACCCTTAATTCTACTTTTCCCTACCTAGTTCACTAATTGTCAAAAGCTTTTAACTCCTAAATTAATTTAATTAGATTTAGAGAAATTTTTCTAGAATTTACATCAAGGTTAATTTCGAATAATTTTCACATACTTTAATTAGTATTTTCTCTTATTAATAGCAAGTCGTTTTGAATGCCTATGTAACCAAGCAAAAATAGCCAAGGTAAGAAAATCAATAAGAATAGAGATGGGAATGGTGTTGGTCAATTAAATTTATAACCTTTCAAGATAATTTGATTATGAAATTTCAAAGTGGAGTATTCATCTCTTTAATTTACAGATAAATTAAGCTGGTATTTATTTTTCTTAAATACGAATTAAAATATTTAGTTTTTTATTTAGCTAAAAATTACTTGTTAATATCAATCATCATAATTCAGTTTATTTTAGTCCATAGATTACTTTCAATTGAATAACACCTTTTGAAAGTTTCCTCTGTTCACATTCTTACTTTTTCTTCTCTTCACATTCAATTGTTCTCTCCTTTTTTTTTCTAAAGTTTTCTTAAATTCACATCTAAACTTCCTTTTTCTTCTTTTCTTTTTTCTTTTCTTTACTTTTCTTTCAGTTTCATATCAGTTCGGTCAATTAATGAATGTTTTTTTTGTGTGTGTTTTATTTTTTCTCTTTGAACGGAAAGGTTCTAGGAACTAGAAAATACTAAGGAAATAAAGAAATAGAGAGAAAAAAAAGAAAATGTGAAGGAAAATAAAAATTAGGTTTAAACTTAATAAATTAATTTTATATGTTTATTCAAAGACATGAATGTGTGAATTTTGCCTACTTTCTATCGATTGATGTATTATTTTCACATATATGTTAAGTATCCTATTTAGTCTTAATGTTTGTTGGTATTTGGCTAATATTTGTATGTCTCACATTGATTTCGAGACTCGGTAAGCTCGATTATTAAGCTAGACATGAACGGTTTACCATCTAATTTTATGGATAGAGAGATAAACGATATTAAACACTGATTTAGGGTTTAATGCGCTTTAGAAACTGTCGAGCGTAAATGCAAAATACACGATCCTACAGGTAGTGCATGGATGCTCGGGAGAGATTCACATATACATTAGTGAAATTGTCATCTTTATATGAAATTGATCATTGATTGATTGAGTTAGAAGATGTATACATGATTGTTTAAGTGAAATCCATGCCCTAAGGGTTTTAGGTCTTTCTTGAGTCCTTGTTGTTAGGACTTGCATGTCTGTTTAGTTTATTTTGACTTTTCCAAATTTTTGATTATCCAAATAGAATCTAAACTAGATTAAAATCGACAATTAATCACACCTGTAGTGACGATATTCTTACTTTTCATACTTACAACTACAAGGTGACACATGCATTCGCACACATAAAAGATATTATTTATATAAGGTCAGATTCATGCATTTAGACATTGTTGAAGTCTCAAAGCACCCTCAGAAAAGACATGTTTATGCTTTAAGGAGATTATAACTACACAACACTTGGTCTAATCTCCATTCCTTAAAATTTTTATTTCTTCTCTTTTTTGCCTTTAGTTTATGCACTGTCTTATAACAATTGAAGTATAGAATTAAACAAAGAACTAAAGTGAAATGCAATTTTGAGTAGTGATGTCATACATGGGCTAAAGATAAGACCATGTTTGTCGTTGTCACAGCTTAATATTTTTTTCTTATTACAATGGGGGCATAATCAAAAAGGAAGATGCTGGGGTCAACGGAAGAAGAAAAAAGCAATGGGAGGATAGAAGAAAATTATAATAAATGTATGGAGAAGAGCCCACTAGCGTAAGAAAGTAAGAGCCAGAGGAATCTACTACAAAGAAAAGCGCGAAAAAGAGTTAGCAGAACGCATAGCTTATAAAAAGCCTTCGTTCTCATACGACAACTAGCTTTTACATCAAGTTAGATTTATTTATTTTATCTCTTTGGAATTCATAAATTAAAATTTATTTTAAAACATGTATATCAAAGAATAAATTATCATCTAATCCATAGAAACTCCATTCTCATATGAATGAACTTTATACCGAACCCAGTTAAAATCACGCTTAATAACATTATCGACGCTCGTTCTCACGACTACATTTCAAGAGCTGAGCTACAAAGAATTAACGATAGGCCACCCAGGCGATCCTTCCTTTGATTTTCTTTAACATGTGGTGTATATCCAAGACTAACAATAATTGAAATTAATTAAATAGTCGTATGTGTAATCGATATAATAATATCTAATTTAATTTATTTTTTAATTACCACCTACTATTTAACTGTGAATAATCTTAAGCTTCAGAGGCCTCGTGATTCTATCGGATCCAACTATTCGCGACTGGCTTAAGAGTTAAAAAATGTCATACGCTCATAATCTATACCTGCCCCCCAAAATTTTATTTTTAAAATCACCTGACCATTAATCTCCTCTTTCCTTCATCTTCGTCGCACATGCGGTCATTGTTTAATTGTTCTTCAAAAATTTTAATTTTTTTTAAAAAATCCAGATTTATCCAACGTCTCTCTCCACCTGCACCTTCAACACACGTCTCCAACAATCGCACCTCTTCGTCCATGTATTTGAAGACGACGACACCACTAAGTTTTTCGTTCCCTTCCATCAAGAGTTTTTGAATTGGGAGACAGAGACCCTTGGCATATATGTTATTTCCATACCCACTAAATCAACAATCGAAACACGACGGAGATCTATAAAAACCAGCGAGGCCATCAAATTCTGACCTAATCAACTCCTTCAACTGCTCAATGCATTTATTCTAATTTTCTTCTATAAAAACACGACTGATCTATAAACCATGATTTTTCTCTTTCTTCTTTTTTCACCTTTTCTTTGTAGTAGATTCCTCCCGCTCTAGTGGGCTTTGCTCCATACATTTATTCTATCCTTCCATTGTTTTATTTTTCCTTTTTAGTTATGCCCCATTGCTCACAGAGGGAAAAATATTAAAATATGACATGGACGAACATGGTCTTATCTTTCAAATTTGTATTTCACTTTATTTCTTAGTTTAATTCTATACAAGATAGTACATAAATAATGTGTATCATGAAATGTTGGTATTATTAAGATATTTAGCACAAACATTTTAAACTATCAATTTTTCTAATCATAATTCACCACACATACAGTAGATTTCATGTTTGATCGCATTGATGTTGCAGCCTTAAGAAATCTCCTCGCTTTCTGCTCTTTTTTCCACGTAAAAACACTTATTTACTCTTAATTTAACGTTTTATAAAAAAATTGTGAACTAATAAGACTTTCGCTTTTCAAAATAAAAATAGCTTTAAAAACGATAAACAAACACGCTCTATATGTTCCATCTTCTACTTTTAGCTAAGAAAAACTTAAAGCAATAAGTCAGTAGTTGTGCAGTGGGAGGCTGGATCTGCAATGTGGGGAAACCATGGAAAAATAAGTGAAGCAGATATATATACTCGAAGAAGGTGATGAAGTAATCCAGAATAAATGTTTTGCAAACGTTTATTCCACAAACAAGGAGGGGTGTTTTTCTGTCATTATGGCTTGAAATCACCCTACACCTTTTTTTTCAGTTTATCTCTTTATTTCATAAAAGAGATCGGCGCCTTTTCGTTTTTCTCGTTGCTATCATCTGCCTTATTTAAAGGCCAAGTATTATTGGCCGCTAGCTGTCGACAAGAAAATAATAACTAACCCTAATGTTTTAGTTGATCGGCTTTGCACCCGATCCAACATGTAGCCCATAGCAACCCAACCCAATAATAATCGGGTTGGTTTGGGTAATTGGATAGGACACCAAATTGGGCCTCAATTCAAATATTAAATTTAAAAATTGGGCATGTTTGTTGTATTACATGCTTCAGTTGGTATATAAGACATTGTTGTTGTTGTTGGAGTTTTAGAAACACTATATTGAACTTCATCCATCTAAAAATTAAAAATACAATTATAAGAATTAAATCATATTAAGAAGAGTAAATAAAATGACAACTTGACAAAAGTAAATAGGCAAAATAATACAATTTTGAAAATTATGGGAAGTTACCAGAAGAAAAGGCTGAAGAGATCTTGTTAGTTGTTTCCATGAAGAAAAGGCCCGATAGAGGAGATTTTAGAAATAGTAAAGTCTTGTTCTGAAATAGGGGAAGAAGATAAGAGTGATCGGAAGTGGAAAAGGAAGAAGATAAGGCCATAAGGGTGACCAAAAGAGGATTGATAGAGATTGATACTTGAGAGAGAAGCAAAGTCAAAAGTTAGATAACAGTGGGTGAAATTTTCAACTTCAAACACGTGAAATTTAAAAAAAAAAACCTTTTTTTAAGCCATGACAATTGACAAATTAATATTCATTTAAAGTTTTACTTCTCTTTTTTTTCAGCCCATAACAACTTTTGTAAAAGTTTTTTTTATTTCAACTCATTCAAAATTATCTACATGTGTTGGGCTTGGGGTTATGCACGGGTTGGGTTGGGTTTTAATGGGTTTTAAATTTATAACCCGAAACTTGACCTAATGGATTCGGGTTGAAAAAACCAACCCCCGACCCACCCATTTATATCAGTTTTTATTATTTTTGGTTTGGATTAGGTCGAGTCAATTGGGTTTTTTTAGGTTTACAAGATTGTTGAACATGACTAGTCTTATTACTTGTCGTTAACTAGTTTAGACGTGGTATTTTTCGTTATCTTATTGCGACGCTTTATTTGTAAAATGATGATTCAAACAAACAAAGCAGATTCGACAATGTACGCCAATATCAACATTGCCAGGTTAACTAGTCAAGATATTTGGCCATCAGATATCACCTCAGACGCTTTTACGTTAATATATTACGCTATTAAACTGTATATCGTTTCATCTTTTACTTCGATTCACACTCAGGATAGACTGTCGATATATTATAAGTTTAAATCAATAAATTATTTTTGTATAAAAAAATAAGATCCTAAGACTGAGTATGGTGAATTAGTCAATGTGAAATCACAAACAAATGAACGGACACAAATTACTTGGCCGTGCCATGTTGTCCATTGAAATTGACACCACCCAAGTCTCCTTGAAGTATGTTAATTATTTCAACGCATGAAGCTTCTGTTATATTAATCTTTTATGATCACAAACTCCATATTTCCATAAAAAAAAAAAAGGAAAAATTAGTATTAAAATCCCACGGTCTCGCTGTTGCCATGGATTTTGTGAGCCCAGCCTAGGATATTGCCTCTCGCTTGTGGGATTGTACTGCTAAGCGTGCTGTTTAGAAAATCTCAACTCTCTAAGAACTGCCATGGAAGAACTCAAGAACGTCTATGAAGATGTGAAAGAGAAGGTGGATCGTGAAGAGAAACTTCAGAAGAAACGTACTCGTGCCGTTGATGACTGGATCCAGAGCGTAGAAGTCATGGAAAAGGACGTGAATGATTTATTGGAAAAAGGTGATGAAGAAACACAGAAGAAATGTGGGATTATATGGAATGGGGGGTGTGGGCAAAACCACCCTCTTGACTAGAATCAACAATGAGTTCCTTCAAACCAGGGAGGATGAATTTGATGCAGTGATTTGGGTGACGGTGTCCAGACCTGCAAATGTGGAAGAGATCCAGCGAGTTCTTTTCAATAAATTGGGGATTCCTTGTCACAAATGGAAAGGAAGGAGTTAGGATGAAAGGAAAGAAGAAGTATTTAATGTCTTGAAGACCAAGAAATTTGTCCTCTTATTGGATGATATGTGGGAACCTCTGATCTCTTTGCAGTGGGGATTCCTCCTGTGAATAACGAGAATAAGTCCAAGGTGGTATTCACAACCCGATTTTCAACTGTTTGCTTGGACGTGGGAGCTAAGGGCATTGAAGTGAAGAGCTTAGCATGGGAGGAAGCATTTGCTCTGTTTCAGAAATATGTTGGGGAAGACACTATCAATTCTCATCCCCATATTCATCTAGAAATCCTTCTCCAATCCACAGTTGAACCAGTTCATTGCAATCCATTCCATAATCGTTCGGAAATAATTAAAGAACAATACAAGAAAAAATGATTCGGTGGCTTCATCTTATAGACTGTCATAACTGAAGGCTAAACTTGAAAACAAATTATTCTCTGTACCTGGAAACCTTGTTGGATAATTCCTTAACATTTGTAATTTTTTCTCACTCCTTAGCAATAATCTCCGCCAGCTTCGGTGTATAGGGATGAGAATGGATAACGTCCATCTTAATGTAGAAGTTGTCGCCATCTTAATGCTTGTACCATCATCATAAGTTTTTTTTCCATTCTATGGGTCGGAGAGAGAAAGAAAGATAACCTAGTTTGCTTTTAATTTACTCATTTTTTATTTTTTATTTTCACGAGTATGGGATTTTACTAAAGTTTAACAACGATGAAAAAGAATTATTGTTAGCATTCAATGTAAATTGTTTTATTCAAATTTATTTTATTGCATTATTTTTAAATATGAAATGTATGTGTAAATGGCAGGGTGTAATAATGAATTTAACAAAAAAATGACAGGGTCTCATCTTGTAACAACTGAAGTATAGAATTAAACGAAGAAATAAAGTGAAATGCAATTTTGAGTAGGATGTCATACATGGGCTAAAGATAAGACCATGTTTGTCGGCGTCATATTTTAATATTTTTTTCCTCTGTAAGCAATGGGGCATAACTGAAAAGGAAGAAGGTGGTGCGGTGGTGGGATCAAACCGAAAAAAATAATAATAATAAATCAAGAAAAAGAAAAGATAAAGCAATGGGAGGATAGAAGAAAATTAGAATAAATGTATGGAGCAGACCCCACTAGCATCAAAAAGTAAGAGCAGGAGGAATCTACTACAAAGAAAAGGTGAAAAAATAAAAGAAAGAGAAAAATCATGGTCACAGCATTATTGACTTGCCTAAAGTTAAAGGAACGACAACCTGTTTTGTTCCCACAACTGCATGAAAAAAAGTTGTGTGTGAACCTATGGAGAACTTGAGAAAGAAAAAATAGAACAAAAAAAAAATATGAAGGAACATCATGTATGGAGCACTGCAGAGCCCACTAGCATCAAAAAGTAAGAGCTGGAGAAATCTACTACAAAGAAATTAAAAGTAAAAAAAGAAGAAAGAGAAATATCATGGGCGAGGACTGCATGGAAGAAAGTTGAGTACGTGTGAACGGATGGACTGGTGTATATCAAAACACTATATATCAACTTGTGGTGTATTATCCTTCCTCTGATTTTCTTTAACATGTGGTATATATCCAAGACTCCAACAATAATTGAAATTAACTAAATAATGTATGTGTAATTTTAATATGTATATAGCCAAAAAATCTCTACCATAAGAACATGCATGAGGACCCATATTTAAGAAAATTAGACATTAAAAATTCAGAAACCAATCATGCATCTTCCTTTAAAGCAATGGGAGAAAAGAAAAAAATAAGCAGAAGGCATCTACGAGGAAAAGTTGAAGAATAAAAAGAAAAAGGGAAAAGAAAAAGGAAGCGCAACCCGTTAATTAGTGTTATACCACCCCCCAAAAAAGAGAGGTGATAACTTTCCCCTTCTCATCTTCTACATTTGTGGGTTTTGTGCACAAAAAACATAAATCCAAGCTTCTTCTCTTCAGTCTTCTTTGTTTAGAATTCCAACGGTTGATTAATTTTGCCATGGATTTTGTAAGCCCAGTCTTGGAAGTTGCCTCTCTCATCTGCAATTGCGTTGGCGATCGTGCTGATCACCTCCGGCGTCTCCCACAGAATCTCATTTCTTTGAGAGCTGCGATGGAGAAACTGAATAATGTGTATAAAGACGTCAAGGAAAGGGTGGAACGTGAAGAAAATCTTGAGAAGTTGTTGAATGTACACATGTTGTGGATGGGTGGATCGGGAGAGCAGAAGCCATGGAGAAAGAAGTGAACGAATTACTGGACAGATGTGATGAAGAAAACCAGAAAAAATGCTTCGGAACCTGTTGTCCCAGAAACTGTCGATCCAGTTACAAGCTTGCGAAAATGGTGCGGGAGAAGATGGATGCTGTGGCTGAACTGCAGTCCGAAGGAAGTAATTTTCAGGAGGTTGCTGTCCCGTTGCCCAGTCCTCATGTGATTGAGAGGCCTTTGGAGAAGCCAGTAGGCCTTGATTCACCTTTTCGTGAGGTATGGAGATTGCTCCAAGATAAACAAGTTGGGACTATCGGAATATACGGAATGGGGGGTGTGGGGAAAACCACCCTCTTGAAGAAAATCAATAACAAGTTCCTCCAATCGAGCATTAAAGCTTTTGATATCGTGATCTGGGTTGTCGTCTCCAGGCCAACGAACTTGGAGAGAGTCCAGGAAACGATTCGGAGTAGACTGCAGATTCCTGATGACAGATGGAAAGGGAGAGAGGAGGACGACAAGGCTGCAGAAATATGCAGGATCTTGAAAACCAAGAAATTTTTGCTGCTGTTAGATGATATATGGGAGCCCCTTGATCTCTTGAGAGTGGGAATTCCTCCTTTGGGCGATGGAAATCAGTCCAAGATAGTGTTCACTACACGATCTGCAGATGTGTGTCGAGGTATGGCAGCTCAGAAGAGCATTAAGGTGGAGTGCTTGGAAGAGAAAGAAGCCTTATCTCTGTTCCAGGCCAAGGTAGGAGAAGATACTTTAAATTCTCATCCAGATATACCAAAGCTGGCGGAGATGGTTGCCAAAGAGTGCAAAGGCCTTCCTCTTGCCCTCATCGTCATAGCCTGAGCTTGGCTCTGCAGAAACACCTGAAGAATGGGAGAGAAACTTGCAAAAATTGAGGTTGTATCCCAAAGATGTTGCAGGTACGGAGAATGATTTGTTTTCAGTATTAGCATTTAGTTATGATAGTCTACCCAATGAAGCCACCAAATCCTGTTTCTTGTATTGCTCTTTATTCCCGGAGGATTATCAAATCCCTTCCGAACGTCTTATTCAACTTTGGATCGGGGAGGGGTTTCTTGATGAATATGACGACATTCAAGAAGCAAGAAATCAAGGAGGAGAAATCATTCAAATGTTAAGGCATGCTTGTCTAACGGAGGCAAGCACAACCCTCTTCTCATTCTCAGAAGAAGGAGACTATTTGAAGATGCATGATGTTATCCGTGATATGGCTTTATGGTTGGCTTGTGAAAAGGGGAAAAAGAAGAACAAATTTGTGGTGAAAGATGGAATTGGATTGATAAGAGCTCAAGAAGTTGACAAATGGAAAGAGGCACAGAGGATAGCATTGTGGAATACAGCCAGTATTGAAGAACTAAGGGAACCTCCTCGTTTCCCTAATATGGAGACATTAATCGGACGTATGACGTCCACATTTCCAAGTGGTTTCTTTACAAACATGTCTGTCATAAGAGTTTTAGACTTTTCCAACAATAAGATACTTGAGTTACCAGCAGAGATTGGAAACTTAGCTACCTTGCAATATCTTAATTTGTCGGATACAATGATAAAATACTTACCAATTGAGCTCAAGAATTTAAAAAAATTGAGGTGCTTGATGTTGGATGGGTTGTATTCACTTGCATCACTACCATCTCAAATGGTGTCAAGTCTTTCCTCTTTGCTATTGTTCAGCATGAAACCCATCTCATCTCGATGGTCTTCTATAAATGAAATAATGTTGTTAGAGGAGTTAGAGCAGTTGGAACATATTAATGATATCTCCATCATGCTTACAAGCATCCAGTCCGTCCAAAGATTATCCGAATCCCACAAGTTGAGAAGATCCACAACATCTCTACAATTAGCAAGCTGCAGGGGTGTGAACCAAGTGCAACTATCCCCTTTTATAAAGGAGCTCATGCTAGAAAGGTGTGATGAATTGGAAGAGGTGAAAATCATCAATTTTGAAAAGCTGCGGTCCCTTCCTTAAAATTCCCAATCCACAATGCTGCTTTTTAACCACCTTTTGAATGTTTATATAGATGCATAAGAAATTGCTAAACTTGAATTGCCTTATTCAAGCTCCAAAACTTCAATATCTATTCATTGCACACTCTGAAATCATAGAAAAAGTGATAGAAGATGAAAGGAGTGAAGGTTCAGAAATTGAATCAGGTTTAAGCGTGTTTTCCAGACTCAGTGATCTTGGGATTTCCATGCAATCTGCCAAAGCCAGAGAGTATATATGGACATGTATTACCTTTTCCATCTTTAAGGCAGATCATAGTGTCGAGATGTCCAAGGTTGAAAAGGCTGCCATTTGATTCCAGCATTTGCATGAGTAAGAAATTAGAGGAAATCAAGGGAGAACAAGAATGGTGGGATGGTTTGGAGTGGGAGGACCAAACCATTATGCACAACCTCACCCCATATTTTCATCGTCAACCCCTTAGAAGCTTTCCCATCCTATAACAAGGTAATTACTTCCTTTTTTTTCTTTTTCTCCAATCGTTCAACTGATCCTTAACTTTATTTATTTATCTCCTCCAAGAAACAGTCCCCGGATCCCCACAAAATTCGAAAGCTAGAAGGCGGACAATGGCAATCTTCTCCAATTTCCTCATCCTCTTCATTTATCATAAATTCAGACCACATCTGGGACTTCGCCTTCGAGTTTCATCTTCTCCACTGCAGATTTGCTTCCATCTCTACAACAATCAGAGCAGAGCTTCAACTTAATTCCATGGCACAAGATGAGCTCCAATTTCCAGCTTTTATTTCAAGCACGAATCATCTTTGGCATCTACATAGCATCAGCTCAGATGCACGGTACTATTGCACAGTGAGACTCATCTCTTAGAGGTGTAAATACAAAAATTTTACCAAATGTTAACTTAGAATAAAACATTGGTGAAAATCTTTCATGGTGCTGACTTTGAAAGGGTTTTTGAACCCCCAATAAAATATAGACTGAGACTTCCCTGTTAGCTACATTTTGTCAGCTCTGGTGTGCTCCAAAGTGGAGTTTTGGATTAAAATACTGTTTTCTAGAAGAAAAAAAAATACAAAAAATAGTTTGCATTTCAAACTATTGCTCAATCTAGTGCATAGGCGTATTAACTAGATAATGTTCGTTTCTTCATGACAACCCGCTTTCATCAATTTTTTTAAAGTCATTGTCAGTTGCCTCAATACCAGATACATCTTTTTATCAATTGTCGCCGTCTCACCACGCAAGATTATAAATTATTATTTTAAATAATAAAGCTCGTTAGGACAACAAAGATTTAATTTTTTAAATGATAATATCATTGGCCACCGACAACGGTGGTATTTACTAAAATACTATTATTTGTTTAATCATAAATAATTAAACATATTATTTCAAATTGTAAATATTGAACCATGTGGAGTTGAACCATTTGATTTTTCAGATGGTACAGAAAAATTTATTTTCCCAATGACGTGTTGTGAGACACCGGTCGACACTCCTTTTGAAAACATGTTGTTCATTTCTTGTCAAATCACTTGTTTTCCATCAAGAGTCCTACAAAACCAAGTTTAGAAGAAATGTTATGAGTTTTATATGAATATGGATATAAAATGGATAATAGTTATTTCTTAATCCTTAAGTAGAAAAAACAATGACAAATAACGATCAAAATATTCATATTTTTTTATATTAATATCTCATTTGATAAATAATATTATTTTTAATATCAAATAAGAATATTTTTTTAAATGTTGCCATTAGTAAATACTATATCATATTGATATAATTATTTTATATAATAAATTATATTCTTTAATTGGTAATAAAATTATGTATCATTAAAATATTAAAAATATAAAGATAAAAGATAAAAATATATTTATAATAATAACTATAATTTAAAACACGATTTTTAACTATCTCTTTCCTAATCAGCAAAAAATGCCGTAAAATTAGAAATGTTTTTTTAAACATCATATTTTAAATATTATTTTTTAAATAAGCCACACATATAGGAAAAACCACTCAACTAAGACGCAAATGCCAAATGGCCACTCAACTATATATTATCATTATTATTACAATAAATTTTCCCAAACACAAAAACAAGTTATTTAAAGGGTGAATAAATAGTACTAATAGGTGAATCAAGTGAGATATTATTAATTTTAATAATTTGCATTTGATTTTTTATTGATTCAACAAATGCGTAAAAGTGGATTTTCTTAAAAAAATTTAAAAATTAAGAACAGTGACATATTTTGAGGGAATCATTTTTAAAAATTAAAATGTCGCTCTTGAGACAACGCCATTTTCTTAAAACAATTTTAAAGTCGCTTATTTAGACAGGGAGAAATGGGGATAAATGGGGGAGGGAAGGTGCTGCAGATGATTTTTTTAATACACGCGATATTTCACCGGTTCAGATAAGCAATGACAATTGAAATTTTATAAATAAAGAAGCCGCTATTCAGGACTACGTCAATTAAAATTTTAAAATGATAAAACTCCTGCTCGCATAATTGCACTTGCTGTGTTGTCGCCATGCGCCTAAACACACTACTTTGGGCTATAGTTTCAATTCAAAATTATTTTAGTTTTTTTTTTCTTTTTTTAAAAAAATAGTATTTTAATCCAAAACTCCCAATGTGGATGAAACCAAAATGTGCTATGAGAGAGTTGACTTTAAAAGGTTTTTTGAGAATTCCCATGAAGAGGTTGGCGAAAATTATACGGAAATGATTACAGTTCAGTCTATTCACAAAATAATTCTGGCTACTATCGCATGGAGATCATTTAGACTTCGAATATCTTTTGTGATTTTCTTCCCATTTTTCATTTTTAGTAGATGAGGTTTCTACATTATTTTAAAAATCCAAATTTATTTTCCTTTCTTACATCAATTTTTCAACAAACAAACAGCAGTTCATCAACCAAAATCTCAAGCAGCGATATCAGCAAAAAGGAAAAAGGGCAAAGAAAAAGGGAGCCAGAAAGAGAGTAATGACAGTGAAACAGAAGCAATTAAATTGATTAAATTTCTTGTCGTACCTCTTAATGGATAAGTTTCAAGCTCAGTACTGGTCTTCTGAACTTCCATCAGCCACGAGAGACCTCAAACAAAACAATCTCAAACAGGTTTTTAATACTAGAGAAACTGCAAGATATTTATAACAAACATAAAAACCAACACAAAATAAAAATTCATCCATGCTGCTTCAAAATAAACGAAAAATAGGAAAAATTTAGTATTAGACAAATGTTTCTTCCACCTGGGACTGGATTGGACTATCACTTCATGTTCCCTTCCCATGGCCTAAATCCCAGAATAGAGCAGACATCATCACATACAGCAAATCCTGTTCCAATATTTATGCAGAATGTAAGACCTATAAATATATATAAAATTACAAACTTGGCTTTTCAGGATAGAAAGTAGCAAGTACCAATGATTTTCAGAAGTTAGCAACCAGTTATTTTCTTGCTTGAGCTGAAATGGTTGCACTTAATACTGAATTTAGGCCACGAAAGAAACCTTCTGGGATTGAAAAACTACGAAAACATGTATATCAAAAGAAAAAGGATACGTCAGTATAACTAAGAATTTAACTAAACATGGGGTTTTTTCAAAGCAGAAGAATATGCAACTATACTAAACAAAAGTATCTAGGGAGATTAAGCAGATCCACTTCAATAGACAAACAGAATATAGCAGTTTTTTTTTTATCAGGCTCCAACAGCTTCTTCATTCACAAACAGCATCTTAAATGAACATCACCAGTTCAGGCCTGCTATATATGTTGTTCTTTTCATCCTCGAGCATGGGATAGGCTGCGACGAGTGCCTCTTGAGATCCAATATATAAGGTGTTATAGATCTTCCAGTACACTTCCCTGACCTTCCTGGATGGATGGAACAGCCCTTGTAGACAGTAGTTTTGTACTATAGCAGCACCCAAGGCTACTCTCATCCCTTCAATGGCTTCCATAACAGCATATTTCATTTACATGGGGCGAAGTCTCAAAATGTTTGGCCATATGTAATTGAACAAGTGGACTAAAGCATCCTCGCAACCTAATCCAGCAACTTCCAAGGAAATATGCTTGATAGCAGAAGCTGCAGTCTGCCTGTGAACCAGATCTCTGTCCATAAGGGCATCCTCAAGTAATTGAGTCACTGCATAGATATAGTCTTTTCCCATTTCACCAATGTACTCAAAGAGAAAAGAGAGGGATTTCAAAACACCATTCTGAACATTAAGCTCTGGAACACAATACTCATTCATCAGGGCAGGCAAAACTGTAAAAGGAAAGCATGTTTCTGCAACAATGGCGATAGCAACAGTTGTGCAAACACGATTTTGACGTTCAACAAGGTTGCCAAGACATCTTGTGGACCAATGGCCTTGGCAATGTACCCAAAAGTATTCACAGTAGCTCTCCAAATACCCTTTTTGTGGGCTTTAAGCATCTCAAGAAGTTCAAAACAAATCTTCATCCATTCCCTAGCAGGGACGAACTCAGCCCGACGATCAGCAATTCGACCAACAAGGTCAATACAGTACTCCTGAACTTTCTCATGTCTGTTCTTCAATATTGGTGTTTGTCCAGGAAGCAAATCCTTTATTGGAGGAGTAATTTTTGTCATAATTGTGGGTAGCATGGGGGCCCAACTACTCCCGCCAACAGACCCCGGCCGACTGAGGACCACAGGATGATGGCCCAATCTACAGGCCCAATCGTTCTCATTTACAAGTCAAGTCCGAACATACATCCCCAACCGGGTAGGGCATATACCACCTGGATAGAGCTTGGGTACACCCAATCCCAAGTGATCTCCCATTCCCCGAAGCTTTGGTAGTTCCCAATCTTTCCACCGGACCGTCGGAGTTTATCACCATGTCTAGCAACCCAGCGAACCAGCCTATCGAAGATCAGTTTCTCCGCTGACGCCAAGAGATGGAGGCGGCAAGAGAACAGCCGGCATGCATGGCCGACCACCCAAACACGCAAAACCGGCCATGCAGGAGAATGAACGCTTAGAACTCCATTTGAGACTAACTCGGTGAAAACTCACGAGGGCCATCCATCCTCGCACCCCCCGTACTCAACCAAATAAGGGTAAAGAGCCTATCCCCAGAGAAAGTGATCCCCGCAGACGACAATTATCTTCTAAATTACCTCCGTCTCGACCACTCACCACCCCGTAACAACGCCAGACCGAATCCAAAAGAGGCCCCCGCATCCAAACCCGATTCGCTGCTGGCGCGTGTCATTGCAGCACCGAAGAGAGGCCGCCAGAGACAGACGCCGTCGCCACGCCCCCGACGCGCTCGTCGGGTTGGGGTATGGCTCCCAGCTTCCGCCATCATCCATGCAGCTCTCCACATTCACTTCGCCGTCGGGCCGAGGATAGCGTCACCAGCCCTAAATGCCCACGCTTTGTTACTTGTGCTTCTTCGCGTTTTCAGTATGTCAAGCCATTGCTATAGGTCGATGGCTCTACCCGCACGACCATATGCCATTTTGACCAAACAACCCATGCAATAAGCAGAAATGCCGGGGTGGGAGCCGCCAGCTGAGGCCTGCTTCTCGGCCAAATTTCTCATCCCGAGAGACGACAACCAGCTACCGTAAGCAGCCTTCTTTGTCATTTTTCGGCTCGACAGCGAAACACGTCACCTTGTGCCATCCCTCGCTTATGACAGAATCTATCCGAGATTTCATCAAGATAGCTCGCCATCTTCGCCGAAGATGAGCTTATCCGGATAATCGAAGATTAGACAAGTCGTTCAGTACTGATATTTGGCCAAAGATGATCTTAGCCCGGGAACCTCTGAAGTTCGCCATCACCCTGTCTTGCGTCCGACCACTACGTATCGGGTACAATCAGACGCGGCCGTGCGCAGTAGTATCGCACACTCCGGTGAGCGGGTCGCCAGCACAAGCACGATAACTACCAACATCAAGGCAGCCACAGCGGTCAACTCAACAAAGGAAGCCAAATCAAATATAAGAATGGCCAAAGTAGGCTCTTCACTTAATGATCGGCTTCATCATCCGATCACTCGACGTGTTCTCACCACGAGAGCGAATCCATTCAACGCAATCGATCTCAGCAGCGATACACAGACACCTGCCATAAATCGCCGTGCCAAAAGCGCCATCTCGGCAGGGACCAGCTGGCACCTCGTGCTGCGCCATTCGGCCGCACCACGAACGTAAACTCCGCCGGTCGGCCGTAGTAACGGCCGGTAGCCAACACCCATCGCGCCACCACAACTTCTCATGCGCCCGAACCGGCGACCGCCAATCCGAACGACGGCAGTTGCGGCCGTCTGCGCGTACCGCCGCTCGGTCAAACACCATCGCGCCCGGCGCAGCATCAACTCCGGCTGATCTACCATATCTTTTCTCTTCCCATAAACACCAGGTCATCACTCTCAGACGCCAGGCTTTGTATTAACACTTGATGTGCAGTCTCAGCCGTTGTCGGCTTCGGTGTCCGGCCACTCAGCCTTCATCGGCCATCAATATGTCGCACCGACGGGCACTTTTCATCATGCAGCGCCTGCAACACACCGGTAGCACAGCCGCGGGTCAGGACCAGACGGCACAAGACGTAGCCCGCCTGTTACGCAGCAGCCCTCAACCTACCACAGCCATCGCTGAGCCGGCCGACCGCAGCCTTCCGTGAGGTTAATCGACCGGCTGTTTGGCAGTTATCGCTATCGCTGCAGAGTGGTGAAATCTTCCACGCCGCCGAACTCCGTAATAGCACACACGCTCGCCGCCGCTGACAAGCGCTGGGCAGATCCGAGTTCATACCATAGTACTGCAGCGGCTCCATGTTAGTTCCTCACGAAAGGGTCAAGTAGCCATAACGCCGGCGTATTTCGCCGCCTATTCAGCAAATAGTTCTGCAAAGCTTCTCGCGAACGTTTTCATCCGCCGCATCAAAGAGTTTCACAATGCCACAAATATCTGTGTGTCGGTGGTGGATCTTTCTCGAAGTCGGGTTTATCGTTATGTCACGACGGTCGCCAACGGCCAGCGTAGTTCCAGCAGCGTGAGAGTACGCTGCAGATTGGCTGCCGTATCTATCGATCCACGCGCTTCGCGCTTCCCTTCAAGATATTGGCCGGGACGACAAAGAGGGCATGGCATGTCGTCATTCTAAATGAGTTTTTCAAGGTAAACATCATATTCACGTACCCTACCATGCGTGAGAAAACATATTTTATCACCCCTGTATGTCTCGTGAACTCCGGGAAAGATGCTTTCTCTCGCATCGCGTACACGTGATCTAATGATACCTCAATACGATCTGGGGAAGTGACATCATGCCACGCCCGATCAAGGTCAAATCGATCCGACGACGGTAAAGTGAAAAATCAAGCCTTGGGGACATGCGTCACAAGGATCCGGTGATAGTCTACGCATACTCCACTTCGCTCCCTTTCTTCGAATCACCATCATGTCAAGCAAGCCTTCCGTGCATTCACCTCCGATAAACCCAACTTTCGTAAGATTATCCACTCGCCCGGATGACTCGATGGCGGTTCGTGGGAGCGCCTTACTCTTTTTGCGTGCTCATGGAGGAGACGTAACATTTAGCTTACGGGAAACATGTACTGGGTTTATTCCTATCATATCCAAATGGGTCCAGGCAAATACATCAGCGTTAGCTTGTAGTATTTGTCGACCGCGCCCTTCCCTCTCCGATGAGGAACTAACATGTGCACTCCCACGCCCGCCTATGAGTACGATTCGAGGATCTACCGCCAACCCGCTTCCCCGCCTTCCACGGCCAACGACCGCGGACATCGCGACCTGAGGGTCACCGGGGCGAGCCGCCGAGGTCACCACGCCTCGCATCGATAATCGATAACACCGACAGCAAACACTGGGCTACCCCTGAGGTCACCGCCTGACAAAAAATGGCGAACTGATAATTTTGTGGTAGGTCGAGGGACTGGCCAGATAGCTCTGAACTGCATCTAATCAAGATGCTAGCACCAGACGGCCCCAAGTCCTCAACCACCGAAAAACAATACTCGTGTTACCTGGCCGCTGACGGAAGAACAATATTGCCTCACCGCTCAAGCAGGGTGGTCTCTCAACCCAGACAAAATTCTCGGCCACCAAACCGGGAGATGGTCAAGCGACTCATATGCCTAAGGTCGGAAGGTCCAACAAATCACCAGACCGCTGTGATCACTGCGACTTCGTGCAAATCAAAATTAATACACAAAGTAAGTACAAGCGCATCATAATGAGGGGAGGACGACTTTGCTCCGGTTTATAGAGGAAAGCGGATATGGGGCCGCCAACCGGATAATTCACACGGGCAACCGATTTCCAGTACCGATGGTGTTTATCCCAAGTTCTAACTGAGGCTGCGCTACATTTTTCTTCTCTCGTCGTTGCACTAGTATCAGTCACCCATTGGGCCTCCCAATATGAAGTTGATGGGCGGGTCAGGGTTTAGATGGGTGTTCAAGACCAAGATTGCTCATTTGGCCATGGGCAAGAGTCTGGCAAGCCCTAAATGTACCTTCGAGGTGCCCAAATGATCAATTTTTCTATCAGGATCTTTAAGCTTCTATACGGCTATTCTTATGGCCATGGTCCCCGTGCAATCGTGACCCTGGGATCAATCAAGGCTGGGTCTAGACTGGGCCCTCATCGACGGGGGCCATTTAAAATCTGGTGATCCCATGAGAGGTAGAGCCAACAGAAGAGATGTCGAGAGGTGAATCTGGGGAGGCCCCTTTTCCTCGATTGCTCTTATGTTTCGCTTTTGGGATTTTGTTCTCCTGCTTCCTTTATGTCTCTAGCCCACCCTCCCCGTCGCCCTCATTGCTCAGCGCCGATCATTACTATCCGGGAAGCAAATTCGAATATTATCCTCCAGTTGTGGGACATCGTCCGCCCACCCACTATGCTCCATCTGGCCATGTGATCCAGTGATGGGAGGATTCAGCCAGCAATAGTCACCCCAAGCTTCTTCCAAGCTCCAGAGTGACCGCGCCTGATGCTCGAAATGATCACTAGCCACTCACTGCCCAAATCTTCTGCGAAATCCCAGATAAATCATCTTTCCCGCTTCGAGAACATCTGTGGAGGCTTTAATTTATTGTTTCTTCACCAATCAATGATATGACGGTAAACAATTACCGCTCAATATTTCAACAGCTTTGATATCCCCTCTGAGAGTTTGCGAACTGTGTTTGATGCTCCTTCCAAATGGTCAACATCACACACACAGAGCGCCCATTCACTGAAGAACCCATTTGTTTAATAAAATGAAGACTGGTCTATCTAAGCCCAAGAGATCACCACATAGGGCAAAATGATTTGATTATTAACTATCACGGGGCTCCCAGAACTAAATGACGTATCTAGTGGTGATGACTAACATATCCTCCAAAATTACAACAAAGAAACCCAATCGGTGATGAAATACTCGCTCCCAACTCAGATACCGGGGTGGAAACTGAGATCACATTCTGTTTTGACAGAAATTGATGAGGCCCATCATCTAACATGGTTCACTTCGCTCGGCCTCTCTTCGAGGATTCCGCCAATTTACGATCGCCACCATCCATCGCCTGGATCGCAGCCCTCGATTCACCCTCCGCAGCTGTTCTCTGGGGTAAGATTTGACCATGAGGCCTGAAAGCTCGTCAAGACACTCAAGAGTCTGTCTCACTAGTGATTCATCCTTACTGACATGGCCTTTGACCTTTATCATCTGAGTCAAAGTAGTGATGATGTCCCCCGCAGCTTCATCCCTGCCACTCCCACCACGGCCAGAGAAAAAGTGCTCAGATTTCCTCCCATCATGAAGTACTTCCACAACCCACAAGATCAGTCATTTGAGTCTAGCTCCACTCTTCTGCTTCACTCACTTCTACACTAATCCAACTGATTCTATTAGGCTTGGTTCACCAAGTTATGACAGACAAGAGGCACAACCCACTACCCGCTGAATGATCTGAACCCATCAAAGCCGGAAATGGAGACATCCACTCTGATCAAAACAAACACTTCGCATCCCAAACAGGACTTCTCGGCTTCATACTTCACATCGGCGCCAATTTGTCGTCTTAAACTTTCGTCACCTGGGACCGTCAAGCATGAAATCCCACTAGCTAATATCGTTCATGGAAAAACAACATAATTTGCATTTGAAGCCCTATATTGAAAACGTCCACTCTATTCAAGATCGAGTTCTCTATCTCTTTCTCGCAGTTATTCCTTCTTATCCAGGCATTAATCCCGTTTCGCAGAAAGACATCTCCTTCCAAAACTATGTAAATGGCGTTTTAGCTATGATCTCAGCCTTCTTATAATGTCGCGTCCATTTTCTCACCCCGCGAATATTTTGATTCACCTCAGCACGTTGATACATTAATTATACCGTCAACGAGGTCAACCATGCCTTTAAAGATTATAATCGCCAGATGGAAACGATTCAGCGTATATGCCCTACCCGGTTAGGGATGTATGTTCGACCTAACTCAGAACGGTAATCCATCGTTCTTAGATTGGGGCCATCATCCCGTGGTCCTCACCTGGCCGCGTGGTCCGTCAGTAAGAGTAGTTGGGCCCAAGCCCATGGTACCCACACCGATGACATTGACAATTGCCTTGAGCGCTCCCAGTAATGATCCCAGAACTATTGTGTACTCTTCTCTCAAGCACTCATACAACACAACCCCAAGATGACCCATTAATTGTTCTTCATGGCACTGCTTCATGACTACAGCAATCCTCGAAATAAGATCCGCTGCTTGCTGTCTCACCTTAGCGCTCGTGTTATTGAGTCTCCACTTTATGGTCCCACAATCCCAGAAAGATAAGGGTTTTACTCTTTGCCCAAGAGCATTCACAACTGCACCAAACCCATTAAGCATCACATAATTGGCATCATCATTGGTCTGCTCTTGGAAGGCATATAGAATTCCATCAATCAGAAGCCTTCAAGGGGCATCAATGTCAGATACACCCACTGAGCAAACCACCCTCTCTATAGTTTCCATAACCATTCTCCTATACGGTTCACTCTCATCTTTAAGATTCTCGACTATTCTTCCTACCATATCAGCAACCCCAACCTTGTTAGCAATTTCTACAGTTGTGTCCACAAGCTGCCTATAGTTTCTCCTATCCATTGCCATCCTTCTCACCCAGAAATTTCTTAAGAACTCGGGAAGAATGCCATTTCGAATATAGCCGGCCTCTACCCCTTCTGTACTCACACACTGTTTCACCACTTTCAGCACGATTTTCTTAATTTCTTCATCAGGAGATTGGAATTCATGAATTAAGATAAAAACCACTTCCTTAGTATAGTAACTAGTATATGCTGCTTCCATGAGAGGGATAATGAACCCAATTTCTTTCAAGAATGCAGCCAACACCTTCCCTCGATGTGACCTGATACCCTTCCACAATGGCTTCAAGACTGAATCGAAGCTCTCAATACCATATGGGGCAGCAGCCTCAGCTAGGGGCACAATGACAGGCGGCAATAGTTCTCACCTTTTGATTCTCATCATTGAGCCCATGCTCAATAATTTCCACAAGTGACCTCAAGTGTGGAAGAACAGCACAACCAATTAAAATAGCAATCTGCTGCACGATTTTGATTCCAGTGTGCCGAGCCTGCCAAGATTTCTTACTCTGACACACAGCTTTCAGGAATGGCAAGAGCGCAGGAATCCCTAATGCAGAAGCAACAACACTGAAAGCCCAGCGGTTGTGTTCTTCACATATTCATCAATGTTATCAATATCTGGTAGCATGGCAGCAATCATCGTGGCCAATCCTGCCGCTTTGCTGAGATTGGATATGATTTCTCGACCCTCCACACGTGCATAGAAATCTTCATCAATCAAAAGAGGTTCAATCACCACAAGTATTCAGTACAAAGGGTCAGAACTAACTCATCCAACTTATGAATCACCCTATCAATGACCTTAACCAGAAGGTGTCTCTCTTGATCTTCCAATATGTGATGCATGAGCAATGGCAAAATTCTGTTGAACAAAGGCCCTGCACCAAACTGTCTAGCCTTAACAGTGAGCTGTCTCAAAGCTGTTTTCCTCTGTGGAGGTATTCCATTCTTCACCTGAAGTAAAAGCTTCATGATCTTTCGCTGTTTCTGTCCTTCCGGAGACAACCCCTCCTCGTCTTCTTCATTCAGCAACAACACTCCAAAATACTGATAATCCTCTGGCTTCATCAAGGGCAACCCAACAAGTGCTTCCTTTGGAACATCAAATTGCTGCCCCCGATTTTCTTCTGGAATTGAATACAATGGGGTCCCCAAAGGAGTTGGGGTTGCAAGAAGCTTTCTTGCAGGTGTTCTAATAGGAGCATAGGATGCTGGTGGCTTCAAAATCTTGTAACCCTCTTTGGAAAAAAACATGGCATCAAGATCTTCATCAGACAATGGTCTATTCCTCTCTTCAATGTCTTTCTCCCACCACTTCAGGTTAGACTGTTCTGGAGTAATAAAAGCATTCATTGCTGTTGCTATTGTTGGTGTGGCAAGTTCAACCCCACCAAAAGGAGTCACAGCAGCCATTGGCCTGGCAATTCCAGTAGTTGCTGGAGTCTCGTCCCACCTTGACCTTTGCCTCCTGGGAATAGAAATTGGAGTCTCATCCCACCTATTCCTCCTAGAAATTGAGGGAGTAGTAGCATCAGCAGCATCCCATCTCCCAGTCACAGGAGTTGAGTCCGAAAAATCCCAATCCGAACGAGTCTTCGTCTTTCTGTTGCTTCCACCAGTTTCCTTCTCCTTCTTCCTCTTCTCAATCGCCCTCAAAGTCCCCTCCTTTTCCCTCACCACATCCTCAGGCGTTCTCACCGGAGAAATCACCCGATTCAACCTCCTCCTCCCTAATCATCCTCACGATCAATAATCCTGTGCAGCTTTTTGAACCCAATGTCGTCATCTTCTTCCGCACCTCCTCCTCTGGGCATCTCCTTCTGCAAAGACGCAGGAGCAGTATAACACGCCATCCTACTCCCCAAACTAGAGTTCAAAGCTTCCATATTTTCTTTCTCCTCTCGTCTAAAACCCTGAGCAACACTAAACAGTTTGAAAATATAGAACAATCAAAAATTAATATAGAATAATCAAAACAATTATAGTTTAACTGAATGGAAGCAAGATCGAAGAAACAAGAACTAGGGTTTCAATTTCGAAAACCGACCTTGTTGAAAGGCAGATAACGAATCAATTTCCAGTTTCCCGTTTCCCGCCACCACATCACCAGCAAGAGAGAAAACAGAATTTGGAATATTGAAGGGCCAGTAGGATTTTATTAGGCTCCTACGTGGCACGAATTATAATTTTTATCATAATATAATAATTATTTTTATCGAAAACTAAAAAGATTTTTATCAGTTTTTTTGTAGGAAAAATTAATTGGATTAGGATTCGTGTTTTATGCTTCAATCGGACCTAAATCTTCTACAAATAAAAAGCATATAATAATAAAATTTGGTTTAATGTATTTTTAGGATCATAATTTCTTTGATTCTATTTTCTTTACTAAAATTATAATTTCCTAATTTGAGTGTTTGATTATATGGAAACATCTATTTTAAAAAATTTGAGTTTGCGTATTTTGTAATCTGATATTATCTCTTTTATTAATATATAAAAATAAATTCCCTCTTTTATTAATATATAAAAACAAATTCCCTCCTTTAAAGTTAGATGCATTATTTATGAGGTACTAAATAAAATTAACTTTAAAAATTAATAGTTCGTATTTATTCGAATTTTAATTTTATAAAATAATCGGGAAAAACCTCAAAATAAAATTATTTATCTGATATTGAATTAATTTTTTAAAATTAAATAGTTTGTGTTTAATTTTAATTTTAATTTTTTTAATAAAATCATCGAGCGAAAAAAAACCCGGAGATGAAAGAGGATGAATTATCTATCTGGTACCAAATTAATTTTAAAAAATTAACAGTTTCTATTTTATTCGAATTTTAATATTTTAATAAAATAATCAAGAAAAAAACCTAAAGATGAAAGAGAGTTTTAATTTGATTAAGAAATAATAATAATAATAATAATAACAATTATTATTATTGTTAATATATTATACATGTTATATTTCATTGGCCTCCATATTATATTGCATTTGTCCATTACATTCTAAAATTTTATTTCAAAATATTACAATAAAATATGCTTGTATATTATAATCATCAACTAAAATATGTTTCCAAAACAAACTAAATATGTTAAATGTAAATATATTAATTTATAACAATATAGTATTTTTCTCTCAATAGGCACATAAAAATCAAGTTATGATGATAAAAATATCCGGTAATTAAGTTAACAATATTTTGGCCTATTAGATTATCTATAGAAAATAAATTTTGATAAAATCAAATCATATACCTAAATTATACTGAGATAGAAGATATGAAGGTCTTGAGTCCGAACGATGTGTTTATGGTAACACCGATATAACATTACAAAATTTCAAGTAATATTTTCCATACCTACAACCTGAAGCCCAAAGAATAATGCAAAAGACTCTCAACAGTTTCTGTTCAACGATACATTTTTCAGAAGAATGAAATAATAAATTCACCGTCTTCCAACTTTTATCAATGTATTCATATTATCAATCAATCGTTAGTAAGATATAAAACTGAAAAATGTTCATAAAAGAAAAAAAAAAAGGGAAAAAGAAGGTCCCAGCCCCAGCCAGATGATTCTTGTGGCAACTACTTACCATTTTGGAAAAGATAATAAAGGGGAGGGCAGCTCACCCCAGGGTTAGCATACAACATTAACATTCAGCTAAGTAGACACTGAAGAGAGAAAAAAAAAGAAAAAAATTGTGTTTATCTTTAATGGGAAGGAGGGTGTTGTGTTGGAGTGAACATAATTTGCAAATATCAGAATCTGAAATCTGGAGGAACGTCCATCGCCCAGGCGAATTTCGCCAGGAGAGACTTATTGAATATCTGCAAAAGATAGGAATAAACATGGAGGAAGAAATGAGGTTTACTGGTGTGTGAAGTAATTAATAATAGCCTAATCGCATCGTCCTAAAAATAATTAAAGAAGCTAATTATTCACCTTCTCAATGGGGACTTCGTGTCGTTTACACCATGCAACTGAGATCCTGGGGTCGAGATAATTGATCTTTGAGGTGCCTAATGCGACTGTTTTTAGATCCTCTTTAACATCCTTATCCCGCTCCATTTTCTCGATCTTTGCATTTGTTTGAGATATCTTCCTCTCTAATCTGTATGATCATCTTAATTTGTCAATACTACAAATGCATATTAACCCCAAGATTATTATGTGTAAAAAAATTAAAAAATAAAAACGTATATTACGTTTCAGGGGTCAGGTTCCTTTTCTTCCCATCAGCGTCCTTCAATGGTGGCTTCCCCTTCTTGGCTCTAGCTAAATCTGTTTTCAGCCCATTAAGAACGTCCTACACAGGCAAAATGAATAACGTGAGTTAGGAAACAGGCAAACTACTCCAAAATTTTCGGTTTCTGAAAAGATTCCATACTTAAGAAGGTCCAGAAAAGTTCCCAGACTGTCCGCCGATAGACTAAGGTGGTGTTTGTTTTTTTGGCTTTTTACTGAAAGCTAAACAGCTTTCAGCATTCAGACCGTTTGTTTTTTAACTTTTTCATGACTTATTGCTGAAATTTCTAAAAAAAATCCGAATAGAGCTCTCCCTGACCCAAATATTTTAGCTTTTTCAATTCAGAAAAAAGTAATCAAACACCACCCTTGCCCAACAAGGAGAGCTAAAAGCACTCACTACCCAATATTAAAAAACAAACTTAATACTTAATACTATTAAGTATTATTTAGCACTAAGCTAAAAAAAAGTTATATTCGGTATTAAGTAAAAAAACAAACGTCACCTAATAGACTACGAAAATGCTCCTTTAGCATCTATACAAACTGATGCACATCTCCTCACATCCCATGATTATTATCACATTGTACCCTTGTAAGGCCTCCATCATTTTACTTTTTAAGATTCTAGAAATTGCAATTACCTTCAGTTCATCTATCTTCTCGGTCAATCTTGTCATTTGTGCTGCATGAGACTTTGAGATACTCCGTTGATGATTACAAATGATAGCGACCTACAATAAGTCGCACAATATTAACTTTAAGTCATCATAAGGGAACTCAAAATGGATGCTGAATGTTAACAGCAATGGAATGTCTTTAGTCTTTACCTCCTTGTTTGCATGTTGATAAACTAGAATTTTCTGTGCAGCATCTCCTTCCTTTGTTTCCTTATTCAACTGTCATCAGCCAAAACAAATTCGAAGAAAGTAAACATTAATAAGAAATTGAATAAAAACATCCTACAAAAGAATAAGCATATAATAAGATGATTTTTTTTTTTATAGATTGAAGTGTGTGTATAATGGATTAAAAAAGAATAGAAAAAGGTATATATGATGCATACATGGCACAACAAAGCGATTAAGAAACTGATGCGAGACACAAAGACCAACAAGCGTCCTATAGAGCCCAGCCAATCCACGCAGATTTTCCACCGACGAAAAACCATCCCCTATATGCAATCCCAACATGATCTAAAGAAATTGTTCAGGAAAGAATTTTAATTGTTTGGTCTAAGTTTTCACAATTTTTTAAGGCTCACCTATTTCTCTCTTTTATAAAGTCTAGAACACACATAACAGAACTACCCTCCAAGACTTTTTTTTCCTTTTCTTTCCAACAAAAGAACCACACCAGCTTAATGGAAATTCCCTAACTGAAAATTGCATCACCCAATATTACATGAACAACGTAAAAACCAACTGCCACAGGTTGCATGCTTTCATGCAAGGAGAATATGATCCCATTTTTATATCTTCTTTGCACATGTAGCATCTATTAAGAATCCCCCTCAAACCCTTCTTCTGAGTTGATCTAAAGTCTACCTCTTTCTTTGACGAGTAAAAAGAGCAAGATTTATTAATCACAAAAAGAAAACCTCTGGCAGCCAGCAAGCATACAGGAGGTATACTACAGGGCAACCAAAAGGGCTACACCAAGAGAAAGCAGCAAAAAAAAAAAAAACTGCCCACCATCCGTCAAGCTTTTCAACCTCATTTACAACTCGCAAGACAAAAAACCCACAAAAGTCAGTACTATCCATAGTTATCAAAGGCACACCTCAAGCACGCTTAAAGCCCAAGCGCCACCACTCAGGCGGCAGCGCCTCACCTGAGCATTTTCAGGTTTTTTTTTCCTTTTCTTCTTCTTCTTCTCCATTTTCTCCTGCATCCAGGGCTGCTGAAGAATCTCTAGGGCTTTTTTCTATAACAGAGACCAAAGCAGCGTCGTTTTGGTCTGTTTCTTTCAATAGACCAAAGCAGCGTCATTTGAGTTGGACCTTGAGTTTAAATAAGAAAAGCCTCTAGTGCACCAAAAGCAGCGTTATTTTAGCCCTGAATGCCTGGTTTCGAGATTTTAACCTCAGCAACCATTTCTGCCATGTATTTCAACTCCAAGAGTAGTCACCAACATGATACAAATTAATATTAACAGGGATGAGTTGGAATTGCTAGTATGCAACTACATTTCAAGATTGAACAAGTTAATTCCGATCCTCATAAACTGTGATACAAGTTCCAACACTCCTTTAAAATAAGAACCCTCATTCCCAGATGTATGAGAATGAAGCAAAGGATTGCCCTAGAGGCCTAGCTCAAGTGGTAAAGGGATGGGATGGGGTTATAGGAGGTTCGACGTTTGAGTCCCGATGTGGACCCAAAAAAAAAGAAAAAAGAAAAAAAACATTTACCTATAAAAAAAAAAAAAAGAATGAAGCGAAGGACTGTAACTGAAAATATTTAGCAAATAAAGTGCAACTTTAGAGCAAAAAAAGGAACACAACGAATATTTTCATTGAAAATCATCCATATGCATATATTTTAAGTGGTCTTTGTACACACAAGAACCAGATTCATCTTACCATCTCATCAATGTGATAGATGCATTATAATACGGAAAACTTTTGCTGTGAGGCTGGCATAAGTTCGCTAGATGAGCATTTAATTTACTAGTATCCAGCTTGTCAAAGATCGTAGCCACCATTTTCCCTGAAAAGGAAGACCCATAACAAAATAAATAAATAAATTCTGTGGGCCCAATGAGATTGAAAACATATGTTGTGATACAAAGGGTCATTTACTCACCCACTCGGAACTATTCAATTACCTTGTATGGAAGCTCAACTTCAACTGTCTTTTCATATCTAATTGAATCTTTACCGAGGAAATCAAACTGGATTATCAGAGCAGAAGTTCTTTTAATAATTAAAACAAGTTAAAAATGTCTGATTAAAAGAAAAAAAAACAAGTTAAAATGAGAAACTATCTGAAATAGTCAATCTACTCCTAGTTTAAGAGCAACTGAAGTTTCACAAAGTCAAACAGAACTTCCATACCAAATTTGGTTTTGTTATCAACTCATAGAAATTGTGAAAATTAGCTTTGTTTCTGCAATAAACAAATCTAACAGAATCACCATTTGGAAACCTTGTTATCATAGACATGAATCAATCATACCTGCAAGGAGTTTGGCGGTTCAGGTATTACATTTTCTACTTTCAGTAATAGTATACAACAGTATCAGCTTCATCATCATCCTGCAGAAAGGTAACATATTAATGAAGAAAGCTGATCAACTCATTTTTCCAATACATTCAAACTACTGTTTCCAATGTCTAGTTGTAACTGCTAATGATTTTTCTTTTATATTTATACACTATTTTGCACATTGTGTTCAACTTTAAGTTGCTCAAAGAATGATAAGAAGACAAAAGAACAGTACAACTTGGGTCAAGATAGCTAGAAAATGGCATCAAACTTTTCACTGTGGAACATAGGACATCAATGTATAGAGCTGAATAAAAAACAAGGAATTTAAACCCTATTTCACTATTTTGCCAAGACTCCTTACTACTAAAACAGGTCGTTGCCCAAAACCAGTACAAAATCCTCTAACATTTATCGGGAAGCTAACATGGACAAGGTTATGCCACATGTCTTAGTTAATAGTTCCATGAGCACTGATATAGGGTTATCAAACAATTAATAACTATAACATCACCGATTGCAGATGAATCTAAGGATCCAAACCACTGTCTGGTTTTCTAAATGAGGCATTGGAAAAGGATAGCCTATTGAGGAGGGAGTGGAATAGAGAAACAGGGAGAAATGAGAGTGGTACTCAGGGGAACTGACATTTCCTCATCGGAAGGAGCACTGGAAGAGTACGAGGCAAATGCATGATAACTCCTCAAGCTTCAATTCTCTATTGTAGCAAGGAGCAAAGAGAGTCCTGGCATGATATTTGGCATAGAAAAAGGCTGTTGAAAGAAACTCCAACACCTAGTAAAGATAGCTGAAAACAGGAAGCCTAATATTAACAGAACCTTTCCTTTTATAACCATGGGTGTTCGGGCGAACTTATGGCACACCCTCACTAACCCTACGAGGCCTCGAGTTAATGAGCCAGGTAACCTTTAAGATTCCTAAGGGAACTCAATTTGGTGACTATTGGGGAGCAACCCAAGGCTGAACCAACTTAATTACCCCTCAAGGTTCTCATATTAACAGAACATTGCAAATGCTTAGGCAATGGATAACACAATGGTCCTATGTTCACCAGATATCTCTGGTAAAAGAAGCAGGCAATAGTGAACAAACTTTACAGCTCATTTATATGGTCAAGCAGTTGATAGAGATGCAAAGATGATATTGGACGGAGGACATCCAAATTAAAATTATACTTCAATGTTGTATCAATGGGTTGAAGTGATATTATACCCTGAAAGAGATATGGGCAATGGCAGCATCAACATAAATTTGGGCCTAATGAGGACTGAGAGAATCCTAGTTAATGGATGTTGCACAAACAAGAGGAGAAAGTCAATCACTTTATATTTTATTTCTATTCTTATATTTATTTATTTTACTTTGTAGGAAAAGGAACAGTTCATTACTCTTTCGACCATTAGCAAGTAGGTCAGGGTCTTTGACCAGTGTATTTGTTGTTTGGAACAAAGTGATTCTTCCAGATCAATGAGGAGGCTGCTAGGTAGTGGGCACAACAAATTTGTTAAAATTTGCATTTGGATATAGTCCCTTTGCCATTTGTAATAGTTTTCTTTTTCTGTTCAACACATACATATCATGAGCATGTGTGCACATGATTGTATGATGAGCAGGCATTCCATTAAAGGAGGAATTTAGAGGGTTATACTTCCAATGAATCTAAAATTTAGGGACTCTGTATATGTGGGATTGATAGTTTGCATTTGGATCCCTATTCTCTTAAAAAGGATTCCAAGATTGAAAGTTGAAGGTTGTTTTGTAGTTCCTAAAAAGGATATGCCCCCCCAATGCTTAGTAAGGTTGAAAAGAAAACTTTAATTCAAAAGGGTCCAACAGGTTGTCACTAGTAAATGTGTTCTACAAGTTGCAGGGTAAGGAAGATGAACATCCTTAATGAAGTGAAGTCTCAACTACGGATGGATTTGGGAAGCTTATTATCTTTCAGAAATGGCTTTCTCATGCAGACCAGGATTAGAGATAAATGCTGAACTGTGGATGTAAAAGATAGTAATCTCAAGTAGGTGTACAACATGCAAAAGGAGAGCTGCAAGCAAGCCTTCTCTTTGTTTACTGTTCAGTAGCCCGGGAGCATTCATTGTGCCAAGATCGCAAAGGATCTATTTTGCTGATGGTTGATTATTGTTAAGAATGCAAATTGGAAGAACATTAGGAAGTTAAGGGCCCATTTGGAAACTGTTCTAAAAAACAAATTTGTTTATGGATAAAAGCAAAGTTTATTTTCTGAGATATCAATCAGAAAATAAATAAACAATTTTTTTTAGCATTTTTTCTTTCCGTAGGACTTTCCAAAAACCAAATATAGCCTATAGTATCTTCCATTCAGAAAAACAAAAACGAAAAACAAAACAAAGGGCGCCATCTATCTTTCTTTCCAAAATATATTACATTTTTCACTGTATGTTTGTAGAGTATTTTCTTTTTCTTGTGTAATAAAATCTATATTTAAAGTCCCTTTTTGATTAAAAAAGGGGAAAATGTGTATGATCCCATGTTAAAAGAAAAATAAATGAATATAAAATAAAAATAGCATATTTATATGCATGAATTCAACTCCAAAGAAACTCTAATCTCCTTCTATCTCCTCTCCCTTCTGAGATCACACAAATGTCTCATCATGTATAAAATTTACTTATAAGTTTTTCTATTAGCTACCTATAACACAACTTTTTCTCAGAAAGATAAAGTCGAGAACCAAACTCCATGCAGATTTTCAAAATGCTTTCCAAGTTCAAAGTGGTTTAAATCATATTGCAACCATGCTTTTTGGCAAAGGTCAACTATTCATCACTAGAAGAACATTAAGGTAAATATAAAATAAATCCATAAACAGTATAAATCTTCTCATTCCCTGCCCTTAAAGCTAAGGCAGTTTATCAATAAGATAAGTGGCAACTGCTATCTGCCGCTTGTAACATCTCTTTATCTACAAAATCCTTAGTGTATGTTGCTCTGATGTCTTTTATATAGTTCTACATAAAAGAAAATCCAATGAGAAGCCAAAATCACATATAATTAAATGCACAAGCTTATAGGAAATTGGAAAATAAACCAAATTTTAGTTTCCTTGCTTTCATATTTCTCCTTGTCACTTTGACCCTTCAAGGAACTGCTAGCCGCCAAAAAGACGTACTTGAATTCCTTTGGATTGATTGGATCATTCCAGAAAGCTAACCATGTAACTGTATTGTCGTGCTTTACTTCTTTCCAGCTGCCAAAGATAACTATTTAGTTACATCATTGCATAGAAAAAGCAGCCTTACCCTCCAAAACATCTAATGATAATGTTTCCCCCTCCCCAAAGAGATTCTCACACACAACCTTCACCAGGTATAGGACATTCCTAGGAATTGAGCCTTTCCAATATTAATAGTAATGTCACTCTACTTAATCCTTCCTTTGAGCTCTCCCATCTGACACCACATATAGACAATCAACAGAAAAAATAAAATGAATAGCTCTAGGAAATAGTGCAAATGCTTTCAGATACATCCATCCTATGTAAAATATTCCAATTGAGTACTATATTGTCAAGAGGGAAATGTTGCAATAACCTTTGGATGCTCCCCACGACCCCGGAACAACCCAGGAGGTTCAACTCTAAAGTTTCCAACCTGAAATTGAGATAACAATTAGAAATTTCAGAAAACAAATAAAATAAAAAAAGTCTGTTAGATATTGTATACTCTTTTCCTATTGTCTTATCAGACAAGGTAGTCCTATATATAAGTCCAATATGTAATGTAGATAGAGAATAATTTTTCCCTCGGTGGAAAAGAATAATATTAGACTTTATTTTTCTCTTCTACATTTTTATCGTGAGCCAAAGAGAAAACCTAATTTTGTTTTCAGTTGATCGTGGTTTCGTCCGATCTCCTTTCCGCCGCCGCATTCGCCGCGCCAAGTAGACGCCGCTGCCGCATTGCCATCGCGCTGGGCGATTTTTTAGTTTTTCGGTCAAACACAGATGGCGCACGCTGACGGCACGGTATTACTCGACTGAAATCGCACACGCGCCGCCGCCGCTACGTTCTCCGGCAGCTTCGCGCTCCAAGCGCCGGGCGCGCGGAGTGCGTGCGGGCGCTGCGGCCTTCTCCGTGACGGACCTACACTCGTGGTCGCCCGCCAGCCGTCTTGCGTTCCTGCTGGTCCAACCCGAGCACCTTCCACCTTTGACCTGGGCCTCCGCGCCCCTCTGTCTGAATTTTGCTTCGCCGCCCTCCAATGCCTCACTTTCACGCTTGGATCCTCTTTTTCTTCATCTTCAAGCTCCACAGCCGTGATTCGCCCTCTCATTAGGCCTTCAATCCAAACGCATTCAATTCCGCCATGCGATACTTAATTAAAAAATTTATTTACTGCGACCTCTCGGATCTCCTACTATCACATCAGAAAAAAATTGGACAGAAGAGAATTTATTCTCCTAGTCACTTCTGTGGAATGTCCATGACAGGTTATGAGGATCATCTTATTACAATCGAGGATGCTATACTCTAGTGTTGACAAGGTAATCGAAGAAAATAGATGCAATAACTATGTAGCGATTATGGCAACATGATCTAAAATTTTGCTTCATCTCTGCCATAAGACATGTTCTGAAGTTTCTAATCAGCAAAGTTCTATACATCGAATGATATCCAACGTCTTTATAAGGTTGCTTCGCTTATCATATTATCCGCCAACAAGACATGGATTCACCCAATTATATTGGCCGATTGCCTCTTAAGGAGGGAGTTCTCAAGATTGGATTTACTGGGCCGGGACGCTGTAAATTAAATAAACGCAGGCTGACAAGTTCTTCTATGGTCCTTACACTCATCGCCTGGCCCGATTCGGTATTCTCCGGTATCGATTCTCGCGTACTCCACTACCCCGCCCTCGATGATGTGTTTGCTCGCTCCTCCGTATCTCGTCCACACGTACTTTGCCATCTCGATAAATTCTCTTGTATTCTTCGCTTTAGTTTCTTTATACTTGAATCTTCTGGGAGGACGCATGGCACACCCGAGGTCGAGGACAACGCCCCATTGCACCTATTGCACAAAGCTTTGGCCACACCCGCGGATCGCTGTTATCAGGCATGGACGGCCTCCCAGACCGCACACGTGGCCCGGGCTTTCTCGATTCCCGATTCCCAAACGCCCCGCACTCCGAGCTCCCGCACATCTCAGGTGTCTCCACCGACAGCTGAACATGATGCTCATTCGCTATCAAGCAAACAAGCCTCACCTCAAGGCCCTCTCATGCTCCGTGACCGTACGTGCTCGTCGCTTTACTCATACATCTTCTCTTGGACCCGGATTCTAGACTCGTGCCCGATCACATTTCCGGTAATAAAGATATTTTCTCTTCTCTACTACTACCCCTACTTTACTCATCGGTTAATTTTAGCTAATGGTTCTCAAACTCCGTGGCTAAAGGTATTGGTTCGCTCATCCTCTCCCTTCCTACCTCTCACTTCGTCCTTATACTCTGAGCGTCTCCTTTAATCTTATTTCTATCGCAAATCACTCACTCTTTAATCGTTCCATTATCTTTTCCTCGGGAGAATTCAGGACCTTGCAGACCGGAGTACGGGGAAGACGACAGCACCTGACGTGTGAGCCTGCCAAGGCTCATCACCTCACTCCGCACCATCTCTCCCCTAGCTAGGCAAGTTTCACCGATGCTCCACTCCTTATCCACTGGGTTCAAGCACTTAGCCTTTCTAAGTTCCGTAAGACGGTTCCTCGTTTTTCAACTTGTCAGTTACTTGGCAGGTGAGTCCTCACACCAGGAAATATACTGTGTCTCGCTTCCAGCCAGCTTTGAATAATCTGACAGATTCCTTTCTAATCTTGTCCACACCGATGTTCGGGGTCCCTTGTCGACCTAGCCTACTTTAGGGCTTTTCTCTGATTTCACACAATTTCATTGATGACTATTCTCGATGTATTTGATATTTTTAATGAAAACTGAGCTCAGCTTATTTTCATTTCCATAAATTTTATGCTGAAATTCTACCCAGTTCAATATTTCTATTCAGAAAGATGTGAGTGATACTGCCCGAGAATATTTTTCTCGCACCCTTTATTTCATTTATGTCCCAACATGGGATCCTTCTATCGCCTTTTGTGCTCATACTCCTCAACAACAAACTGCAGAATGAACTGCAGTTAATCGTCATCTTATTGAGACAAATTTGCACTCTCCCTCCTCCACTATCATGTTCCTTTCGTTGGGGACGCTCGTCTGCCAGCCTGTTATTTGATTAATCACATGTCTCATCCTCAGACATATGCTCGATTCCTATCTCCTTCTTTCCCGACCAACCCTTGCTTCCTCTCCTCCCTCATATGGCTAGGTCTTGCTTGTTTCATATTCCTCCCCACCTGCGATACAAACTTTCAGCCAAGGCCATGAAATGCATCTTCCTAGGCTACTCCCGACTTCAGAAGGGTTATCGTTGTTATTCCCCTCAGACTCATCGATACTTTCTCTCCGCTGATGTCACCTTCTTCGAGGACTCCCCCTTCTTCTTCTCCTCCTCCGAGTCTCTTCCTGTTACTGAAGTCTTACCCCTTCCTATCATCTCCTCGCCTAGATTTTGTCGATCTATCTTCCGTCCCCTTCAGTTTATCACACGCTCATCCCCGTGCCGCTGTTCCTTTCCCCTTCGCGAGGCCCCTGCTGACTCACTCTCTCCCTTCACTTCCTACCCCAGGCTCTCGTCATATCGATGACTTGCCATTGCTGGAGCCGTAATCGCCTACGCCAAGAACCTCATCCAGCGATTTAAGAATTTTGAGTTACCATCTATTATCTTCCACCTACTTTGCATTTGTTTCTACTTATTTCCACCGGCCTTTCCCAAGAACACCAATGAGGCACTTTCCCATCCGGCCGGCGACAGCAATGGTAGATGAAATGGTCGCCTGGCACCCAATCGCACTGGGATCTTGTTGTTTCGCCACTGGTAAGTTTCCGCCTGGTCAAGCCGCTGTCTACACTCGGCAAGGTTGGTCCGATGGTCGCCGATCGCTTTAAGGCCCGCCGCTATAAAGGATATACCGCGCGTATGGTTCGATTATGGTGACACCTTCTCCCCGGCTGCCGCATTGCTCGCCCGTCCGCTTCTTCTCAGCCGCTTACTGCTCTGCCGCTTTTTCACGTGATATTAAAAATGCCTTCCTTCGCGGTGATTCCCGCGAGGAAGTGAGGCGGAGCAACCACCCGGTTTTGTTGCTCGTGGGGAGTCCACTAGCAAGGCAGTTACGCCGCCGCTCTCTATATGGTTTTGAAACAATCTCTCGAGCATTTTGCCGCCGTTTTACCAAGGTTCAAGAATCCAGACGTCATAAAGCATGCCACTATTCGCTTTTATCATCATAACTCTTCTATAGCCAGATGACCTGTTGTTTATGGGATGACATCGTCATTACAGTGCTGATCATGATGCTGGTCTTAAACTAAAGCAACATCTTTTCACCCACTTCAAACCAAAAGATTTGGGAAACTTTAAGTACTTTCTGGGAATTGAGATAGCCTAATCCGGGTCAAGGCATTCTCTCCCAACTGAAGACGCTAGACATCTCAAGAAACCGCATGATTGGAAACCTACTGAAACTCCTACGATCCTAATGTCAAACTTGGTATTTCAGACAGTGGGAGTCTTTCTGAGATCCCTGTAGATATCGACGACCGGTAGGTAACCCACTATCTCACCATTACCGGCGTACATTTCTTTCCAGAAGCGCCAAGCACAATTCCTACAAGCCACCATGTGATAGCCATGATGCCGAATCCCGTGATGCTCTTCGACATATTAAAAGCACACCGTGTCAAGGCGCCAGACGAGAACAGGCGCCACACCCAAAGGTTGCTTGCATACGGCAGATTGGCCGGGGTTTCACTCCATTGGGATAGACGCTCCACTTCCGCACGTGCTTTCTTACCGTCAGAACCTTAATATCCCTAAGAGCAAGAAACAACATGTAGTGCTGTGATCTAGCGCCTCGTGAGCATCTGTGCCACGCCTCGCAACATGTGAACTCCATATGGCCGAGACACCTCTCCGTGAGTCGAGATTTGAAAGGATGAACAGATGAAGCTCATCTCGGCGGATAACCAAGTCGTTTCAGACATTTGTTCAATCTCAAATTTCTTCCATGAAAAGTTATCAAACACATTGAAGCTTGGATCACACTTCATTGGAGAAGATCATCAAAGTTGTATGGCTACTGGGCTATTAATTCAAACAGGATCAACAAAGGTGATATTTTATTAAATCTCTGAGGTCCTAGAATTAAATATTATTTGTAAATGCTTGGCATATGACATATATGCTCCAAATTTCGAGGGGGAGGTTAGATATTGCACAAATTTTTTCCTTTATTGGTTCATCAGACAGAGTCCTATATATATAAGTCCAATATGTAATGTAGATAGGAGAATAATTTTTTATGTGAAAGAATAATGAATAGATCTTATCTTTCTCAGAATGACAAAGGTGAGAAGGACATCATAATGAAAGTCATCATAATAAGATAGAGTTACAGAAACTATATAGATATATTTTTGTGTTAGGTAACCTAATATAAATGAAATATAAGAAAACAAAGATATTTCATGTAAACACTACTGTCACCTGCAATTATACAACAATGGATTATATCACAAGAAGTAATAGAGTTATATGAGTTATAGAAACATTTAAGACGGTTGAACCAAATCTCAAAGAACTGGCAAAAATCACACACTCATCCCTTGTTGCCTGCTTCAGTAAAATAGAATAATATGAAAGAAACATCAGATAATGATACATTTATGAACATTCACATAAACTATTACATATGATTCACTATATTTATAAAGATAAGATGACTGTACTCAGTATACCCAAGAAATTAATAAATCCAGAGTGAACCTGAAAGCTCACAGAAGAATCAAATCTTTCTCAAAAGAATCAAATTGACAAGCAAGTTTGCTAAGGTATTCCCTTGGGGCTTTCCTTTTGTCCCATCTACAAGTAGCTTAAAACACGGAGAAAAAATATGATAGAATAAAAAATGGACAAGGAAAACATACCAAAACATCACCGAAAAAAGAAATGAAAATGATGCAATGAAATCACAAGAAGAATGTCGGTTTTCCCCAAAGGACAAAGAGCATGAACTGTTGACATCCAAAGCAAGCTAATCAACCAAGATGATTTCCTATCAAGCATAAAGGAGTTGAAATTTTAACTAGAATTACATCTCTTCAGGTAGATTAAACTTGGACCACTACTTTCAACACTTATCATTCTTGTATTACACACTATGCAAATCAACTGAACATCCACAATCATTTGGCATCCAGAATTCCACAATAATCAACAAGACAGCCAAAAATATGGGTTAGTGTATAATAATCACCATAATGCAAGATTAATCAAAGTTAATCTAGAGCAAGGTATAATAATTCCTGCTTCCATTATAGTAGAAATTAAAGTAGGAGATAACCTCTTTGACACCATCAACAATAGCCCACATGTACTTTTCCTCTAGCTTCAATCTCTCTTCTTTCAAGACCTTCTTCTCCTGCACAAAAAGAAACTCTAATGAGTTTGAGAATAGAAAATATCAATAAAATCTTGTTTAAATAAGATTATATAATTTGACACATACCTATATACATCTATATACCTATATACATATATATATATATATATATATATTGAGTTTGACATATTGAGTTTACGCAGACATACGAATAGTCAATTTTGTCAAGAGATACTCAGTCAGTTGCTCTTATGTAGCTACTGACAAAATAATAATAAACGAATGATATTCAAACATTATGCAGAATTCAACAAGTAAAGCAGTTTTTTTAATAAAATTAGCAATTATATATTCCCATATCATAATATTCAAACATTCTACCTCACCTTGATGACCTACACCACCACTCAAACCCTTAAAATAGAGATCTAAACTAAACCTAACTGGTAATACAACTCCTATGATGTGACATATTTAGGTGAACAGAATTAATTCTCTTTACTTATCAAAAAAAAAATATATTTAGGTGAATAGAATTAACAACAAAGCAATTGAAGTCCAAAGGACTAAATATAAAGTTCAGTATCCTCAATAATGCTTAAACAAAGGCTCATTGGCTGGTATGTCAAAAGAGGCGTAGTAAAACAATGGCTACATTCATACACACATATATTTTTTTATAGGTAATCAGGCCATTAAGATACATGTGTGTGTGTGTGTGTATATTATTATATATACATATATATATATATATATATATATATATATATATATATATATATATATATATATATATATATATATATATATATATATATATTTATTTATCACATTTCACCAGAAGCTCCTAATCAACTGGAAAAATCACTCATATAAAGCAAATAAATGTTTCACAGAGTAGGGAAACTGAATGGTTTCGGTTGAGCCTTGATGTCGAGTTTATTGGTCAATCAAACAAGTTTGCTTTGTGGCACACCTTGTTGACAACAATTCCAAAAGAGTAGTGAATTCTGGAAGCCATTTGTAAAATATTAATTCTTGGTACTTGCCTACTCTTACAGTAAATTTATCAGGTTCAAGATACTATCCTAAGCTGCGAATGAAGGCTACCAACTTACTTCAGTACTCATTTGTTTCTTCTTTCTTTTCCTCTGATGCCATTCATATATGGAGTTAGAATGTAAATCATCCAGTCTCTGAATCACGTGGTTCTTTCCCAAGTATTTTTCTCCAACTCCTCCTCCAGCCATAAAATTCTCCTGAACTTGTCCTTTTGCATGTAGCGTCCGTGTCTAACATCACAGCAAACATTAGTAACCTGAATACAAAAATGAGATATGTAAAACAAGTGTTGTTCACATACTAGAAGTCATTTAACATCACAGGAGAGAGACACTCACCTCCTCTTGTTCTGGAGAATAACTGTTTTCCTCTTTGTAGAGCATCTTCACCCTGATGAGGCTTGTATGAAGGGGGAAACACATCACTGAGTGGGTTTCAAGGTACTCATTGCCCTTCACCAGAGCTTAGTGGCACTTTTGTCGATTTAGAGTATTTTGAATTTTTCTCCATTTTCTTCGACTTGAAGTCTTTTGTTTTCTTAAATAAAGTAGAAGAAACAACTTTCGTTACCTTTTGCTTTGCTGGAACCGGTTTATTGCCTGGGCTAGTTCCTGATTTCTATTCAGAAATAGGCATATTGTCATCGCTATCATCTTCCACCTTCGGTTCTGCTTTTGCAGTTGCTTGCAATGGACTAGAAGTCTTTGGCTTTTTAACCAATGAAGACTGACCCAAAGAAGAATTAACCCCATCTAGAGGTCTCTTCTTATTTATCACTGTGGACAACTTATCCCTCTTATCAGTTCCACCATTTTCATCAACTTTCGAAGGAAAATGCTTTTTCTCATCCAATTTCAGTTGGAACTTCGAAGATAATGGGATTTTATCATCATCATCATCATCATCTTCCTTCTTGACACAACTAGCACCCCCTCTTCCCAAACCAACATCGTGAGAACTCCCCTTCCCCTTTGGCAAACCAGAAGAAAGCCTGGCACTAAGTGGTTTATCATCTTCAGAATCACTATCCATTTCAACCTTTCTATTTTCCGCCTTTACTTTCGAATTTCCCACCACCATCCCCCTGCCCACCTGTGGTGGCGACTTGACTGACCCCCCCACCAGCCCCGATCTCTTGGCTGCAATGGGTGGGGCCATCCCCCTGTCCTTCTTTTGTCCATTGGAATGGACATCATCAGGTCGTTTTGAACCCAAAATCTCAGGTCGTTTAGAACCCAAAATCTCAGGTCGTTTTGAACCCGAAATCTCAGGTCGTTTTGAACCCGAAATCTCAGGTCGTTTTGAACCCGAAATCTCAGGTCGTTTTGAACCCGAAATCGGTTGAACTTTGAGCTTGGAATTACAAGCTGAACTGGTACTACTCCTCTTGAAAACTAATGGCCTCTCATCATCATCGTCGTCGTCAACCTCATCATTGAACAATTTTACTAACATGCTTTCCACAGCTATTATTCAGCTGCCCCAGCTCTATTTCAATGCACGCAGCTCAAATAAATTTCTCAAACCACCAACAATATTTTCCGTTCTTTTAGTTTTTGCAACATACAAAGATAGATTTCCGACCAAAATGAATGAAACCAAGAATCAGAAACTGAAAACAAGAGAAGATAAGAGAATTCGTGGTTGAATTTGAATAAAATTTCGTACCTTACCGGAATTTGCTGGGTGGGTTAGGTTAGTTTTCTCACGCCTTCTCCTCCGTTCACGAAACTCAGTGGAAAGAGAAATGAGAGAAAACTGGGGAAGGGTATTTTATTGCCTTTATGGCCATGGACCGTTATCAGCCACCTGTCTCAAACCTATCGCAAATATATAAGTTTTTTTTATGGAAAAAATAAATCCTAAAAAAAAAATCAAATAGATAAGTTTAACTTTAAGGCAAGCAATTCTAATGTTTTAAAAGTAAGAGTGGTGAATAAATCGAAAAAATTACTATATCACGGTTTAGATCAATCGACATTGAATCGTGACAAACCATGATCGGCGCCATCGATCGACCTATCGACGATCGATTCGATCCGATTTTTAAAACTATCAACTAACAAACCACGATCGGGGCCATTTATCATCGATCAATTATCGACTACGATTCATCCGACGAAACAACTGAATAACACTATAACCAAAATTTTACTTATTTATCATTTTCAATTTTTTCATGGGTGGAAAATTTCTTACAATATTGTCAATTAATAATCAAATTTTATTATTATAAAAAAAATCAAAATTTATTAGTAGGATTTTTTTGAATCAATAAAACAAAAATTTTATTTTGAAAATTAGCTGAGGATTCATCTCAAATTACTATTTTTGATTATATATTATTATTTCTGACAAAATGTATAGCTTTTTTAATTATTATTCGTTTGTGATATTTGCTTTAAGCCTAAAACTAAAGACAAATAAATAAATATAGAAAAATATTTTTGATGATTTTTTTGCTAAAAATGTAATTATAAGTATATTTGACGGAAAACGGAATAGAGGCACAGAAAAAAATAGATTTAAATTTAATAAATTATTTTTGTATTTCTCTAATTTGTATATTATTCTCACTATATAATTTAAAATTCATAAAAAATTTGTTTGATTTTCATTATATTTATTATCTTCTATATTTTCTATATGAAATAAAAATTAGGAAACTATTTTTAAGAGTCTTACTTCCTCAATACTTTTGAATCAGCATAGTTCATCAAGTTATGATTAATTTTTTCTTTAAATTATTTTGATAAATAATTACAAATATAAAATTATTTTAAAGTTTTTTTACATTATATAAAATGCAATATATTTTTAGAAGAATGACCAGATAAGTCATTGAATCATTTGGCTTTTGGTCTTTTTAGCCTACTACAATCATGCTCTTTAAAATCTAATCGCAGCCTGCTGTTGATCCAAGCTACTTTGTAAATCATAACTACAAAAAGATTTCTTTTCAAAAAAACTACAAAATACTTGACAATAAATAAATAAATAACATATATATATATATATATATATATATATATATATATATATATATATATATATATATATATTAATAAAACGCATACTCTCGACCTCATTAAAATCATTCAAAAACACGCTCATAATAAAAGAAAAAAAAAATTGAATACAATGATTCAGATCAAGCTTACCCCTAAACTCGTCGATTCACTTCATGATGCCCAAATCGATTATCCTGGATAGACTTATCACACAACAGACATCACAAGCTATGACTCAGAGTTGTACCGGACTCACCAATGTACAACCTCCTCACGATTGATACACATCCTCGACTCTAGAACACCTCTCCTTCTCATAGCCTTTCTCGTTAACAATAAATTAATTATCTCTAATTATTGGGAAGACGAACTTAAAGAGTATGTGGTATGTAGTGTACTGTGTGATAAATTATTTGTCTTCTTCGTGTTTAATGCTATCTGCTTAGTGAACACATGCTTCATTACTTACAAGGATGGTCATCTAACTTAAATTAAAAATTCTATATCTAAAAAGAATCTGATAATCTGATATGAATTGAGGAGTGGTATTAGGACTCAATTAAAATTTCAATGATGTTATATTCAATGATGTTTTACGAAGTTTCAAAATAAAATATCCATGAAAAATCCTATCCTATGTACCCTAACTTTTTTTAAGGCTAGTAAAATGCACTATATGAGAATCCCAATTTAATTAGTTAACATAATTAAGTCCAATCTCATTAGAAAATCCCTTTTAAAACACTTGGGCATCAAAATAAAATCTTTGTACTATTTTACCATGGTAGGCAAATTATATAATATAAAACATCAAATTAAAACTAAATTTCATGTAATCAATAATATTATTATGAGGAATTCTAAACCTTTTCAAATAAGACCATATAAAAATCACTTCATCCCTAAGCCAACTTGAATTCACCATAAATAGAAAAAAAATTACACTCATGGTTGAATCTAATTTGATTAAGAATTTCTAGACTTCATCAATTAGTGTCCATCCTTTTTCCCATATTTTCTCAACAACCAAATAAAGGCTAATAAAAAAAAATTAACCTTAGAATTATTTGATGTCAATTTTTAAGAACAAATACAATAAAGAAAACAAACAAAATAAACCTCAATGTTCTCTTTTTCTCAAATATATACTTACTTTATAGCATGGTTGAAAGCTTACTTTTTCTTTTGATAAAATCAACTGTTAACACCATTTTTTCTAAATAATAAAAATAAAGAAATCAGAGCAAAAATTAAAGAACATTTTAGTTATACTCACTCCTCTTTCCCACACTCTTTGAGAGACCAAAGAGAGGCTAATTAAAGAATCTTTAATCTTTTTTTTTTTTTTGAATCTTTAATCTTAGTCATTTCTCTTTATTCAATATCATTTTCTTTTCTATGTTTAATTTTCATTTCCTGAATTCTTCTGGTCACCAAATGCAAAACTTAGAGAAAAATAAATACTTAAATTTTGTACATTAAAGATGTCAATGCATTAATCTTAAGATCTACCTCTATTGTTAGCTAGTTGAAATCGAGAGATTATTGGGAAAAGATAGATGTCCTTCAGATTCGTCATACGTCTAACTCGACTTTAATTTTTTCGCGCCTACCACGCCTCTAAAGTTTATTCAAGAGTTAAAAAATTTCATACCATTAACTATGTTAATAAATGGACAAATAAGACGCAATTTTGCTGATGTGGCACTTCATATGCGCCTTTAGTTTATTTTGGCACTTCTTGCACGTGATTTTAAACTCAAACATCAAGCTGACAAAATTGTCCTTATCCCTTACCGATCACCCCACGTCGGGTTTCGATTTAAGGTTTCCATTTTCTATAGTTACTTCTTCTTTAATCTCTCTCGGTTACTTTTCCTTCACGAAGCCAAAGAAGATGTTTTATGTTTGATTTCTAGCTTTTCATCTTTTCAATTTGGGATTTCTTCTATTCAGAAACTTTTCAAATGGGAGAGTCAAATCATGAATCTCGGAATTCCCCCCAAATCCATATCGAAATCGAAACTCTATAAAAGATTTTCCCCCAAATTCAAATCCCTAAAACCTAGTTTCTAGTTATTTTTTATACAAATTTGAACTAATTTGACCCTTATTTGGTTTACGGGAAAACTAAGGAAAAGGTTGTATTTCGTTGGGCTTCATCAAAATTTTATCCCCATCCAAAATCGTACTACGAAAAATTTTCAACGATTCTAATATTTAGCTTTCATTTTGGAAATACGCTTGCACTAATTTTATTGAAATAAAGAATAAGAAATCCATTTATAAAACCATTTCTTAAAACGGGGCGAATTTAAAACAATGAAAATGCGGTTTAAAATGCACAAGTACTATTCACAACTTCATGTTTTCGTGGAGACTGGCGAGGTTAAAATCATGGAAGACAATGGAAAGAAAAGAATAAAATAATAATAATCCGCTGCTGCTTTATCTAAACTCCACCAACCCGTTGTTGATTTAACAAACAAGCGAAACAAAGACATAACGCTTTTCTCGATTCATATATAAACGCCAGGCCAATGGTCTTATTTTCTTGCTTTCAAAATTTTGCTTTTATCTCGATTCTCGTGAACTAAACGCGTTTCCCTTGCTAAAGCCAATGTAGAAACATAAAATTTTCTACCTACTAAATGCGCCTCATTTACAAAACTCTTCAATCTGTGAGCTGGTTAAACTTTCCAATTAAGAATGAACTACGAATCTTTAGATTTCTAAATCCATACCTAAATTGAAGCCTCTAGAGAAAGATTTTCCTAAATTCAAACCCTAAAGCCTAGTTTATATTATACAATGAATTAATTTGACTCTATTTGGTTTTGCAAACCAGAAAAGCAATAGATAATAGAAATTTGATTTTTTTTTTTTTTGAGGGAACAGAATTTGAATATTAGTAACATAGAAATTTTTAAATATTGTTATAAATAGATTTTAATTTATACGAGTAGGGATCCTTATTGTATTTTTAATGAGTTAACTTTATACATTTTTTACCAGCTAGAAATGACGACCCCGATTACTGAATTACTGAGTTGCCAATGATAATTACTTCTTTATATATATTTGGGTAGTTTTACCAATTCATTTTTATCGTTAAGAATAACGGTGGCAATGATGAATCATATTATAAATCAAATGAACACTACAGAATGCCAATCCCCGAAATTATAATCAATGAATCAGATCAACTATTTAAACGGAAACAAGAATTGCGATACCCACCAACCACGTAATAAAAGTAAAGATAACGCAGCGCCAAACTTTAAAAACGAAACAGACACGAATGTGCCCAATTCAGAAAATAAGATAAGAAGAAAACACCAGACTCGATATAACATATAAAACTTGAATGATAGTAAAACTTCATCTTTTTAAAATTAGTAGTAATACCTATTACGAGAGTTAAACCCGCACAAAGATAATATTAATCTTAATACGCCACAATTCTTCACTTCCTTTTAAGACTCTCTACTGATCACCATGTCACATTCTCTTCTACATGATAACTCAATTATTTATATATATCATCATAACTTTTGTAGATTTGAAATAATGATCTTTGCCTGAATTTTTATTTTATGTTCCTCAGAAACAGTTTATAGGTAGAAGGTCTGATCCGATTTATTTAATACATGGAAACCAATTTCATTGGCTGAAACAAAGGTCAATTCTCATCTATATATTGAAGTAATTTGTAACGTGGGAAAAGTGAGAAAATTTTCCTCATGAAATAACCAATATTAAATAAATATTTATGGTTAACTCACAATGGGGATTGAATTTGATGGATATATATATATATATATATATACCTAAATTTTCTTGTGTGTATTGATCACGTACACTCACTGACCCTTTGTTATGGACCCAACCTTCACACCCCCATCTTCATTCTCACAACATGCTCGTCGTAGCCTCATCGCAGAATGACTCACTTCCAACTAAGCACAGCGTAGTATCAAGAAATTTTCTTCACAATCTTAAATCTAAAACTAAAGAATGTTCTCCCATGCTCACCTCGCAGACTTACTGTAGGCACCTCGACCCCTGTTGCCTCCTTTAACACTTCATACAAGACCTCAAGACGCTCAACACCCGACATACGCCAGACACGATATTCTCTTACGCCACATAATGCTGATGCGCATCAACCAACATAACACTCCTTATGCGCTCGTCCGTTATATATATATATATATATATCCATCAAATTCAGTCCCCATGCAAACCACCACCTAAACTCTCATGCAACTTGACTATAACACCCTCACCCCCCTACCATGGTTCAAAGCCGTTGTATCATTCATTGACTTGAAGGGTCCAGAGTCGTATCCACTTGATATTAATTTATACACAAAAATAAGATAATTAAAAAGTTTAAAAATTATAAAAATATTATATAAATTATTTAAAAATAAGTACCATTAAGTAATTTAAAAAATTAATAAAAAATCTGTTTATATTAATATTAATGCTGACAACTTATATTAAATGTTATTTAAAATATTATAAAACATTCTCCCCATAGATAAGATATGTCAAAATAGAAATTATTTGATTTAAAATATATATATAATAATATTTTTATAAAAGGGTTAGAATACACAATCAATTATATATAAAAAAAATCTGCAATATGAAAATCTTATTTTAGCAAATTATTTAGAGGTTGAATATATTAGGTAAGAAGATTGCTAGGGTACATAATTTTTTGACCTAAAAAATTAATTAATATTTATAATTTTTTTCATGTATCCATAAAAGCATATTGAGAGAGATTTAAAAAAAAGTTATTTATCATTTCAAGCTAAAAATAAAAAAATTAAATAAATTTATTTATATTATATATTGAACTTAAATTAATATTTTAAAATTTTAAAAATAATCATAAATCATGTTTAAAATATAAATACTATTCTTACATTTAAATAAATAATTTAGATATAAATATATATTTCTAGTATTTAAAACATAAAATCTTTTTACAAACATATAATTTTTACAAATATATTATATTTGGTTTCATTTGTTAAATAAATAATATATTTTTTTAAATAAAATTCTTCTCTCATCAAGATCATCCCTTTCCTTTTCACTCTTATTATGAATGAGGCAGCCCCCACTTTGCTGTGGTTGCTCACTTCCATCCCTCCCTCCTCTTTCATAAAGCCCCTTGTTATAAACTTTTCGGCCCTCTTTAGTCTCCCTCTAAAGCTAAGTAGCTACTCTCTCTGTAACAGAGATTCAAAAATCCAAAATCCTCCTCCTGTTTCTTTATGCGATAAATCCAGATTCAGGTTTGTTTTTTCTTTTAAGAGGTATTTTTAAATTCATCAGAATAAAGTTTCTGCATTTTACAGATATGAAAGATTTCATGAAGATTCTCTAGAAATCACAAAGGAATCGCAATTTGATTGAGTTTATCTGAGTTAACTCAAACTGTTTGATTCATCCGATATTTACCTGGTTTATTGGTGAGTACTATATCTCAACCCCAGCTGTGGAGCTTTATGCAGCTGGGACTTGTAACAACTTTCCCTCCTTGCTTTCCTCGTATAAGAATATAACCCTCGGGTCGTAACTGCTTTCGCCTTTAACTGATTCCAGAGAGAGCAAGCATTTCTTCGAGCTTGAAGTGGGTAGTAATGGCGTGATTCTTCTTCTTCTATTGTCGTTAATACTTTCACGTGTTATCATGGTTTCCGTCAAGGGGTCCTCTGCTCTGAGGCAGACGGCCTCCAGAATCCTCTTCCCACCGCCAACGGAGTTCCTAAAGAAGATATATGAGGCAGTGACTAGGAGCAGAAAGGTCGGTTCTTCTCCGACTGGAGACCCGAGTGAAGACCTTGCAGATATAAAGCCACCTGTTAATGCCATTAATGCCTTGGCAATCTGGGCTCTTGGGGCTGTCTTCCCTCTATCTTTTCTTGATGGGTGTATCAAACTAATCCCGAAAATAATTTATGGCTAAATGCATCAAATGGGCTAGTGAAAAATCTTCATTTCTCCACAATTTGAAGATCCTATGACAACACAAATTCCAAAGTATGATGTATATTTTGCCCATTGTAAAACTTGCTTGTATGCATATAACAGAAAATAGCCAATCCACAAAACTGCCCACAGTAATAGCTAACCTTTTTACTTCCTCAATCTACCCAGCATATCTCCAGCAGGTTTGAGCATCAGATCAAGAGATAAAAATATGCCAGTAAGATCAAGAGAAATGAAAAACAGAAGAGGGTATAGAGGTTAGCATAAGAAGGCATATAGACGTGCATACTCCAAGGCGCTGACCGTCTTCTCTCTTCTCCCGCTCCCGTCTCTTCCATCTCCAGCTTCATTAAGAACGGTTCCGACTTCGCTTCCTATTTCTCCTCAAGTAAGTTAGGTTTTACTTTTTTTTTTTAATTTCATTTTTTTCAGTTCTTACTTCTTCTTGGTTTCTTTTGAGTAGAATCTCTAAAATTTTCAGTTTGCAATTTTTTATTTATTTATTGTTTCTTTAAATCTACTGCTTATCGTTCTCATTCAAGTTTATCATGTTAATTTTTCAAAGAATATCTAAAATTTGTATTTTTTTTTACTTTTTTTTTGTTTCTTCATCAGACTATCGATTTTCAACAGCCACCAGTCATCTCAGAACTCGCTTAATTGAATGTAGCTTTTTAGCCGATCCCCTTATCGCCTTATACCCAGAATTTATATCAACTTCTAAGTAATCCCGAGTCGGTTACTTAATAACAAACAGACGACTCAACCGATTTTTCGAACTCCCGCCGCGAGTTCAACATCCCATTCAAGGTGACTCGGAATAAAAAGGTCCTTAACTCTAATGTCTTCTAGCTCTTGAATTGGCATAGAACAAATTCGAAAATTAGTTAAATACTGAGCAAAGGATCTTTCTGCACTCCAATTAATAGTAATTATCATCTCCAATCAACCATCTAAAGCCATTTTGGATAATCATTATATAGGTAAAAATGCTCCTCCAAGTATAACTCAAATTCTGCCCAAGTTTGGCACTAAGAAAATCCCCCTGCGGATAGTATTTAGCTATGAAAATACAACTAACCAGAGCATTAGGATCATTGATAAGCTTCCAACTTGTCTTTCCTAACATTTCCAAGTTAAAAACCATAAAAATCTCTGAACCCATACTACCAAATTCTTTCGAACACAAAGCTTAGACCAAGATAGCCAATGGATATGGCGTTTTCCGTCATGTTTAGAACCCCATCAGTTAGAATGACAATTCTTTGAAATTTATTAAGAAGTGACTATGGAAGCAAAAAAGCACTCATGTTGTGAAAAGTGAGGATTGATTGGATCATAGACTGATAAGGACCTCCAGACTGGCAATTGAAAGGAACTTACATTTCCAAGATTAAACTAGGTGCCCGAAATAAAAACAATTCTTAAAATCTAAAAAAGGAAACAAGTAATCCAAAATATGTTATTAATTTATACAAGTTTCCTAGCAAAATAAAAATAAAAATAAAAATATTAATATTCAAAAATATATTTCTAAATTGTTACTAGAAATATCGTTTTAATAAAAAAAATTGAATCAAATATAAGGAATAATTAACCCTATTTCGTGTTAGGAATTTTATTTTGTTATAAGTAATATATCACATTTTCAATACATCATTTTTATCAAACTCATCAAATAACTTTGGAAGATGTTAATCATGAATAAATTTTATATCAAACTTTAAAAAAAAAATGAAATTAGATACAATATGAAACATTTTAAAAAAAAATTATGACTAATCTAAAACTCTTAAAATTATCGTTCCCTGGTTCCCCTCCCAAAACTTGTTTCTTTTTACCAATAAATTCAAAATAATTATTAACAAATATATTTCTAACCGAAGATAGGGCCAGCCCAAGTTAAGACAGGGCCAGCCCAAGTTTATCGACCCACACGTTTGTTTTTTGGGCCATCTTAGGCCAGGCCCAAGTACAAAAGAGTCGATCCCATGAAGCTTTTCTTTTTAATTCTTGATAACTGAGTTGAAGGCCAAAACTTTTAATTCTCTCTTAACTTCAAGCCTGTTTGGTTTCCAAGAAAATTAAGCAAGTTTGTATTATTCTGTTTGCTTGCCAAGAAAATGCATCAATTTCCCTTTTTTTTTCATTAGCGGAAAAGGGTTAAATCTTTACGGTGTGTGTAGAAATTTCTGTGATTCTTTGATCGATCTTTCTTATCTTTACTTTGAGTATAAAGTGCAATTCCTGATATTCTAGGAGTCGTTTGCTTCCAAGAAAATTCGTATCATCATTTCATTTTCTTTTTCAAATAAAATCTTTTCGATCTCCATTCTATGTTCCAACTTTGAATTATTGTTCTTGATTATTATACAATTTTCTTTTCAAATGCTTTTGTTTTATGAATATTTAAAGAAAGTATGTAAACATTTTATTGTTTTCTTTTCGATTGCGGAAAAGGGTTAAATCTTTACGAGGCGTTTAGAAATTTCAGAAACTGATCTTTCCTTCCAAATAAAGCCTAACTCTTAACATTCTAGCAGCCTGTTTGGTTTCCAAGAAATTGTATTATCATTTCATTTTCTTTTCAGATAAAGTCTTTCTCCATTCCACTTCTCAACTTCGAGTTAGAGTCCATGTTTGCACTTTGCAATTGTTGTTTGCCGAAAATGTAGAAAAAACAAAAGAAAATTCTAAAAGATAAGCTCCACTGAAACTATTACTTCTCTGACATTTTCTCTGTAACCAAACAGAAAAGAACTTGCTTTTATCCAAAAGATCGGCCTCTAAGGTTCGAAGAAATCCCAACCCACCATAGTAATTAAACTCTTCCCATCATTCAAGAACTGGAATCAGTAAAGACGAGAAGGTATTGAGAAAGGATCTAGGCAAGGAAATAAACTGAGAATAAAATTGTTTTTTTTTTTTTTAATTCAGTGATTTCTGAATTTGATGTTTGTACTTTTTCATTGAAGGAAGAAGATAATATTTTACTTTCTCAATTACGTAGTTGTAGGGCATTGCGTTTTTGCGACGGTTTCAACTCAAAACACGGTAGTTAACAAACGCCTGCGTATCAAAATATCGAAACACCTGATATATCTGAGAATCGATTTTACTAAATATCTTAAATATTCGAATATCACGATATTTTGACTAAAATATCTAAGAATGGAAAATCGACAAAAATACTTAAATTCATGTAAATTACTTTGCTTAATTATAAAACGAGATAAATAAAGAATATACACTTCAACATTTGATATTCATTATAATTTATCGAGAAATTACATCACAATAACTATTTAAAACCAAATGAAGCACCGACGCGCTCCATTACATTATTTTGATCGGCGATTCCATCTGGCTACATAGAATCATACCAAGACACGGGGCGCTGCACATTGATCAGAACTTCAACACGCCATGATGTCCGTTGACTCCTACCCACAACCTCTCCGTACGGAATTTGTGTTCACCCACACGCCGTTCAGAACTTCAGACTGGATAGCGAATTTGGAATGACATATGATCATGGCGATTGCTTAATCATTCCATATTCTTCACCAATGTAACTCCGGGGCTGATAAGGCGTCAATTATAATTCATTATATAAGGAGGAAAGTCGCCTCATTTGACGACCGACCGAGTTCCAATACTCATTGACTCAAACCGACCGACAACGAATCCTCATCAGATGCAAGGCCATCCTCGTTGTCTTCTCTATATGGCTTCCCAATGGCTCCAACACTGACCTACTCCTAGACCCGTGGTCTTCATCTTGTAGCATGAGTGAAATCATCTTCCTCCCCAGCTGAATGGGCTCACGGATATCGACTTGTCAGGATCCCAATATCCCCACCATCATTTCCAAGATCACTACCATCATCGGCCCCTCTCCTCGCGAGCCATCATAACTGTAGCAGGCACCAAAGAAAACTCGGCCTACTACTATGTTCAACACTTGAACTGAAAGGAGTGTCGAGAAGTAATAGCGGGTCAAATGAGTCTCTCTGCCTGACTAAAACTTTCACTACGAACTTCTTCAAGAGAAACCCGCCTCAACATTAACTCCCGCTTCTCGAACATGTGCAAAGAATGCGTGGATCAGAATTTCCATCTTCATCATCTAAACGAAGAGGTCTAACCTATCAAATAGTCGATTCTCTTCTTCTTCCTAACTCACCAAATTTCTAGTAAATCGAGGAAATTATTTTCAAGAACTTTACTTGCCTCTCGCTCCATATCATCACATCTTTAGTTTTATGTTGTAATAACAAAACCAATTGTCGGAGCCTAGGTAAGCAAGCCGATTTCTTGTTCCTCTGTATGAATTAGAGCAATGTGCTCCAACGATATTTCACAAGTCGAAGATGATGCGTTTGGGGGAAATAACCTTTAGTTAATTAAACTCCTTAATGCTGGAGCGTGATTTCCATACAAACCAACACCATTCAGCCTAATAAAATTTACTTATATTCAATATATAATAATAAATAGTTATAAAATTTACTATTATGAGAATTAACACTCACTGTGAACCATTTTTGATTCGACGCTGGTTGCTGCCCGATCACCAAATCCTTTCTTGCACTTCATTTAATAGTATGTTTCTGAATTGAAAAATGTGAACAAATCTAAAATAAAAAATTAATCGATAAATTGAATCACAATTAGAACTATTAATTTACTCAAGCTCAAAATTAGAAAGACCTTTCAAAGATTAGGATCTTAATTTAGAAAAAAACATCATGAATGTTTTGAAGTAGCTCAGGTTGGAACTCAACTCAGCCTTGATTTGCACTGGGATTTGTATATGTCAGAATAGTGATTTGAGAATTATGATGATAATAATATAAACATAAATGTTGAAGGTGAATATCACAAGAAGATATTAATTTGTTACTCCAGTCGCATGGAGAGGATGCTTAAGAGTTCTATCCCAACGATTCAAGGAAGAGTAAGTTTCTGACCCCACTCTTAGCTTTGAGTTGGATCTAAATTTACTTCTTCATCAACCTAACTGCAGATTAAAATGGCATGGTCAGACACTTCAATCAATGCGTTGATCGTGTATAGTGCCTCATAGATGGACACACTAGCTTCTCCATCTTCTCAATATTGATGATCAAACATGAGTCTTTCGACCTCATGCCCAACTACAATCCTACTAAGCTTCGCGAAGACCATTCATTACTAATAAAAAACTTTCTTCAAATTAGCTTCTTTAGAAGACTCTCAAGGGCAATATAGTTTGTTGCAAATCTTGTTGCCCGCATCACGATATCGCCTGCATCATTATAATTATTTGATTTGTACAACCAACCATGATTGTAAATGAAGTCAAGCATCTTTCGACCATTCCCTTGATCAACTCGAGCAACACTATCCCTTTTACCAATGTCTCAAACATTAAATCAATGCAAAGCAGGCCGCATTACGGAGCCCAATACGTATCAGATTTCCTTCATCAACAACTTTCCTCCCGCTTTCTACAAATGCCGGTCCACATCAAGCAATTAACCACATTCGCTCTCCTCCTAACTCTCGATAACGCCCTTCAAGAAACCATATATGAGTTTGTTGTCTTTAATCTTATCTCGACGATCACTGCATTTGAGGAAAATTGTGCTTCCTTTTGAATATACCATGAAATTAATTATGCTCAATCTAGTTGGTCCGGTCCATCCATCGCACATAATTGTACATTCATATGTCTCCCATTTCTCCCTTTGCAAGTTGACATAAGCTTCCATGTCTTTATACTCCATTTCCATCTTTGCTTTGATTTCATATGGAGATGGTGGTTCGATGCCCCAAATCCCTGCATATAATAATTCAAGGAGTGGTTATTAAAACATATTTCCTTATGGAGATAATAATGTCATTATTTAAACATATTTCATATGGAGACCATAATGTAAAACATATTATATAATTAGACAAACACCTTTGTTGTGCACAAGAAATCATGTTCTTAAAATGAATTGTGAAGTAAGCTTTTGAGGTGGAAACAGCACTGTATATGAAGACTTGCTAATTAATCGTCCCATTGTTTCCTTGATTGAACCACCTTTGAACATATTAACAGAACTTTTTTGTTTTGCGGTCGAAGACTTGTATAATGATGGATGCGATTGAAAGCGGTGATGAATCAGGTATCTGCAGGAACACTTTGATCTTTGTATACGTCTTGATGGATCGCTGGTTGTGAAGACCGCCTGTGCAATTCTGCTTGAAAAAATAAATACAAACTACGTTATGCTATACGTAATTATGTGAAAAAATGAATTAGGTATAAAGATTTGCAATTTTTCTTTACTCTGTAAATCTGCTGACACGATCTACCGTTAGTTTCGCGGCTTTTGATCTTGGCGTCTTTGGCTCTCGATATTCATACCGGCCGAGTGCCGGTAGGATACATATGCACATCCTCATCACCCTCCTCTTCACCGTCATCATCGATGGCGCATGTTTTCACGAGTTGTGCGCCGTAGTCGGTGCAATTTCTTGCATGTCAGTACGCACCGACTTTTCTTCATTTATGTTCTAAGTTCTTCATTTCTTGTTTTCTTGCAGCGGCGCATTTGGACATAGCAGTATTTGAATTGGGATCGTATGTGTGAGATGAAACCCAGCCAGTAATTACGCAGCTTTTTATGTTTAAACATGATAATTACAAATTGTTCGAATTTTTATGTCACTCGAAGGTCTTGTGTGCCTCCATCTGAGATCCAGCCTCCCACTTCCACTAATATTCTATAAACACATAAGTAAATAAATAATATAATTAATTAACTAAAAATTATAATATCAAATGAAAGTTATGAAACTAAAATAAAACTGTGTATAAAAATAGGTTATAATATAAAAATGTTTGCAACATTATATAACTAAAGTAACTATTAAGTAAATAAATAATATAATTATTAACTAAAAATTATAATATCAAATGAAAGTTATGAAAACTAAAAATAAAACTCTAGTACAAAAATAAGATTATAATATAAAAATGTTTGCAACATTATATAACTAAGATAACGATTAAGTAAATAAATAATATAATTAATTAACTAAAAATTATAATATCAAATGAAACTAAAATACAACTATAGTATAAAAATAAGATTATAATATAAAAATGTTTGCAACATTATATAACTAAAATAGCTATTAAGTAAATAAATAATATAATTAATTAACTAAAAATTATAGTATCAAATGAAAGTTATTAAACTAAAAATAAAACTACATAAATGTAAATAAGATTATAATACAAAAATAACAATATTATATAACTAAAATAGCTATTAAGTAAATAAATAATATAATTAATTAACTAAAATTATAATATCAAATGAAACTAAAAATAAAACTATAGTATAAAAATAAGATTATAATATAAAAATGTTTGCAACATTATATAACTAAAATAACTATTAAGTAAATAAATAATATAATTAATTAACTAAAAATTATAGTATCAAATGAAACTAAAATAAAATTATAGTATAAAAATAAGATTATAATATAAAAATGTTTGCAACATTATATAACTAAAATAGCTATTAAGTAAATAAATAATATAATTAATTAACTAAAATTATAGTATCAAATGAAGTTGTAAACTAAAAATAAAACTATAGTATAAAAAATAAGATTATAATATAAAAATATTTGCAACATATAACTAAAAATAGCTATTAAGTAAATAAATAATATAATTAATTAACTAAAAATTATAATATCAAAATGAAACTAAAAATAAAACTATAGTATAAAAATAAGATTATAATATAAAAATGTTTGCAACATTATATAGCTAAAATAACTATTAAGTAAATAAATAATATAATTAATTAACTAAAAATTATAGTATCAAATGAAAACTAAAAATAAAACTATATTATAAAAAATAAGATTATAATATAAAATGTTTGCAACATTATATAACTAAAATAACTATTAAGTAAATAAATAATATAAACTAAAAATTATAATATCAAATGAAACTAAAATAAAACTATAGTATAAAAATATAAATTATAGTATACAAATGTTTCAAACATTATATAACTGAAATAACTATTAAGTAAATAAATAATGTATTAATTAACAAGAATTATATTATCAAATGAAAATTGTAAACTAAAAATAAAACTATAGTATAAAAAAATATAATTATAGTATAATCAAACATTATATAACTAAAACAAGATTATAGTAAATGATTAAGTTTTAAACATTATATAACTAAAATAACTATTAACTAAATAACTAAAATAATTAATTAACTAAAAATTATGCTATAGTATTATCAAATTATAAAAATAAAATAAAACTATAGTATAAAAATATAGATTATATACTACTTCAACACTAAAATAAAACTAAATCAAATATGCATAAACAAAATTAATGAACAAAAACATACCTTAATTCCCAATGATCTTCAAAAAAATTAAGATAAAGAACAAATAAAATTTTTTTTGAGAGTGAAATGGAGGTTAGATGTGAATGAATGAGTTTGTAATGAAAGTGTATGATTTTAGGGGTATTTATAGAATTTTTTGGAGTCAAAATAGTCATTGGATTGTCAAAAAACCGTTGTGATTTATTTCTAACCGTTGGATTTGATTTTGGTTCAAATCTGACCATTGAATCATTATATATCAGGTTAGAAATCAATCGGGCCGGATTGAATCGAGGCTTCGATTTAAAATCATGGATTGGATCGAACATATAACCGTTGGATTTTTAAAAAAAAAAGCGGGCGAGAAATACGGGCCGTCGGATCAAAAAGCGATAAAAATCAAGGGCGACAAAATCCACAGAAAAAATGCCCGGCAGCCAAAAGCGTATTTTGACTTTATCGCGCCGATCGTCGTGATAATACCGATCGACGGCCTCACTCCGTAGCGTCTGCGTGGCGAAATAGCTGAAAAATGGATTCGTTTTTCGAAAAATCGTGGCGTCAGGTTATCGATACTATCCGATTTTTTATTCGATTTTTCATTTGCCATTTCTTTTCAGACTTGCATTGATATCGATTTTCTCAAAAAAAAATCGGCCAATTCAGCGATTTTTGTCCTAAACTGCCAGACCAATCACGTGAAGAAGAGTAAATATAAAATAACAGCCTACCAGACTCGTTGCGGATGGAGTCATTTTGAGATCCCAATCATAGGGATTTTCCATTATGAATACATGTTTTTAAACATGTTACTTCACTATTTTTTTTTTTAAATTAAAAAATATATTGTTCTTGATTTATTCTTTATGCAATGGGTCTAGTAAATCGGGACACGACTTCAATAATATTTCTATATTTTTTAAGAGGAATTGGTTTAAAGGGGATAAAAATAAAAGTTATTTATGTGCTTGCACTTGTTTTATAGCCTTAAAATATTCTTCTTTAAACAAAATTATTAACAATGTCTTGCTAAAAAATATTACAAATCGTAACTCGATTTTATCATTATTCGAACATCGTCGTGAAGTTAACGATTGAATAAAGCTTGAAGGGTGTCGAATCGAATTCTGCGGTTTATACAGATTGAACACTTAATCAATTTAAGTTATATTTGAATAAACTTAAAGAGATTTTAGTCTAGGTTTGTAATAGGTATAATAACTATTTAGTTTGGAGTTAACCATCTTTAAGTTATATTTTAACAAACTTAAAAGAGGTTAAGTCCAGGTTTGTATGGTAGTTAAAAGGGTAAATTTGTTAAAATGATGTAAAAATATAATTTTTTTTGGGTTTAAGAAAGAGTTAGATTTACATTTTTTTTTTGTTTTTTGTCCCTTTTAAACGATTACCCATTTTTAATGTGTAAGTTTAGTAGTAATGTTAAGAAGCATGATATGATATGCATAGTAAATCCAAATTTTATAAGTCTAAAACTTTAAAGAAAATGGATAGTTGTATTAGAACTTGGTTTGGTGTAAGGACTCAAAACGTTCTTCATTTGTTTGTACCTTATTTGTAAATTTGGAAGTCTATAAATGATATATTGAACATAATATTCATGTTTAACTTAATCATGTAAGTAATTAATGCCTCCACATCTCAATTATAGATAATCTCAAAATCCTAGCCTTATTTTCTCTTAATTTTCTCTTCTAGCCAATCATCTTTCTCAAGCAAAGAGGGGTGAGTTTTTATCATTCTCAACTTGAAATCAACCCAATACACCTCTTTTATCTATTTCTTAATAAAATTGTTATTTAACAAGATCTTAGTTTTATTTTGTTTTTTCGTGATTTTATCGTTTTGTTACGATGTTTTATGTCATCATCTAACTCTTTTTATCTCTTTCTTAATAAATTAGCTATTCCACATAAATCTAAGTTTTATTTTGTTTTGTGGTTTAAATGGTTTTATTCACGGTGTTTGTGTTGTCGTACAATTACGATGTTTTTGTTTAAGTCGTTTTGATCACGATGTTTCGTTTTAGTGTGGAAATTCAAGCGGATGGCATAAAATCACATTATTATCGATGCGACGTATTATAGAACTAGAATCATAAGTGATACATCGAATTTGTGAGAACTGTAGATTTATTATCTTATTAGCGACGATGTTTAATCCTTTGGTTCTAAATGATTTAATGAATTGAAAGTGTCTTTTGAAGAGAGATTTTCCAAATGTTTGAATGAATAATTAACTGAAAATGTCTCTTGAAGTATGAGTTTTTAATGAAAATTTGAAAAGTGTCTATTTAAAAGACACTTTTAATCGGTTTAAATTCAAAAATTTCAAAATTTTAGAAAATGTCTCTTAAGGAAACACTTTCAGTCAAATTCGTAATTTTTGAAAGTTTAGAAAACGTTTTTTCAAAAGCTCTTTTCATTTGAGTTTTTTTTTTTATATAATTATGGGCAACTTTTAGAAAATCATATTTTCAGGTGAGTATCCTTATTATTAATTTCAGTTGCTTTTATGGTTTTAGGGCTGAATTCTAGTTATATGGTGGATTCTTTTTAAAATATCACCGTTTGTAATTACCTTATTGAACAAAAACAAAAATCTAAAAGTTAAACAATATATAAAGTATTGAAATAGAAAAGCCTTTAATTACTACTTAATGTGCTTAAATAAAATTAAATGTTATTGAAAATTAAATACTAATTAAAGGCTAATAAAGACAAGATTTGGAAAAGATTACTAAATCTAAGAATCTCAAATGAGCTGTTATGAAGATTATTGGTTCCACAAGGACAAGATTTACAAAAGTAAGAACACAATAAGGCTAAGATTATTGCTATAATGACTATTGCTAAAAAAAGTAATTAACATTCCAAAAGATTTTTGTGTAGTTTACAAAGAAATTGATGAACTAATAAGAAATAAAGATTGAGAATGTGTACAATTTTATTTCGACGAAAATAAATATTTTAAAACAAGCCAACCAAATATGAACAAACCTTGATTTATGAATCAATGCGCCCATTACCTGTCAAAAGAAATGAGAGAAAATAAGAAACCTTCTAACAACTCTTTAATTTAAAAAAAAAAGTAAAAAACAACTCTTTTATTTTAATTTCTTAAAATATAAATCTAAATTATATCTACAATAAGGGTTTTTTGCAAAAAAAAAGGGCACAATATACAATATATACACATAATTTATGTTTCAATACTTACAAGGGAAAAGACTCTTTGCGTATGCTACAAGAAGTGAAGCACTCCAATAAGGACCACTAGCCCAATTGAACACTTTCGAAATTCTGGTATGAATATTGTAGAGTGAATATTGTTTCCTAGTTCCAAAAAAAATTTCATTAACTCGACCAACTACACAAAGAATTGGATCACTTGTTGAAAAGGATATATGATCACTCAATTTCTTGACCCAAACCGATTCCTTACTATCCTCTAGAACCCATATATCAAATATGTCTCGAAAATTTCCATCGACTTTAGCGCAACCACCCGTACACAAAGCGTGTGAGATTGACCAAGAAAGGTTTCATAGTTTCTTCCTCACCGGAATCTAATTGTATGCTAAAATTTTCCTCCCCGATCAAGCGCAAGGATGTAGCGGCCGATCGCTCGTAGTGCTTGATTGGCAGAACCAATACACCATTCCATTGATGCATACATGTTCGTTGGAAGAATTAGGACCATGTGCAACATTAGCTATAGATTTCCAGGATCCAGTAGTTGAAGAATATACCATACATTTATAAGGTCGCTCTTCTCTGAAGAAAAATTGAAATACTTTATATTCATTGATGGAAGAGTGAAAGGAAACCCCAAGAGTAGATATATGATAATGGTTTGGACATTCTGATGCAGGGGCTGGTGGGAGTAACAACACTTCTTGAGTTGCAGGGTTGCAGATATTTATGGAGAAATTCACATTATACATGTTGTCCTTGTGACTACAGGTACAATGTCTTTGTCTAGGACGATGATCATGGTTAATGCAACAGACCAAACCATTAAAGGAACAAATCATACCTTCAAAGTAAAATCCAATACAACTTGGAAAAATTTGAGTAGTTTATAAGTCGATTTGGGTGACGGATGTAACGTAGTCAGAAAGATAATGTTATCTGATATAGCGGATAGTCTTCATTGAATTCCGCCCCAGCGATAAACGAGACTATATAACGGATTTTCTTAACGTTTGATTAAATGCAAACACATGAAACTAGAATTTGCAAATTAAACTCTCCCGTATCCACAAACAGACTTGCATATTAAAAAGAAGTTTCAAGCCTTAAGAGGACATTAATTTGAGATTTCTTCCACTTCATACACATTCTAAGTTTGGGGACAATACTTATACATAGTACTCCTAAAATCATTCATATTTATTAATACTTATATTTTTCTTACCTCTTCTTCTTAAAACAAAACTTTATTGTGGTATTAGATCTTTGTTTTCAATCTTCAAACGGAGGAACAAATATGACAAATAAAAATTTGATTTAGTCTCAAGATCTTGAGTAATTAAGCTCCTATATTTATTTTGGAGATGTAAATATTTGGTAGTTTCAAGGATTCAAAAGAAATTATAATATATAATTTGAAATTAATTCCGATCATGCAAAATATTTAACAAACTTTATCCTTTCATTGATAATGATATATAAAAGTTAAAAAAATCAAAATTTAAGATAACTTTGGAAATAAAAATAAATATTAAAAATAAAATTGTGTAATTATCAAGGTTGGAAATTTCGGGATTATCTACCAAACTCGTCGATATATCAGACCGGCCCGATATGATATGCTCTACAGATTATTGATCATGAGCGTTTCGACAATTTTCCTATCGATCGAAATATAGAGCCAATATTTCGGTCAGCGAGTGTTGATGGTCCAAAATCACCAAAGATTTGTTTATGATGAAGGATTTGGGTCAAGTAGTAATTAACAACACTATGTCCACCAAGTAACTTGTCATTCAAATAATATAATGTAAAGAAGTTGTTTAATAATCAATTTTAATTATTTTATTGAATTTTTTTAAAAAAGTCTTTTTATATTGTTTATATATAACTTAAATTTAATATATTTAAAAATTATTTTACATTATTCCATAAATTTAACTTAATTAAATTACAATTTCAATATTAATATTTCATTCTTCATTAATGCTTTTATTAAAAAAATTCTATTACTTTATTTTTATTTTTCACATTAATATTGTTAATTTTTTTGAAAATCTTTGAGCTTATATGTTGATTAAAAAATAATAATTTATAAATAAGATAAAGCATATATATATATATAGATATATAATTTTCAATAGAATGATCTTTAATATAAAGATTGAAAATAATTTTTAAGATAAATCAATTGGGATAAACTAATGTTAATATAAAAAATAAATACCAATATATTAATTTTAAATAATTTCGGATTTATCGATATTTAAAAAATATATATCCATCGATATATCTCCCTGATATGTTCGTAAAATTCAAGTGCCGATATATTCATCAAAACCGATATTTTAATCATTGGTAATTATATATATTCTAGATATAAAAATGAAATAGAAAAGAAAAAGTAAGACAAGAATCGTATATATCTACAAACTTGCGTTTTCCCATATATATATATATATATAAAGTAATAAGATAAATCAAGCATTATTCATATTATTTTATTTTCAATTTTAAGATAATAAAAATTAGGTTCGATATCCGGATAACTCTTTATTTTAATTTTTAAATATTTACATTTAATACTCTAAATATATATAATCATCATTTATTATAAATAAATATATTTAATACTAAAAAATTATTCATTTTAAAACTAATTATATATGATATTAAAATTAAAATTGAACAAATGATAAAAATGAGTTATATTCTTAAAAAAAGTTGGCTTTTGAAAAAAAAAAAAAAAAAAACTTAATCCTTTGATTGACAGATTGATAACCATATGTAAAAGTAAAAAAATTATCAAAAATCTAAGATGACTTTGAGAATAAAAAATAAAAATTGTGTAACTATGTATATACTAGAAAAAAAAATGAAAAAAAATAGAAAAAGTAAGGTTCAGTTTGATATTGCTTTTTGTAATAACGCTTCTAGCTTAAATGTTTTTCTTGAAAGCACTTATATCATAAATGTTTTTATGGGAATCCAAAAAAGTGATTTTATAAAAGTTTTTTTTTGTAACATGTCATATATATATATATATATATATATATATATATATATATATATATATATATATATATATATATATATATATATATATATATATAGCAGCTTTTATATAATTAAAATTACAAAAATGACATTTAATATTTTGATTGTAAAAATAGGATATCATAATAAATAAATAAAAATTATTACAAAGTATATAAATACATATAAAATTTATATTAATAAAATCTAAATCAATTATTTTATGATCATAAAAATTTTAAAAAAATTTATAAATAATTACTTTTACAATTATAAGAAAATATTTATAAACATGATTTTAATTAATTAATAAACGTATGCAAATTTTGTATTAATAAAAAATTAAAATAATTATTTTATAAAATATTTTTTTATGATTATAGAGAATTTTTTAAATATTTACAAAAATATTTAAATTATTTAATTGCAAAAATATATGATATTATCGATTTTTTAAAATAAAATAAATAGATGTTTTAAGGAAAAATAAATAGATATTTAAGGATAAACAAATAGTATTTTAGGAATATCCAAAAAAATTTAAAGTGTTTTTTAAAAAAAACACCTCCCAAGTGCTTCTCAAAAAACCACTCCAAGTGTTTTTTTTCAACTTTTAAAAGCGCTTTTGAAAATGTTCTTAATGGTGCTTTTTCTATCGGAGTTGGACTGTAATGGGTTAGAGTCGTTAGACGTCAAGCCGTCATCGCGGCGTTATCTGTAACCGGCAAAACAAGGTGATCAGATGGGGGGGTATGGCCAGCATAGCCGATCTTTAAGTCGGTTATTCTTGAAAAGGAATGCAATTTGCATTTATTTGGCTTTTGGTTGTTCTGCGAGATTGCATTTTAAGCCGATTTTGGCGAGTTGATCGGAGTCATCTCGCGGGCTCGGTTGAGACCACCCAAGGTTTTCTTGAGGTTTTAGCGGTCCCTTTAATAAGTCTCATACCTGAGTAGCTGGCTGTTAACAGTTGGTCCCCAGTTGGTTATGAATTGGCCAGGTGCGTAGATTTTTGAACCACCGCCAAGGAGTTCAACATCCCATTCAAGGAGACCCGGAATAAAAAGGTCCTTAACTCTAATGTCTTCAAGCTCTTGAATTGCCATAGAACAAATTCGAAATTTACTTGGGTCACGGAGCCAAGGATCTTTCTAGACCTAATTAATAGTATCACCATCTCCAATCAACCATCTAAAGCCATTTTGGATAATCACTCTAGAGGTAAAAATGCTCCTCTAAGTATAACTTAGATTCTGCCCAAATTAGGCATTTAGAAAATCCCTCGTGGATAGTATTTAGCTTTGAAAATACAACTAACCAGAGCACAGGATTACTAAATTGCTTCAAACTCGTCTTGTCTAACATTGTCAAGTTAAAACCATAGAATTCTTTGAACCCCATACCACCAAATTCCTTTCGAACACAAAGCTTAGACCAAGATAGCTAGTGAATATATCATTTTTCGTCATGATTTGAACCACCAAAATATATTTTTAAATTGTTATTAGAAATATCGTTTTAATAAAAAAATTGAATCAAATATAAGGATACATCACATTTTTCAATACATCATTTTTATCAAACTCGTCAAATAACTTCCAAAGTTGTAAATCATAAATAAATTTATTTCAAACTTAAAATAAAATAAAAATTAGATACAATCTGAAAATTTTTTTAAAAAATTGTAACAAATCTAAAACTCTTAAAATTATCATCCCCTCCCAAAACTTTTTTTTTTTTTACCAATAAATTCTAAATAATTCTTAACAATTATATTTCTATCCGAAGATGGGCCATCCCAAGTTGATGGACCAACTGTAGTTAAATGGCTCCACTAGTTTGATTTTTGGGCTATCTTGGGCCAGGCCCGAGTACAAAAGAGTCGATCACATGAAGTATATAACCGAGTTGAAGGCCAAACTTTAATCCTCTTAACTTCACGCATGTTTGGTTTCCAAGAAAATTAAAGGGTTTGCTACTCTTTTTTTAATACTAGTTTGTGTGCAACCAAGTTTGTATTATTCTGTTTTCTTGCCAAGAAAATGCATCAATTTCCCTTTTTTTTTAGAGGAAAAGGGTTAAATCTTTACTGTCTGTGTAGAAATTTCTGTGAACCTTTGATCGATCTTTCCTATCTTTCCTTTGAGTATAAAGCGTAATTCCTGATATTCTAGCAGCCGTGTTTGGTTTCCAAGAAAATTGTATCATCATTTCATTTTCTTTCCAAATAAAGTCTTTCGATCTCCATTCTATGTTCCAACTTTGAATTATTGATCTTGATTATTATACAATTTTCTTTTCAAATGCTTTTGTTTTATGAATATTTAAAGAAAGCATGTAAACATTTTATTGTTTTCTTTTCGATTGCGGAAAAGGGTTAAATCTTTACGGGGTGTGTAGAAATTTCTGTGGACCTTGACCGAACATTCTAGCAGCCTTGTTTGGTTTTCAAGAAAATTGTATTATCATTTCATTTTCTTTTCAGATAAAGTCTTTCTCCATTCCACTTCTCAACTTCGAGTTAGAGTTTGCAGTTGTTTGGTTGCCGAAAAAATGTGGAAAAAACAAAAGAAAATTCTCTAAACGAATAAGCTCCACTGAACCTATTACTTCTCTGACATTTTCTCTGCAACCAAACAGAAAAGAACTTGCTTTATCCAATAGAAAGATCGGCCTAAGGTTCGAAGAAATCCCAACCCACTATACCAACTAAACTCTTCCCATCATTCAAGAACTGAATCATTAAGACACGAAGGTATTGAGAAAGATCTAGGCAAAGAAATAAAATTGAGAATAAAATTGTTTTTTTTTTAAATTCTGCAATTTTCTTTAATTCATTCATTCATTTCTGAATTCTGATGTTTTGTGTTCTCTTTTTCATTGAAGGCAGATCGGACACAAGAATGAAGGAAGAAGATAATATTTACTTTTCACCACGTGTTTCGTCGGGCATTGTGTTCTTTTCATGACGGTTTCAACTCAAAGAGTCGAGAAAAGAACAAAATGCCAGACCAATCACGTGAAGAAAGAGTAAATATAAAGTAATAGCCTACCAGACTCGTTGCAGATGGAGTCAATTAGAGATCCCAATCATAGGGATTTTCCATTATGAATACATGTTTTTAAATATATTACTTCACAATTTTATTTATTTTTTAAATTAAAAAATATATTGTTCTTGATTTATTCTTTGTGCAATGGCTCTAGTAAATCAGGACAAGACTTCAATAATATTTCTATATTTTTTAATGTGTAAGTTTAGTAGTCATGCTAAGAAGCATAATATGATATGCATGGCAAATCCAAATTTTATAAGTCTAAAACTTTAAAGAAAATGGATAGTTCTATATAGTATTAGAACTTGGTTTGGTCCAAGGACTCGAAACGTTCTTCATTTGTTTGTATCTTATTTGTAAATTTGGAAGTCTATAAATGATATATTGAACATAATATTCATGTTTAACTTAATCTGTATGTAAGTTATTAATATCCCACATCTCAATTATAGATAATCTCAAAACCCTAGCTTTATTTTCTCTTAATTTTCTCTTCTAGACAATCATCTTTTCAAGCAAGGAAGAGATTGGTTTTTGGTCATTCGGCTTAAATCAACCCTATACACTTACTCTTTTATCTATTTCTTAACAAAGTTGTTATTCAATGTAGATCTTAGTTTTATTTTGGTTTTTCGTGATTTTATCGTCTTGTTGTGACGTTTTGTGTCGTCTACCTCTTTTTATCTATTTCTTAATAAATTGGTTATTAATGAATCTTGGATTTTATTTTGTTTTAGTGATTGTCGTTTGTTGCGGCGTTGCATGTTGTTGTCTTGTTGAGGTGTTTTGTGTTGTCATTTTGTTGCAGTGTTTTATGTCGTCGTCTTGGTACGATGTTTTATTTTTTGTCGTTTTGATGCAATATTTCATTTTGCATGTGGGAAATTCAAACGGGTAAAGCACAAATCACATTATTATGGTCATCATATTATAGAATTGGAATCATAAGCATTCTATCAAATTGTAGGCTAATGGAGTTTGTGTTATTAAGCTTTGGTGATGTTTATTTGGTTCTAAACGATTGTTGAATTGAAAAGTGTAAACCGGGAAAATTCGAATTTTCTAAAAATGGTAAAATGGTAATTTTGGTCAAAATCAAAAATTTTTGAATCTCGGATAATGACGAACGTAGATTAGATTATCTGCATGAGAATCTATTCTGCCTTGTCCCGAATTTCGTGAATTATAAGGCGATCCGAATTCGCGTTTTTCGATGTCGGGTGTCGGGTGCCATATGGCGGCTTATAGAGGCATGATGTGACAAAGTCGCTGCACATGTCTTGTGTAATAGCGTATTTGCGTGATTAATTGAGATGATGGAGATGAAATGGCTTAGATTAAGCGTAGTATTATCAGCAGAGACGAATGAGGATTAAGTAAAAGAATAAGTAGATAAAGACGAAAGAAGAATAGTCTTCGTCTTCTCGATTGAAGAAATCGTGCGGTGGTAATGAAACCGGTTTTTAGAGAGATAAAAGTGAGCTTATATACAGATTCCCTGACTTCGGATGATCGGTTCTCTTCGAGCTAAGCAAAGTTGTTCTGTGACGAGGCTGCAGTGGAAAGCAGGTTGTGGAGTTAGACAACTCAAAGAGTAGGGATCTTTTCCTACTTGGTTTATTATTTGGCTAAGAACCATTTTAATGGATGGGGATTTGTTGGGGCCTGGATGACCATGTTTTCGGTCTCAAAATATTTGAGCAGGAAGTGGAGAAAAATCCTTTGAGTGTGCCAGTGATCAAACGATTAATCGACCACCAGGGTTCTCTTGTTCACGTGATATCTTGTGTGATATTATTTGTATTTGTTTGGTGATTGAAATGAATTGCTTGGACTGTTATTAGCCCGTGAGCTAATTTTGATATTATTGATTGTGAATTGAATAACATGAATTGTGGGGCTGGAAATTTTAATATATCGTGTAAAATATATATTAGCATGGTTGGTAATGGAAATGACATAATGCGTTCGTATCTTGTGGGGCACCACAGATGGTAGGTGTGAGTGCATGACATGAAAGAAAATGAAAGAAAAATGAAACTCGATAGTAAATTTTCGAAACTCGATAGTAAATTTTCGAGAAACAAAAACCTTTTGTTTTGAAAAATGTCCATTTTCTTCGCGTTTGGGCAAGCGTGTGAGGGAGTCGGTGAGAGCTTCGAGACATGGGGTGGCGTATAGACATTCAAAGTAGAATCATGTATTTGCGAGTGTGTTTGGTTGCCATGACATGTGCACTTAGGTGGGAGTAACCCATGTAGGAAATTATCAGCCTGCGGACATTCAGCTTTACCTTTGTTGAGGGATCGGTGTCCCGGTACGGGAGTGTCTGAAGGGCGTATTCCAGCTAGAAATGTAGCGTTTGAGAAAGAAAGGCGACATGGCTTTGGTAGATACTTTTTATATAATATGTATTAGAATTTTAAATTTTAATATATGTTTTGAATTAAGAGTGATTTATTAACTCTTGAACCATGCAATATAGTTGGATATTTTTAGTGAGTATTGATGTATGGGCCCAAGTGGCCATTTTGCTGTGCTGCCGTATTTGGACTGGTGTAGTTGTTGTAAAATGTTGGGAATGATTAGCCATGTGATTAGGACGAGTTGTATTCGGCAGTTCCGCGTCTGAGAGGCTACATCCCGATTTTCGTTAAGTCACGAGTCTTGGAAAGTGGACTCGATGGTGGTGTCGGGTTACTCGACATCCACGAATGTCCAGGGTTGTGGGTTGTCAGCGGACCCTGAGGATTTGGGCGTCTAAAGTGTTTTTTTGAAGAGAGATTTTCCAAATTTTATTATAGATGCGAAAATATCTCTTACGAAGTAATGCTGATTTTAACGAGCCAAGGAGGCGTGTACTATTTAATGACTTTAAATGGTTTAAATTCAAAATTTTCAAAATTTTAGAAAATGTCTCTTAAAGAAACACTTTCAGTTAAATTTATAATTTTTGAAAGTTTAGAAAGTGTTTTCTCAAAAACCCTTTTCATTTGAGGTTTTTTTTATATAATTATGGGCAACTTTTAGAAAAGCCCTTATTTTTCTTATTAATTATCCTTATTATTAATTTTAGGTTGCTTTTATGGTTTTAGGGCTGAATTCTAGTTATTTGGTGGATTCTTTATGAAATATCACCGTTTGTAATTACCTTATTGAACCAAAAAAAAAAAAAAATCTAAAAGTTAAAACAATTATAAGGTATTGAAATAGAAAAGCCATTAATTACTACTTAAGGTACATAAATAAAATTAAATTTTATTGAAAATTAAATACTAATTAAAGGCTAATAAATACAAGAATTGGCGAAGATTACTAAAGCTAAGAATCTCAAATGAGCTGTTATGAAGATTATTGGTTCCACAAGAGAAGAATTACAAAAGTAAGAAGACAATAAGGCTAATATTATTGCTAAAAAAATTAATTAGCATTCCAAAAGACTTCTGTGTAGTTTACAAAGAAATCGATGAACTAATAAGAAACAAAGATTGAGAGTTTATACAATTTTATTTGGAGCGAAAATAAATACTTCCAAAACAAGTCAGCAAATATGAACAAGCCTTGATTTATAGATGTGCGCCATTACATGTCAAAGTAGAAAGAAGATGAACTCTTCGACTCTTTAATTAAAAAAAAAAAAAGGAAAAAAAAAAAAAAACTCTTTTATTTTGGTACAAAATACAAATCTAAATTATATCTAAGATAGGGTTTTTCAAAAACAAAAAGAACCTGATATACAATATATACACATAATTTATGTTTCAATACTTACAAGGAAAAGACTCTCTTCGTATGCTACTGGAAGTGAAGCACTCGATAAGAACCCTGAAACCCGTTGGGCGCTTCGAAATTCTAGTATGAATATTGTAGAGTGAATATTGTTTCCTAGTTCCAAAAAATATTTCATTAACTCGACTAGCTACACAAAGAATTGGATCACTTGTTGAAAAGGATATATGATCACTCAATTTCTTGACCAATAGATTCCTTAGCATCCTCCCAGAATCCGAGATATCAAGGTACAATCTCAGTTCCATTGACTTTAGTACAACACCATACACAATCGACGCCAGAGATTGACCCGAAAGGTTTCATAGTTTCTTCCTCTGGAATCCTAATTATGTTAAAATTTTCCTCCCAATCAACTGCAAGGATGTAGCCAACTAATCGCTCATCTAGTCTTGATTAGTAGAACCAGTACACCGTTCCATTGATGCATACATGTTTGTTGGAAGAATTAGGACCATGTGCAGCATTAGCTATGGATTTCTAGGATCCAGTAGTTGAAGAATATACCCTACATTCATAAGGTCGCTCTTCTACGTGACGTCACGAGCCAGGGGTGCATTACAGCTGACCTTGAGTCATTTCTGAATACTTGTAGATATCGAGTAACTTGACACCACTTTCCTTGGCATCGGGCATAGTGCTCGCTGTACGGGAGAGCTCTCACACGTCTAACGTGTCTGACAGTTTGCATTGACCACCGGATCCATCAGGTAAATAATGACCACTTAGGCCCTGTGTCGATACTCACAAAATTCATGACTATATCTGATAGTTCGAGGTTAATAGATTACTCTTTACGAACATATATCAAAATTTAGAGTTTTTAATACATGATGTACAAAACGAATCTGCAATACCGGCTTGAACATAACACAACTTGAGGCCTACAGTGAGCGCGGATTCTCACAATACCTCCTGTACTGAAATAGTGATCCCTCAGCGGGGTGAGCAAAGCCCGATAGTGATAATTTCCTACATGGGTTACTCGCTAAGTGCACATGTGGTAAGCGACAGCAGTGGCCAATAATCGTGATCTGCGAGATATGCATGCCGATCCTATCTCGAGTCCTCATGACTCCTCCAGCATGCTTAAGCCAAATGCGGTAAAATCACAGTTTTCAAAACAAAAGCTTTTGTTCATAAGAAAACTTACTCACAAGATCGATAAATATGTTGGACTACCCTCAGAGGCAGAATTGATGGATAACACTAAGGCGGTCATGGTCCTCATAGAGAAGTGATATTATGTTGGGCTGGCTCTTGAGCAATTCTTCGGAAAATCTTCTTTCGAAAATTCTTTTCTAAACATTTTTATTTTTATTTTCTTTAAGTATCCTTGTGGCTACCGCCCTAATATTACAGGGTGCCCCCCGGTATATGGAATGCATTGTGCGATCCACAACGACTCATCTTAATATAAAACATGTATATCTTAACATAATTAATCCCACGTAAATCGTATTCAATTGAATCAATATGCCAAAAATTAGATCACATGGGCTAATTAACAAACCGCAAGCAATTCATTGTTGAATCATAACATCACTAAAATTCGCACAAAAAATCATGTCCTTTATTCATGAGCAGTGAAACCCTCGGGTTGGCAGCATTTCACGAGCCCGCAACAATGGGGATTTTCTCCGCTCGGTTTAAATGTTTTGAGGCCCAGAAAGCGAGGCTAATCGAGTCTCGAACATCGACCATTTTACATGGCTCTTAGCGAAGAATAACATAAGTAGGAAAAGATCCCTACCTCTTGGAGTTGTCGAACTCCCTGAAGTGGTGTCAGTGTGTAGCCCACTCGTAGTGTGGAATCGACTTTGCTTCTTGCTCGAGTCGGCAGAGACGATTCGAAAGAACCATAAACCACAGAGAGAAGGGCTCTGCTGCAAAGCTCTCAAAGAATTCCGGCCCTTCTGACTTACTGCGATTTTGTCTTGTTTTCTTTGAAGACAAGCTGATAATTTGTCTTATTACTAAGCGTTAAAAGTGCTCGTCATGTCCACTAAGTTTTGGATTTTGACCTTTGTGTAATCTGAGCCGTCCAATCTCATCCTCTGTTTCTTTCAAATGCGGTATGTGTGTGCGTGTAATAGGTGAATTTTCATCACATGTCTCTCGCGAACCATTTTCTGACTTTTAGACACGGTGCCGCAAAGCGATGAAATTATGGTGAAATCTCCGGTCGATGAAATTCGGCGTGGTATTTAGATTTCGAGGCAGTTATGATGAAGTCAGTTTCATCATTAGGATCTAGAAATTGGATTTGGCCGAATTTACCATTTCTGTTTTTCGGAAAAATTAAATTTTATGCCGGTGCACATTCTTCCTCGGCAAAAAAATTTCGTCAGAAGTGCAGACCGTCATGACGACCGCGTCGTATGCGGCGTGCGTATAAATGCGTATAAACTGGTCATTTAAGTGATAAGCAATGCGAAATGCGATACCCTTCATGCTAAATAAGAAGGATGGGTAGCGCGCATCGTGTCCTCGCGGCTCCACGTTAACTCCTCCTCCCGCGGATGTTGCCGCGGCACCTCACCAACCCTCGCGGTCTTGCGTGCTTAAAACCTTATCTGACCATCCTGATGCATATTGGTCCTCCTCGAAGGTCGTCAGTGTCGACCTCGATCTCTCCCCGATCCCGCTACGTAGTACGGATGCGGGTGGCCTTCGAGACATGGAGATGTGAAATACCTGGTGGACACGACATGCTAGGCGGTAAGGCCATTGGTATCTTCTGATACTGCCCTCTTGAGTATCTCGAAGGGCCCGATGAACCTCGTGATAGCTTCCGCTTATGAACGACCCATCCTGTAAGTCACGTAGCGTGATCTCGACGAACTCTAAGGGTCGATGTTGTACATCGACATAAGCTCTTCTGTAGACTACGAGCCATGAGAGGCGTCGATATCGAGCTCACATTCTCGGAGGTGTCTACAATCGGTCGGGGACCGGTGATGGAGAGTCTCTTCCACCTCGGTCGACATATCGGTGATCACGGCCTCATGCGATACCTCATATGGTGCCATCACGTATACTCACTGATGGCAAGCGTTTTTGTAAGAATTCCCGCAGAGGCGAATGTTCTTCGACTACCCTTATGATCCGGGACACGTACTCGCGGCATGTCCTCCCAACCTAATATAGTCGTCTCCCGATGACCATCTATCGTGGGTGGAAGGCGCCTCATGGTCACTGTGTGCCCGTAACCTTTTGGAAACTCTTCAAAAGTGCGCGTAAACCTCGGGTCGCTATTCGACAACATGGATCTTTATGCTAAAAGTATATGGGACTATATCTTGAATGTACAACCTGCAGAATCTCTCTAATGTGAAGGTCAAATGCACCCAAAAATTAGAAAATGTCTCTTGAACTTCATGGTAGATCCTTATCACCCACACGGCATCATGTCCTTGCGATTGTCGGTAGTAAGTGGGTCTAAATCCATCGTGGTGCTCCTTCCGCCGGCCACCTCGATGGCTGAAATGGCCACTCTTGGCCTGGTGCCGGCCTTAACCGTAGCCACGTGAGACATCGTCGACAAAGTCTACGTGTCTCTTCATCCTGCTCCGGTAGTGCTGGCGGCGAGATCTGGCGCCTTGCGTGCCACACGGATATAACCAAATCGAGTAGTGAAACTCCACTGAGAATCTCCCTCTCTCGAATCGATCGACCTTCAGGGAACTACTGCCCATCTCTATCTTGAGACTACCATCTGCGTGGGCGATCCGACCCTCGTCACATGCTGTGTGCGGAGTCCACTGATGCAGACAGCTATCTTTTAGCGTCTTGTCCTTGGGACTCGTCACTCACTTTCGGCGAGCGGTGTAGCCCCTCTCTTAAACTCCCCAGCGTAGCGAACTGCTCTGACGTGGCAGCACTTCATTGTCGCTGTAACCCAATTGTCCTGATCCTAGAGCATCCACCATTCACGACTATCTTTGTTGTCTCCCCATGACTTTTCATTTGGCGCGCCGGCCACCGCATTGCCTTACTAGGATGGTAATGCAAAGTGAAATCACGCATAATCCTGCGAACTCCATCCATCACGTTGCCTCGTGTTGAGGGTCCGCTGCGTAGAAAATATGTAGACTTTTGTGGTGAGTACATCTCGCCAGACTCCTCGCCATATAAGTAGTGGCGTTAAATCTTCAAAAGCGAAGATTCTGACACTTGACTACATGTCGTGTGTGGGAATGTTGCTCATGATTCTTGGTTTGCGGGAACCGCCAGCTCACACCCTCTAGAAGCGCATCCGCTACATCTAGTCGGCCTGCGAGGCATCCTGATACAACGTGTATGCACCACATCACAAATAGGGACTATCAAGATAGGCCCGATAGCCTCCTCTTGACTCACGGAATGCCTCCTCGCGTGGTTATCCCAGTCGACTGCCGACCTCCATACAGGTCGATCTTGTCATGAAATCTTGTAATCAGGGAGAAATCTCGATTAATCTCTGTGTGCCAATGATCCCGAGAACTCTACGTATCTCGAAGTGACTTAGGCCTCTCGACTCATCACATTCGGCAACTATAGGGTCCTTTGACACACGTCTTGACACCACGTGTCACGAAAATCTCACCTCGATAAGTAAGCTAAACACTAAACTTGGCGTCACGATTGATGATCTCTACATTATTGTAATCTGATCCTCAAATGGTACTCGTATACCACTTTGGTAAGGTAAAATCAAATGTCATCCTGAACTACGATAATTGATCTGAATGAGGTTGCAGAATACCTATACATAAGGAATCCATGAATCTCTTTAGCGCATTCGTCCAATCAAAGGCATCAATAAACGAAGTGCCCATAGCATTAATCACTATGTTTGCCTTGCCAGGGATATCTGTCTCCCAACCTCGAGATGATGGTAACAGTCTTGAAAGTCTATCTTGAGTAGACTCTCGCGCTCTACTGTGATCAAGCAATCGTCAATCCTCAATGATGTGTATCGATTCTTGATTGTAACCTTTTGTTCAAGCGTCGGTGGTCGATGCTGCAGTCGAGAAGGGTCTTGTCTTCTTCTTTACCAAATAGGGCAAAGCGCCCGTAGTGAAGTCTTTGATGCAATAGACATTTCCCAATACAGTAACTCCACATGCATTGGACAGTAACCTTGAGGCTCTTGTAACTATTTGGTGCCATCTATGCGAGACTTCATAGAGATGGGAAAAATACCGAGGAGGTGTAACTTGATCGCGTCCCAAAACCCTCTGGAGCGTCGGTGGCTCATCGGAAAACATCTGTACTACATGACTACTTTCCCGAGGTGGATCTAGAGTCAGATCCTCACCATAAGTCCACTAGTGGAAGGCTTTCTTGCTGGCTAACGATAAGCGTCACGACACACGGACTCGTACCTTTAATGCAGGCGAGAAATGTCATGCTTGTCCCCTGACCGCAACTCTGAGTGCAGATCTGCTGTGGTGATGACCTCTCGCTCTGATAGATAACAACTCTGTGGCTGTCAGCCAATCCATCCCAAGGATGACATCAAACTCTGACATGTCCATGACCCTTAGGTCCAATGTGAGTAGAATCCCAGAATCTCATCACAACCACGACATAT
>JAEQBH010005594.1:0-184833 GCA_016808115.1 Tetrastigma voinierianum | reverse complement strand
TTTGGAAGAGAATTTTGCTGAAAATAAAACATTCTCTGACAAATGTCACAGCTAAAGACATTAAACTAAGTAGCGAAAGCTTTTTTGGGAGGCAACCCATACAATTTTTAATTTTCATGGCTAGTTTGTTTTGGTTAAGTTTTGGTGTTTGAAGTTAGTTTTAATTTTGTTTAAAGTTTTATTTGTTGTTTTTGATGATTTTTCAGGGACATTGAAGCTGAATTAGAAGTGAATTTTATTAGAAAGCACACTCTCTCAAATTGATGATGCAGAAATTGCTACAAGGGGGAGTATTTCAAGTTGAAGTTTGGGAAAATGTAATTTTGTTTAGAGCATAAAATGAATAGTAGCTTTGTTTGTTCTCATTATTTGAATCCTCTTAATATCATCTTATTGAATCATTTTGAGTGAAGAAATGAAATGTGATTGTTCATACTTGAATTGAGGTTCTTTAATGATTAGATGTGTTTTCACATGTATGTTCTGATTGGTATGAATGAATGCACAATGCTTTTAATGTTGCTTGATTAAGGAATGAGAATTATGCAACTATGAGAAATTGTTTTATTGTCGCAACATAGTTTTCTCTGTCACGATAGTATTACCAAAACTCATGTGCAACATTGTTTCTTAATGTCACAACAAAGACTGGATTAGTCTTTTAGAAGCCACAGGAGATTTTGTCATGACACAATTTTTCTATGTCGTAACATAAGTTAATTGGAGGAGCACAAACTGTGTCGCGATAATTGATTTGTGTCTTTGTAGAATTATCGGAATCAACAAAGATTTATACTAATACACTCCCTCTTGTGTAGCATTGCTGCGCTGAGTATAATTGGCTCTAGGATCGTCCTGAGGATGGGTTTTCTTCATGCAAACAGCGACGGTGAGTTAAAAGCGAGGTAGGAAATCATTTGGATGTTGGGGTTTCGCCAAAAGCAGTGGGTTTGGTAGTTGAAATGGTAAGCAAGATGAAATAGAAATATAGAAGGAATTCCCTTGAAGTGTCAAGCCACTAGGCTTGGGTTCCTATGGTAAATGAAGCGTTCTCGGGCCCGTTGCCTCTCATTGGGGATAACAACATATAGTTACTTCCCGAATCGGATCTTGATTTTACTATAAAACTTGACCCTCAATAACTATCCTCTGAAAATGGTATTCACTGAACATTAATGGTCTTAGACAGTAAAAACGTATCTCCTTGACTCACCTTCCAATGACTAATAGATGGTAACTAATGAATCTTAGTGGATTTAGCAATAAGCATCCACCAAACCCTAAAAGATTATCAAATACAAATCATTCAGCTGCATCGAAGGGATCTAAACCTAGAGTTCAAAGGAAACACATAAATGTCAGTGAATACCTGCATTGAAAACATGAGAGCCCCTTGGTTTACCACAGTTCCCTTGCCCGATGCCTTCTACTTCAAGGAAGGAAGGGATTTAGCTACTCATCCTCTGAGTTGTCATTCTCAGAGGGTGTTTGGCTAGTGAGAAAATGAGAGAAAGTGAGGGAAAATGAGAAAAAGCGGGAACTGCTACAAGCTTCCCTCTAAAACTTCCATAATGAAAAGACTCTCTACGACTATCTCAGGAAGACTGTGTGCTATGCAAAATCAAGTTTCAAAAGGGGTTCAACTCTTAGAGAACCAACCCGATGCCTTCCACAAAAACCTAAGTGTTTGATTTTATTAGGTTTCAAAAATAGACTGTCAAACTGTTCTCTCCCCCCAACCTAGCTCTTATCTAAACCTAGCAGGCTAACCAACCTCAATAAATCAAGACCCAACTTTATTCTATAACTTCCTTTTTTTTTTGTAGGGGTACAATGCTGAGGGTATTGAACTCACAAGTGTCCATGTAACGGGGTCCACCGATGACTCCTAACCAATTAAGGTTTAGGGCATCAAGTCATAAGGATTTTTCAACCACTAACTCTTCAGGTTTCACCCCGGACTTTTAATGAGTTCAAAACTCTAGGACCTAAAATTTGCTAAACTCTACCTATTCACCCATGTAATGAGCTCAAATTCGGTGAGTCCCAACCAGTTGGTTTAGGGCACCGGGCTTTAAAGACTTTCGCCATATACCCCTCGGACCGTGCTTGGGTTTCAAGGCAAAGTGTCACAATTTTTTTTTTTTTTTTGAAAGACTCATTGGTCTTTTATTCAAGGGTCTTGACCTATTAAAAGGTCGTCAAAGGTACTAGGCCGGACTTTTGCAGGGCTTAGAAGCCAAGGCAGTTTTTTAGCCTATAAATGAAATCTAAAGTGCACAGTGTGTGGTTAGTTCAAAGTGGAAGAAAAAAATATTGAATACAAGAAGAATTTCAATAGGTTATCAACTCAACTAAGCATAACACCATTCTAACATCAACAACATTGGGACAAAATTTCAATTTCTCATCTTGTGAAAATTTGGGCATTACAAAAAGTTTTGAAAATGGCTTGAAAGCATGAACTAAGCCCAAAACATAGTTATATTGTATAAAAAAAAACTAACTAGCAAGCCATTCAACTAAACAAAACAGACTTACTCAAAACATAAATCAACACTTCCTTCCTTAACTCTTCCCCCAACCGAATTCTACATTGTCCTCAATGTGGTTATTGAATGGAAATTTAAGGAAGGAAGTGATACCTCCTTGGAGAAATGCAGCCGGTTGTGGAGAGGAGGAACCACATGAAACAAGAAACAAAATAGAGGAAAGGTGTTAAACCAAAATATTAACAGTGCAAAATATGATTATGCTACAAGAATGGTAATCAAAAAGATAAAAATATGCTTCCCAAAGAGGCCTTATTGACTCCATTTGGGCTTCAAATGATCAAGTTGGAAGAAGAAAAGAGAGGTTAAAAGTGGCCAATTGAAGAATTTTGAAAATTATGCCTTTATCATATTTTCAAAAGTATTATTTCTGGCTATATTTATATTCTACACTCTCTAAGCTTTCCAACGATACCAAGATTACCCAAAATGGAGTTCGGATGAAAAAGTTATGGCCAAAAGAAACTATGAGTGCAGAAATTTAGGTAGCTGCGAAAATTCATAGGCTGCGAGTAGGCTACAATTTTTTTTTTTTTTTTTTTTTACATTTTTATACAATGCGCGTTTTCCTGGTACAGTGATCCTGCAAAGATATGCTTCCCTGCGAAATTTCTACAAAAAATTTGGTGCTACAAAATTTTGCAGTGGTTGCGAAAATTTGCAGGGGTTGCGAAATTTTCGCAACCCTTACGAAAATGGAATTTTGCTCTGGACCTCCTCTGTTGTAGAAACTAAGCACAAACCTGCAAAAATAAGCTAGGAAAAATTAAAAAAATACAGGAAAATAAAAAATGAGCTAAAAACAAAAATTAAATTAAAATTAGAGAAAACCTAAAGAGAAAAATTAAATAAATCAAAACAAAAAGTGGGGGAGACTGAGTCCCCCCCCAAACCAGTTTCTCAAGCCTTTGGAGGCTCAAGGAGGAAGGGTATTGCTGGAACTAGTAGAGCTGGTGGAATTACTGAGGTCCTGGTGCTCCGAATCTGAACTAGGATGGTTTCGGTATGGACCATCCACTGTGCCATGTAGTATGATCAGTTGCTAATGTCTACGATGTAGTGGCGAAAGTTTGAACAAAGACCACTAACTTCCTAAAGTTTTGTGCAGGCAGTGCAGATGGGATGGCCTTAGCTTTAGTAGTAGGTGCTTTACGTGTAGAATGTGCTGCAGGTGTAGGCAGGATGTGTCTTAGGTCGGGAGGAGGGTCTTTGTGCGGGTGGGTTGTTAGTGGCAGGCGGTGGCAATGGGATTCAATTTTATGGAAATGGTTTGGGAATAAGCTTTTAGGGATATTCCACTACTTCCTTTCCAGCGCCCTATCGATCGGCAAAGGGAGATTGCTTCATTCTTTCTTGATGGACAAAAAGCAGCACAAATGTCTGAGGATTCATATAACCCTTCAGAAAATTCTTCAAAAGTCTCTATCAGCTCTTCTTGTAGCTGCTTTTTACAATGCTCCTCCATTGTGGTGTCAATCAGGCACTCTTCCTCTAGATTCTCTTCCTCTAGATGAACATGCTGCTGATTGGTGAGCCTTGAAATGAATGCTGCCAGATCATCAATTTTCGACCCCGGGTCATTTTGAAGCCCATCTAATCTTTGGTTCAGAGAACTCTCCATGGTATCAATTCTTTGATTTGCTTGGACATTCACCGCTTTCTGCTCCTCTATAAAATTACCCACCAATTTGCTTAAGTTCAGTATTGCTTGCTCAACTGAAGAAGTTAACTGTGGTAGTTGTGATGGTTGAGGAGTTGAAGCATAATGTGGAGGAGTAGGAGGTGCATACTGTGGAGGTCTTGGTTTCCATGAGAAATTTGGGTGGTTCCCCTTGCCATATGGTGCATTAGTTGGAGGCACAGTGCAGGAGGGTGCACTCACCCATAGAGGGTGTATGTGGTCCCTCATGGACCTAAATGCATTGAGGTTCCTCTCCACTAGGTACTGAATGTGTTGCTATCCCTCTAGGTGTTCCATTAGGTTCAAACTAATATTCAATTCAGAATTGGGCTCCTGTAGAATACTGACTTTGACAACCTGCCTTATGGATTTCTAATCCACTGAAACATGCACTCCTATAGTAAGAACAGGGCAAACACCAAACAACAAAGAAACAATCCTACCTAAAGGGTTAGAGTTAGTTTCCAAAAAAAATTAAACAGTGAAATGAAACTAATAAAAACTGACTGTATAATACTAAAAAGAATGATAAAAGAAAATTCACCAGAACTTGTGATGAGGATCACAAGTGTTCAGTATGTTGTCATTTGCACTTAGGCATCATCCCCGGCAACGACGCCATTTGATTAATGTGTCATAGGGTATCTTGAATCAACAAAGTTTATACCTAATATATCCTACTACTGTAGCATTGCTACTGTGATATAGTGTTTCTAGGATCGTCCACAAGGATGGGTTTTCTTCGTGTAAACGACTGACAATGAAGTTAAATTGGTGAAATCATTTTGGATGTTGGGTTTTTCATAAAAAAACAATGGATTTTGGTAGTTTAAATGGTAAGCAAGATGAAATAAAAATATAGAAGGAATTCCCTTGAAGTGTCAGGCCACTAGGCTTGGGTTCCTATGGTAAATGAAGGGTTCTCGGGCCGCTTTTCACGCGTGGGGATAACAACATATAGTTACTTCCCGAATCAAATCTTGGTTGACTATAAAACTTGACCCTTAATCACTATCCTTTAGAAAATACGGTAATTCCTTTAGAGCATTGGTCTCGGACGGTAAAAACGTATCCTCATGACTCACCTTCCAATGACTAATAGATGGTAACTAATGAATCTCGGTGGATCATTATCAGCATCAACCCAGGCAAGTAAAAATATTATCAAATACGAAGAATCATTCAAGCTGCATCAGGGATTCTAAACCTAGGACAAAGGAAACACATAAATGTCGAGTAAATACTGCGTTGAAAAACATGAGAGCCCCTTGGTTTACCACAGTTCCCTTGCCTGATGCCTTCTACTTCAAGGAAGGAAGGGATTTAGCTGCTCATCCTTTGAGTTGTCATTCTCAGAGGGTGTTTGGCTAGTGAGAAAATGAGAGAAAGTGAGGGAAAATGAGAAAAGCGGGAACTGCTACAAGCTTCCCTCTAAAACTTCCATAATGAAAAGACTCTCTACAATGTCTTGTCTGGGGGCTTTTATAGCCAAACCCTATTACAATTACCAAAATAACAAAACAATATACTATTACAGGGGGATAAATTGGGAAGAAATCCAAAAAGTGACAAAAAATTCAAAAAATCAAAAGCAGCAAGAAAAGTCAACAATGTAGGAAACTTTCGCAGCCCTTGGCAATTTCGCAGTCTGCGAAAATTCGCAACCTATGAAATTTCGCAGCCCTTGTAATTGCCAAAATCTTGCATCTCTCTGTTCATTGATTCCTAGTTATGCCTTTTTCTGCTTTGATTCTAATTGATTTCTTCATGCTTGAGCTGAACCCCTATCTGTGGTATAAATAGCCTGTCAAACAACAAAACTTGCCATAACATTTTATCAGTAGCATTGCAAGGTCCTTAACATGCCAACTGGGTTAATTAGGCCGATTATTACGCAAAAAGTGCTCAAAACCACTAGTAATAAGAGTGTAAAACAGCACTATTTGGGTAGTAATCAACAATGTTTTTCTCTATTACGACATCTTTTGATTTGAACCGATCCTTGTCCTTTCTATGTCCTGACAATTTTCTCTCTATCACGACCAAGTTGGCTTGAAAATGATTTTGCAAGGAAAGTTTCTGTCGCAACAATATTTCTCATTGTCGCGACATAAGTACACTTGAACATCACATTTTATGTCGCGACAATTTTTGCTTAGTCGTAACAATGGACTGACCTAGTTTTAAATGATTTCAAAAAAATATGTCGTGACATTACTTTTCTATATCGCGACATAAAATTAAAAAGGGAATAAACCCTAGACTAGTTTTTGTCGTGACATTTAATGATGGTACAACCAATGGTGAGCCTATAAATAGATCATGTTTGAAACCTGAAAAGCCACTTGCCTTATCAAGCAATCATCCCACTCAACCTTCTTCACCAAATCTCTTCCCCTCCTTTTGAAAACCCTAGATCCCCCAAAACCCTCTTCTGACAATGTTTGAACCTTCAAACCTGGTTCTAAACCTAAACGAAATCATGGAAGAGTATACTGAGATGGAGGAAGAAATAGTCCAAGCGACTCAAGTAGAAATAGAAAGAGAAAGAAGAAAATGAAGCGAAGTGGAGCACGAGCAACCCAGTGGAAGAAACAAGAAAGAGGAAAAGGTGGGCTGAAGAAACTAGAGTAGAGTATAGTGAAGGAAAAGCGAGTGATTGGGTTTCAGAGCTGGCTTTTATCACTTGGAGAGACAAACTGCAGCACAGAGATTTTATAGGTGAGAGGGGCTTCAGTAAGTGGATCTCCTTCTTCCATGAAATTGTAGAGAAGAGAGGATGGCTTCTCTTTTGTCAGCATAAAGCCCCTGGTTTCGTAGATGTAGTGAAAGAATTCTATGCTAATATGGTGGGTATGAAAGACAAGATAGTTTATATCAGAGGCAAATGGATCTCGTTCAACAGGGAGCATATTGACCAAACCTACAATCTAAATGAAAGAAAAAATGGTTTGAAATTCAAGCGGTCGAGGAACGATTTCAGAAGATTGTGGTGATTGATGGCAAGGAAAAGTGGAATGCAAGCAGGAAAAACCCTACACGAAGTCTAATATAAGAAATTAGATTGGTAGACAAGCCAAGGTTTGGTTTTATTTCATTTGTTCAGTTATTTTTCCAACTAAGCACTTGAGTACAGTTAGGGAGAAGGAGGCAGTACTATTGTATACCATCTTGAAGGGTTACAAGTTCAGTGTGGGGAAAATCATAGAAAATTCAATCTTGAGTTATTATAGAGGTGGATACATGGGACTAGTACCTCACCCAGCATTGATCACTAGGCTATGTATCTACGGGTGGTGTGTGGAACGAGACTAGGAAGAGAAGAAAGCGCCTGGGACCTCACCACCAACAACGACCGGGAATCATAGGACTGGAAACGAGAGGTAAGAAGAGAAGCAGAAATTGAGAGATAGAACATAAATGATGTAGAAATACATCAAATACAACTTGAAAGAGAAGCTTCAGAGCAACAACAGAGGCAGAGAAGTGTGAGCCAAATTCTGACCCTCTCCCTAGAAGTGAGACAAATCCATCAAGAGCAAGTTGGAAGTTCAGAGCATCAAAGTAACACTGCTGAATTAATAGATATGCTGAAAATAATGAGGCAAGAAATGCAAGAGAATGACAAATAGCTGTAGATCCAACTCCAACTGAGAGATGAATATATGGATGCAGAGCTCAGAAGAAGGGACCAGAATCTGGAAGAAGCCCTAAAGCAGAGAGATGAAGAGTGGAAGAGCGGATTAGAAACAAAAGAAAGAGAACCGAGTGAAGAACTCAGGGCAAGAGAAAATGCCTTAATCTCATATGAGCTCAGGAGGGATAGTGAGCTAATGAAAATCATGAAGAAGAGAGAAGATTTCATGGAAAAGAACTTGTTGCAAAAGGCAGATGCTTTTGAGTATCTGTACAAGGAACATCAGAAAGAAATAAGACTTCTGATAGAGAAAAGGGACAAGGAAATGGAGGGCACCCTAAACTATAGGGAAAATTATTGGACTTAAAGGTTAGATATGATCAACAACAACCTGATAAAAATGTACTATGCTCAAGGTGAGTTTGAGGGAACCTTGAACTCTATTGGGCAAAGACAAAATGATCTAATCAAGCAAATGGCCCTTTCCATGGAGTGGTCTTCATTCAATACCAAAAGTGGATAAAGCGTGGGTCCAAGTAGCCACAAGTCCAAATTGTTGAGTTCTCACCTTCTGCAGCTGGTTACAAGTTTGAACCAGTGAATCTACATTCCTCCCATAGGCATGATAGAAGAAGAAAATAACTTGCCCTGTAGTTCTCCCATTTTCCCTCTATGTAACTAGATGCCTTACACTTAAATACTTCAATAAAAAAAAAAAAGGCAAAAAATTGGTGTTCACTCTCATTTTGCATTTCTTGTGTGTTTATTGTCTATTTCCTTTCCTTTGTGTTCAATAATTAGAAATTTATGAGATTTAGTAAATAACTTTGCTGAATAATGAAGAACCCAATTTTCTTGGTTTAAATTGCTGAATAGTTGTGAACTGTTTGGTATACTTGGAATGATTGTGGAATTGAAATATTGTTGTGTTAAGCTTCTCTGAATTAAATGGTCTAATGTAAATAAGCTTTGCACTTGTAAAATAGCATAGCAACATGTTTAGGTACCAAACAAGATTTTGATAAATGAATTGGGGTAGGATGCAATGAACTGAAAAAGAAAGTTGTGAAGATATTGATGAATGTGTTGAACTTAAAGAATAAGGAAGATTTCAACCAATTGATGGAACAAATATGACCTATAATTATATTTTTTAAAACGACTTAATTATTATGAACCACGATAATGTAGCACCGCACCCGACGACCCATTTTGGCGGGTCGGCAGAGTCCGGGTTGCTCTAATGTCACTCCAATCACCTTATCAAAATAAACTCAAAAACACGTTGTAGCGTTACACTTCAGTTAGCATAAAATCATTTTCAAATATCACGAGAAGCGTTTTAAGGGAGTAAGCTCATTTCATTTCCATTCGTACAAAAGTACAATTACTACAAAAGCGTGAAGATGAAACCTTTTCAAATGATTTACAAAATAGATATTTAGGGTTAAAAATTGTTTTTTAAAAATATCAATGTTCAAAAGAGATATGGGGTGAATGTATGTCGGAACATACTCGCAATCCTTTCTTTATGACTCGGCGGCTCCTCGATCTTGCTTTTAGCTCCTATTCAATGAATTACTGCGCATAGATAAAAATACAGCTAAACATTTTTCATGCTTAGTGGTTCACCATACAATTCCATTCGATTTGAGTTTAAAATCCAAATCATGTGATTTTACTAAACAAACTTTTAGATCTTTTTGGATGATCAATGTCAATACAATACATATACTTATTTCATATACAATCATTTATGGTTCATTGATCAAATCTAAATATATACTTCCATATGCAATAAATCATTGATAATCAAATCATGCATTTCACAATACTCTTTTCATTTCAATTCGCAATCATGCTTTTCAATTCCAATTTGTCACAATCTCAAATCGATTCGATTCGATTTTGCCCTTAACAAATTTAACCTATGTTTTCGATATACAGGATATCAGAATCACCGACACGATCCACTGGGAGTACGCGGGCGGTATTATCACTTGGTTTTTATAACGATGCAGTGCGCTAGAGCTGGCATTGGTTATAAAAAAAAAAATCAATTAGTGAACACTGCGTACGGTCTTCTTGAGTACGCGTCAGGAGTGACACATCAATACAATCGTTTGCAGTACTGCTATTTTAACCTTTATTGGTATACCAATCTATCCTTCATACGAACTAAATGGTTAACATTCAATTAAGGGCGTTCAAATCTTTTATAGCAACATACAGTACAATATGTACATTTGTATAAACGGTTCATTTTCAATACTCATGCAATTTTCATTTGCAAACATTTCTCAATCAATTTCTTCAAATCAATTAAAACAATTCAATATGCTTTTCTTATGCATTTAGAACAAATAGTTCAAATCTTGAAACGAGAATAGGAGAAGATAGAACAAACCAAAATCGTCGCTTTGATTCCGATCTTCGGAATCTCGACTTCAATGCTGGCTTTCCTCCTCGTCAGCCCCTATTCAAATACAATGACAATCACATATTAGTAGGTTATTCTAGGAGTTTTTGGTCAGGGTTTATGTCTACCCGATACCCCTTCACTTGAAAAAATTTTTGGGGACACATGAGCCATAATTTGCTCCTGCTTCCTTCAAGAAAATTTTAGCTCTATGAGTCTACTTTTAGTAGGAATTGGAATCATCTATTTGGATCACCCAAACTCAAGTTACGGCATTTTAATGTCAAACTGGTCTGTATGCCCAGCTCACTCGATTACCTACTGTTATTCCCAATTTTAGGGGTCTTAAATCCATAAATTGGTAATGGTTCCTTCCACTCATTTAAATATATGATTCTTAGGTTTCTTCTCCAACTGGAATCATCCAATTTGGATCACCAAAACTCAAGTTATTGCATTTTACATCCAAACTACTCTAATTTGCAAAGTAGAATCAAATTGTTCTTACACATAGCTCTACTTTGACAAATTTCTGGGCACTTTGGGGTTACAATTTGCATACAATTCCTTTACATAAGTTATTCCCATAGAAGTCTATGTTACTCATAATTTTGAATCACTCAATTTGGATGAGTGAAACTCAACTTATGGCCAAAACACTATAACAATTCCCAAAGAAAGCCGAGCATAGCAAGTAGGCTACGAGACTCACCTTTAAGCCCACATGTTGGGAACCTTAGAACTTAGAATTTACTCATGGTCCCTTCTATAAATTTGTAGACCTTTCTCTTATGGTTATGTACCAATTGGAATCACTTCATTTGGATTATTATAACTTAATATATAGCCAAAACAATAACAGGGGTCTTGACAAAATTTTGACAGCATTTCCTTTGAAAACCCAACATTTTCCCTTTTTACAAACACTCCTCCAAACCAATCTAAACAATGAAAAACAATCTCAAACTGAACTAAAACCATCCAAGAACATTTTTATACCACATTTGGGGTTTTATTAAACCCAAACACAAGTAGAAAGGGGGTTAGGGTTTGGTTTTTCTTACCTTAAATCTCTTTCAATCTTCAATGTCAAGCTTTCTTCTTCAACTTGATCTCTTAAACTCTTGCTTTAATGGAGCAAGAATCACAACCTCCTCACTTTGCAAGCCCTAGCTCTCCCTTCCTCTCTCTCTCTCAAACTGTTTTGCTCAAAATGAGCTTTCAAGACCACTTTTGGTCTTAAATATCCCATGTCACATAAGGCCTTGTTTGGCCTTCTTTAAAAATCCATTTTTGGGTTTAAGTTCTCTAATTGCTAGCTTGCCCACTATTTGTCTCTATTTGCATTTAAATTCTCATTAATCACACTTAGACATTTCTTCTTTCTAACTTATGACCCTTAGGTCCTTATTTCACAATTTCCAATTTTGCCCTTTTTCACTTGGGTTTATTTCCGGGTTCAATTAATTTCTCATTTTAGCATTTAATATTTGCATTTGGCTTTTAGCCATATAATAATTTAATCAACATTCATTTAACAATTCCCGGAAAATACCCAAGTTGGCTCAATTTATACCCGGAATATATAATAAAATTATAAAAAAAAATTCTAGGGTATTTTTGGGACGTTACAGATAAACACTGTACATGGTCAAAAGTATCTCTAAAAAAGATTATGCCAAAGATTAGGGACATCTTCTGGGATCAATCACAGTTAAATCTCCAAATGTACTAGAACTTGTTAGATTATTAGTCAAGGCAAAATCCTAAGCAATACCACTAACAGGAAGTGATATAGGTCATTCTTGGAAGATTGAACCTTTCAAAGCCTACCTTATTAATATGCATAAACATACACCTTAGTTCCTTATTTGAGCTAATAGCCTACCCCATCATTAACCAGCAAATGAAAAGCCTAGATCATCCCTTGAACATAATCCTATAGTAAATAACCCTGATTTGCCCAGATTACAGGACAAATACATCAATGATAGAAGATGACAAGTTTGGGGGAATATTATTTCAAAAGTACTTGGAATGATAAGAAGGGTTGAGACAGAAAAATCAATTGAGGTGAGTAAAGATGAAAAGAATGAAGAAAAGAAGTTGTGAAAAGAAAAGTGTCAAGGTGGAATAAGTTTGGTCTTGTAGCCTTCCTCCCTGGAACAATTAAGTCCTTACGGGTGTTCAACATCTAATACCCTAATGCCAATTGGTATGGGAGTTACTAACCCAAAGTTCGTTAAGGGTGGTAGAAATCTTAAAAGGGCAAAACATTGCACTATTCCAAAAACCTTGATAGAAGATGAAAAGTAATAAGCTTCTAAGATAAGGAAGAGAGTTTACAGTGTGAATGTGGTCAAGAAAGACATCACCAGAGAGGAATCACTGAGAAAAATGCACCCAAGAAACAATGGGGAAGTTAGAAAGTTAACATGAATGGAAAAAGTCAAGAATGCATATGAAGGCATGTATGTCAAAGTGTAAATGAAATCTGGGTGAAATTGAGCCTAAATTGTCTTATTACCTACCCAATTACTGACCTCATTATAAGCCTAAAGTAATTGATTCGAGGTGGTATATGCTTACATTAGTGAGTTTAATATGACAAACAGCATATGAGACTTTAAAGAATAAAAGGAAGAAACATACTATATGAGTAATATCGAAAAGATTAACTAATGCGCGAGGAAGAGAGAAGACCATCACACACTTACAAATCGGGGTGGAATAATTGAATTGTATACACAATAGAAATTGCCCAGCTTTTAGTGAACAGTGAAAATCTTCACTGATTCTAGTTTGGACACATATTTAGAAATAATTTCACAACTAATTTATGTTTCTTACTTGACTTGTGGATTCTACCCAAAAAAAAAAGTCCTTAAAAATTGAAAGCTAAATTGTTTGAGGACAAACAACATTTTTCTTTTCTTTGCTTGGGGACAAGCAAAACTTTAAGTTTAGGGGAATTTGATGAGTCCTAAACTCATCTATTCTTATTCATTTTTCTGGCATAATTTTAGAAGTTTATAATTCATTTTAATGCTGAATTATGGAATGTTCACAAACTTTTTGTTTTGTAGGTCTTTGAATGAAAAGGAAATAATTCCAACAAAACTTGAAGAATTGGCGAGCAAAATTCTCTGTCGTTATAGAATCCCAAATGACAAGCAAAGTTGTATGTCGCGACAAGGATTAAAATTTGAACTCAAGCCATAAATGAAGATCTTCGCAACATAATTTTTGATAGACTGACTGATTTCTGTCGCTACAATGGATTTTTATGTCACGACAAAGTTGGAAAAGTTCATAAAGAAGAATGTTGCGACATTCCTAACTCATGTCACAACACTGATCAAGCACATGGCAATAAAACTCATGTCGCGACATCTCACAACTGTCGCAACGCATAAAGGGTGAAGATAAGCGAGAAAGAGCTACGTCGCGAAAAAGACAACTATGTCGCAACACAAAATCCATAGTCAGCTTTGAATGGCAAGAAACTCTTTCACAATAGAGAAATTTTATGTCGCGACAAAAAATAGCAAAACAATGAGACAAATCAAGACAAAGTGCTTGCGACATAATTTTCCATGTTACGATAGACATTTCAGCTTATGACAAGACTAAGGCAGATCATATGTCGCGACAGAAGAAAACTATGTCGCAACAGAACATTCAGAGTCAGCAATGAAAGATAAGAAGACTCTGTCGCGACAGAGATTTTTTAAGTCGTAACAAACATAACATGAGGATGAAGTGAACTCTTTTGCGATAGAGACATCTATTGTCATGACATAAGAAAGACAGTAAAGAAAACAAGGCAGAAATCTCTATCACTACAAAAGAAGATTATGTTGCAACAATAAAAATTGCTGAGTAAGAGATTTCTGTCACGACAGAGAAGTTTTATGTCGCAACAAGAAATGGAAGAGACATGAGACCAACCAAGACATATATGTCGCGACAAAGACTTCAATGTTACGACAAACAGTTCAACCAATGACCAGGAGTAAAGAAGATTAGGTCGCGACAACAGACTAAGGCAACTGTGAGAAACTCTGTTGCGACACAAAATTCTATGTCATGACACAAAGTAGCGCAGTAGAAAGAAACTTAGTCGTGACAAAGAATTTGTTGTTATGACAAAGAATTTGCTATCATGACATACTATTCAAGTATTCAAACTACAAGGTATTCAAGAATTGTGGTGACACAAGAAAAGCTTTATCACCACATAAACCAGACAACCTCAGAAGAATTATGTTGTGACATTGCCAACTTATGTCGCGACAAAATTCTAGAAGGCATAAAAAATATGTCCGCGACGAAGCGCATGCCACGCGACGAGATCTTGGAGCGCGAGAGATGAAAACTTTGTCACTACAGAACTTTCTATGTCGCAACAAAGTTACTAATTGGGCCAGAATTTTTGGGGATCCACAATTAGTGCCTAGAAGTGCGGTCCATCATTTGAAAATTTATAAATAGGCATCGAGCCTTTGTCTGCGGCCAGCTAAACCCGGGGAACCACGGGTAGGCCCGGAGACTCTTGTATATTATTTTTCTTTTGTTTTTCTTTTCTTTTGTTTAGTTTTTAGAGTAGCATTTTAGCTAGTTATTTTTAGGATGGAACATCAATCTTGTGTAAAGTTTCGGTAGAGTCCTTTGTAAATTACGTTTCATTCTTGCTGATTAAATGAATTTTGAAATTTTTTGGAGTTCATTTATTTCAGTTCGTTTGCAATTTCAGTGGATTTACCTTATCAATTAGTCACTATTATTTGTGATTCAACTTTGAAAAATTGAGCTCCATTTAGGAATGGATCGATGTGATTATTATTTTCTGCTCAACTTGAAAGAAGTTCATAGTTCAAATGTCTGGATTTATTTAATTGGTATTTTTCTTGAAGCTATTTGTTCAAAATATTAGTAACTTGTACACATAAAAATCGTATCTTTGCTCTGATTTCGGGAAGCCCTGCGAGGTGACACGAGGATGGAGAATCCACGAGTGTGGCGGTTACACGGGGGTATGTTAGACTAATATTATAGAACAGCTGAACTCTGCAAAATCACTTAGATAGATCACTGACTTACTCATAGTGTGAGGATAGTTGGATGATGTATCTATTTAATTGATCAAAGGTTTATCATCAATTTGATGAGAGGATCTTGATCCTGTGTTAGCATAGATCTAATCAAGGAAATAGAGAATCTCATCAAATTAGACAGATGAGTTACCAATTAAATTGGAGAAGGCTTGCAATATCCTGTTTATAGGGGCAAGAAGTCTTCAGTCCTAAGAAATGGGTATGAAGTACTAAAAAGGAAAAATACCCAGATTTTAGAAAGATGTTTATATTATACAAGTAACTGATTAGACCCATGTATCCGAAAGGAATATGGATCTCTAATTATTAAATCTCTTTGTGGAAGAAACAAACTACTACCTTGCATATGTAACAAGTTCAGATTTCAAGCTAATGGCTTAAATATGTTACAAAATGATGCAGAAATTCATAATTGCACACTGATCTATTTCCCAGTGTTACTTTATTCAGTGAACTCTCCAATCCATTTGTTTGAATTCTTTACATGTAGTTATAGAGTTCTATCTAGTTTTTGCTTTTGCTTAAGTTTAGAAACAAACCATTTTTAACTTTTGAGTTCAAATAACAAAGATCTTGAGTGGATGGGATACTTGATATTTAGATTTATCATCAATCTTCATGAGAATGATATATGGACTTAATCGGGTTTATTCTTTGTATGACTGTGTACTTGCGACCTGATTTAAGCCAAAATCAATTTTAATGGATCCTTCTTTCAAGGGGCTAAACACATATTTTTAAAATTTAGTCAAGCGAGTTTATGACATTTCAGTTGGGGCGAAAGTTTTGAATGGAATTGCTAATTACTTCATTAGATTTGGTCTATGTTTAAAAATCAGTCAATCAAATATGTAACTTGACATCACATCATAAACGTTTTCAATAGAAAATAATGTTAGTGTAATAAAAAATATGAAATTATTTATAATCGAATTATGAAAACAAATTGTACATCCAGTATCAAACATTTAATAAAATACATGAGATGTAGAGATTTACGAAGCCACGTTTATATGTTATACAAATAAACTCCACAAGATTCCATTTATAGGAAATATAGAATTAATCACGTGTTTGGAATTTTTAAAAACTGGTTTGAAATTGAGGTTTTGAAAATTGAAAGTTTGAAATTTTGGAAATTGAGAATTTTTTAAATGAATTTGAAGTTTGAGAATTTTGAATTGGGATTTTGGAAATTGAATTTTTAAATTAAGAACTTGAATTTTATAAATTTGAGATTTGGAATTTAGAAATTTGAAATTAGAAATTTAGAGATTTGAATTTTTAAATTATGAAACTTTGAATTTTGGAATTGGGAAATTGTAAATTTGAAAATTGAAACTTTAAAATTTGAAATTGGAAATTAGGAGACTTCAAAATTTTAAATTATAACACTTCAATTTTGAAATTGGAAAAAATGAAATTGAAGATTAGGGGAATTGAATTTTAAAATTGAAAATTTGAAAAATTGAATTTTAGAAAATGAGAAAATGAGAATTTGAATTTTTGAAAATTGGACATTTAATTTTTTTTTTTTTTAAATAGAGGAATGAAAATTTAGTAATTGAATTTTTTGGAAGGAATTGAATTTTAAATTTTAAAATGAATTAAAAAATGAGAATAAATAAATTAAATGGAAAATTGACGGTAAAGAAATTTGTCGAATATGTGAACAAAGAGTATGTCAAATTACACACAATAGATTGATAAACTAACCTAATAGGTCGAGTAAACTAGCAATGAGTTAGGCTAGATGGAGTTGGCCGCAATGGGTTGAATTACAGAAATAAGTAGGTTGTAATAGATTTGTCCTAAGTATGTTGATCGTCCAATGGGATGAGTGTAAGTATGTTGGTCCTAAATTAACGGGTTGGGCCTAATTTGATGGGCCCAAGTAAGTTGGGCATAAAATATGGGTTAGACTATTGAGCCTAAAATAATTGGTTAGGCAATTGGGCCTTGATCATATTGGGCTTAAGCAAATGAGTTTTGTTTAATCAGTTAAACTATTGGGTTTAGAATGGATTCTGTGATTTTGTAGAGGCGTACATCAATCGTATGTCAAATGTAACAAATTTTCGCCAAAACAAAATAAAGATCTCACTGTCGAAATCACTATTCCCAGACACAAAACATTACTTTTCTGAACTCCAACCCTAATCTTCACCGTTCAAAATGAAGATCAATGAGTTAAGAACCTCTCCTTCAAATTTCAGGTTGATCGGGCCACAAATGAAGCGGGATCGGACCTTTGATGAAATCTGGATAGTAAAGAGAAAAACATTGATTTTCTCTCTTAAAATCCGGAAAGCAAGCACTTGTTCTCAGCTTTGAAGAGCGAATGTATGAGACTTCAAATCCAATCTTCACCGTTCAGATTTAAGACCAATGAGTCCCAAACCCCTCCTCTAAATTCAGGTCGATCGGACCACAGACAGTGTGGGGTAGGACCCTTGATGAAATCTAAATAGTGAAAAGAAAAAAACATCGATTTTTCTCTTTTCACAGTCCCGGAAGTAGAGGCACTGACCTCGGAGGCGAAAGACAAGTAATAGGGACTCCAAATCCAATATTCACCATTCAGATTGAAGATCTATGTCTTATCTCAAACATATCTAAAACTCAACAATCCAATGGTGGAATAAGAAGATTGATATCTTACCATTTGAAATTGTTTAAGAGAATTGAAATAGATCGACAACTACTAGTTCAAACTAACATAAATATCACATGAGATCTCCAAACATAATCTCCACCATTCATAATCTAGATCTGTCTTATCTCAAACATATCTAAAACTCAAAACAATCCATCAGTGGAATTAGAAGGGCGAAAGCTTACACTGAAATCGTTTGAAACTAAAACCGATTTCAAATCTCCAAAAATGACTTCCAATATATGAAAATCTAACCGTTGAATTTTTGATTGGAAACCATGGGGAGTTTTGGTGGAGTAAGAATAAGATATCTAAATTCGATGTCCATCAGATCTAATTTGATGCTTCGATTAGTATTCGATTTCTCTCCTCCTCTCCCCATCTTCTCTCATTTTCTTCTCTCCCTTTTCTCTCTTTCTTTCTGGAGCTCCCCTCCCTTTTTTTTTCTCCTCCTCCTTTTCCTTTTTCCTTCTTCCCTTTTTTATTCTTCCTTTTTGTCCTTCTGTTCATCCTTTCCCCCTTTCCTTCTCCTTTGGGTTCCCCCACCTCTTGTTCCCTTTTCTTTTATTTTATCTTTTTCCATTTTTTGATTTCTTTTTCCCCAAATTACATCCCTTTTTGATCTTTGTCCCCCCTCTTTCAAAAATAATAAAAATAAAATGACTTCCTCTCCTCCTTTTTGTCCCTTAAAAAAATTGAATAAAAAATATAATATAATAAAATAAAAAAGAATAATAAATAAATAAAATAAAATAAATCACCCCCTAAAACCCTAGTTTTGGGGTCTACAGTCTACTTCCCAAAATGAAAAGATCTCCAAGTGGCGACACCCGCACCTTGCTACAGTCACTATAGTGAACGGAAAATGTGTGTATCCCTATCACAAACATAAGAATCGAATAATATTTGGCATAATAGATTTTTCTCGTATTCAAAGAAAACCAAAACTCTCCTTAAATAGGCATCAGACAAAAGGAGAGGTGAACGGAAGAAGTGATTAACTTTGATGATTTCAAGGTCAAGCTGACGAATTGAAAGAAACCTATAAAAGGTATTTAAAAAAAACCTTTAAAACCCATTATACGATCGTTTCAAAAAGAATTTGAAGCAAACGTTTCATGATATTAATTTCATTCAAACAAATGAAAGAATCCAACAATTCCCCTCATGAATGAAATTTATACCCAAAGACTAGACAAACGATTCCTCACGAGTGATAGAGTACATCGATTGAAACTTGCATAAGAGATGTAGGTGTTACCCTTTGAACCTTCCCTTGTACAAGTATGTTTACTCTACTAACTAAATAATAGACATGATGTCCTTGAACTGTTCTGTAATTTAGGTAGATGATGACATACCTCATATAGGAATCTTCGTAACATTTTCCAGTTCTCACTTTTATGTTCGTTTAGCCATGAACATGCAGCAGTTGCATGAGTTTTTTAATAGGATTATGTCCTACTCAATTCCATTTAGACGACCCACTTCACCTTTACATAGGTGATCTCTCTAAATTAAGAGTATCTCATGTTACTCTTTTCCCAAAGGCAGAATCATAGAAAAGCATAGTTTAACCTTCTTCTTATAAGCATCCTTTGTTTCATCATAGAATGGACAACGAAAGATCCCATGAGTGATCAAATCAAAGTCTTTACAATTTAGTCGTCCCTTTTAAACCTAGATCTTAGGATCTCCAGTCGACTAGGTTGGGTATCCATTGTATTAACTTAATCCTTTATGGGCTTTAGTTTCATTCTCCTAATTGATTTCTCAACTAACTCTCTATTTAACCCTTTGGTTAGCGGATTGGTAATGTTATCTTTAGATTTTACATAATCTAGAGAGATAACCTGATTAAATAGTTATCGATGGTTACGTATTACCACTGACGGAGCTTAATAATACAGATTTATAGTATACATATTGTTTATGCTCTGTACTTGTATTGACTATTACAATATACGCATGTGGAGACATGTTTTGGCCATCTTGGAATATCCTCTAGGAAATTGGCGTAACAATTGACCTCTTCCCGCATTTATCTAGTGCTATAAACTCATATTCCATTGTGGTTGTGATATAGTTTGTTTGAGGATCTCCATGAGGCTATTGCTCTTCCCGATGTAAACCATGTGCTTTGGGATTTTGAGTCTTTAACATTAGATATCCAATTAGCATCGTTGTATCCTCCAAGTAAAGTAGGATATCTTGTTTAGTGCAACCTATAATCATGAGTAAACTGTAAGTATTTTAATACTCTCATAATTCTTTGTCAATGCTTAGCTCCTGGATTACTCGTATATCTACTAAGTTTGTTGACTGCATAGGTTATGTCTGGTCTTGTACAGCTCATTAAGTACATTAGACTACTATTACTACTAAGTATTCCACTTAGGAAACAATCTCTATTTTATTCTTGGATAAATGGAGAGTTACATCTACCAGTGTTGGATATACTAGAATTATTGTTGTCAAACTTTCCAAGAATATTGTCAACATAATGTAACTATCTTATAATGAGTCCATATAATGTTAACGATTTTATTCCCGATATAAACATCGACCGTCTAAGTCTTTCATATCAAACCTGAATTCAACATGTTCTTAGTAGATGTAATCATCTTATCATCACTGACCCGATAAGCATGTTATCTGCATCTGGAGACATACAATATCATATCCATGTTCTGCGTCTTTGACATACACACACTTGTCACATTCATTAATTTTAAAGTCATATGACATCATGACATTGTCAAATTTCTCATGTCATTGTTTGGTGCTTGTTTTAGCCCATACAAGCGATTTCTGAATTTATAGACTTTTTTCTTGTCTGAATTAGAAAACTCCTTAGGTTGCTTAATGTAGATTTCTTCATCTAATTCTCCATTAAAGGCCGTTTCACATCCATTTGATTTGCCAAAAGGTTCCTGAGTAGTAATTGCAAGCACTATCCTTATGGAATTTATACTTGTCATAAGAGAATACGTGTCAAAATAATCAAGGCCTTCAATTTGTTTGTAGCCTTTGTTCACAAGTCTAGCTTTGTAGTTGTCAATTTATCCATCTACTTTCCGTTTCTACTTGAAAACCCACTTGGAACTTAAAGGTTTACAATATGGTGGAAGATCCACTAGTTCCCAAGTATGTTTATACAGTATGGAATCAATTTCACTCTTGATAGCCTCTTTCCACATGAGACTCTCTATAGAGTTCACCGCCTCTTTAAAAGTCTGAGGTTCCCCTTTAAGCACATATGTAAGAAAATCTGGTCCAAAATAGTTTTTTGTCCTTGCTCTTTTGTTGCGTCTAGGTTCTACCTCACCATCTTTATCTTGATCATGACTATTTTCATTAATAGTCTTAAGCACTAGTTTCGACGAGCTTTGCTCTTCTTTGTATCTATATGGAAATACATCTTCAAAGAAAGATGCATTCCTCAATTCCATTATTGTGTTCTTATGAATATCTAGGATATTCGACTCATGGACAATAAATCAATAAGCAGTATTGTTATGTGCATAACCAATGAAAATGCAATCAATAGTTTTAGGTCTTATTAACAAATTTGGCCAAACATCCTCACACTCGCAAGTATTTATAGAATGGTTATCATCCTCTCCATAGCTCATATGTAGTCTTCTTTACTTTCTTTTTAGGTGCCTTATTCAAAAGGTAATTAGCAGACAAGATGGCTTCTTCCCACATGTTTTGTGGTAGACCAGAACTTATCAACATTGCATTCATCATTTGCTTTAGAGTGCGATTCTTTCACATAGCCACTCCATTGGATTGAGGTGAATAAGTTGCTATGGTTTTATGTATAATCCCATGTTGAGTATAAACATCAACAAATGGTGATTATACTCATCACCTCAATCACTTCTTAGCACTTTAATTTTCTTGTTGAGTTGATTCTCAACCTCGTTTTTGTAAAAAAATTTTCTCTACCGCCTCATCCTTACTTTTGAGTAAGTGCACATAACAATACTTTGTGCTATCATCAACAAACGTAATAAAATATTTATTACCACCTCTTGTTTGTACAAATTTCAAATCACATATATCACTATGGATTAAGTCAAGAGGTTCAATATGTCTCTCAATACTTTGAAAAGATGACCTAGTTAGTTTTGCCTTAATACAAGTTTCACACTTATGCTTTGCATCAATTTGGAAAGTTGGTATATAATTTAAGTTAATTAATCTAGGCAATGTATCATAATTAACATGTCCTAATCTACCAGGACATAAATTAGACGACTCAAGCACGTAAGTAGAAGTACTAACTTTATTCATGTTTGACTTAATAATAGTCATTACATTCAACTTCCACATACCATCTCTCATATACCACTTCCCTACTTACATTTCACTTTTGGATAGTACAAACTTGTTTGACTCGAACACCAACCTGAATCCATGATTGTTAAGCAATGAACCAAACACCAAGTTCTTTCAGATTTCAGGCACATACAACACATTTGTCAGAGTCAACTCCTTTTTAGAAGTCATCTTTAAGATCACCTTTCATTGGCCTTTGATTTCAGAGGTGGTAGAGTTTCCCATGTACACCTTTTCCCCAGTCTCAGTTGGTTCAAAGGAGAATATCTTCTTGTCCAAACACACATTGCGAGTGGCACCAATGTCAATCCACCATTCCTGGGATTAGATCCCACCAAGTTTACCTCAGAGATTGTTATTGTGAGGTTAATGTCAGACGCATCCTTGCTTATGTCATCAACCACATTGGCTTCTTTGGGTTTGTTTCTCTTTGGCAGTCTACAATCTGTAGATTTGTGACCTTGCTTCCCACAATTAAAGCATTTTCCTCGAAACTTCAGCTTCTTGGAGACTCTCCCTTTTGGTCTAACTTAGTGCTCTTCCCTTTGTTGTTGCCTTTCTTAAACTTGGAACCTTGACCATGTTCCACAGAGTTAGCCTTGGCCTCGCTAGGGTTGCATGCCCCTTTCTTCTCAAATCCTCTATTGTCTTCTTCGATGCGAAGTCTAATAATCAAATCTTCTATGTGAAGTTTAATAATTAGATCTTCGATGCTCATTTACTTTATCTTGTGCTTGAAGTAATTCTTGAAGTCTTTCCAAGCCGAGGACAACTTCTCAATACTAGTTGCAACTTGAAAAGTTTCCCTCAACATCATTCCCCTAGCATGGGTCTCATGGAGGATTTACCTGAAGTTCTTGGACTTGACTGACCACGATCTTGGAATCTACCATTTTGTAATCGAGGAAGCGGCCCACAACAAACTTCTTAGCCCCGGCATCCTCGGTTTTATATTTCCAGTCTAGTGATTCCCATAGCTCCTTGACTATTTTCTTATCTTAATACACATTGTATAAAGAATCGATCAAAACATTCATGACGTAGTTCTTGCATAGAAAGTCATAATGTTTCCAATCTATTTGATGACTCAGATATCACACTCCATTTTCTTGAACTTAAGAAACTTCTTGATCAAGAGAATCTCATGAATTAAAAGTGTTCGAAGATGGGAATAACATCTTATGTTGCCACCTTTTTTAAAGTTAAGTACATTAGACACCTACGGTTTCTCCATATGAGACAGAGATAGACACAGTAGTAGGCATCACTACCACTTGTGCCACAGCAGGGGTCGCCACTTGGGCAGATGTAGGTGGAACCACATTGTTGGAATCAGTCCATTTCTTTTTAAGATTGTAGAAAATGTGTCAATTTTCTATTTCCAAAACCAATTCTCGGAATAATTGAAAATAACATGTAATAGAGTATTCCTAGGAAAGACTAGTGGTATAAAAACTCAGGCCAGAACCACTCTCCTTAGACTGAATATTCAGTTTCCAGAAAAGATTGGAGGGGTCACAAACAATTCCGCTTAAGATCCAACCTCCTTAGACATAACTTCTCTGTATCGTAATTTCCTATTTCCTAAGACCACAAAGGAATTGACACAAACTCAAAATAAGTATAGAGTTTAGCCTAATAGGCTTATCTCCTTATCATATATTTCTTGTAAGAAAAACACAACCAATAGTTGTAGCCTAGTGGTTGAGGCTTTGTACTATGAACCAAAATGTCACAAATTCAAACATTTTCCTTGTATTTTATTTCAAGGATTTTCCAATAAACCAATTTGTTTGTTTGGTTTCCAAGTTTTTTTTTCCAATTAAATCCTTTTTGCAAAAGATTAACCCGAACAAAAGAAAAAAAATTCCAAACAATAAAGCACTTTTTTTCCTTTTTTTTTTAACGGAAATGTTTTCCCTTATATACTAAACAATTCTCTTTTTTTTTTAAAAAAAAATCCGAAAAGGAAAAGCTTCCTTTTGTTTTTTTTCCCAAACGATTTGTTTTTCTAGAAAAGCTTCTCTTTTTTTTTTTTTCTAGGAAAATCTCATTGTTTTTTATTTTTGTTTTTTTTCCAACATTTTCCAAATTTGTTTTGTTTTGTTTTTCCAGAAAATCAAAGATGACTATTTTTTTTCTTAAATATCTTCCAAAATTAAAGAAAATATATTGATAGACTTTCCTTTTAAAAATAAAAACTTAACCAAATTCCTTAAAAACAATCCAAATAAATTGTTAAATATCTTCCAAAATTAAAGAAGAAATGTTTGGTATAGACTTTTTTCCTTTTTTTTTGTAAAAACTTAACCGAATTCTTTAAAAAAATCCTAATAAATTGGATTCGTTTTTTCAAAAAGATTGAAGTGGATTAAATAGGATTGTGATAATATATATATATATATATATATATATATATATATAATTGGTTTTTTTTTCCAAAAAAAACCAAGAGATTTTCTCTTGATATTCAAAATTTTCCTTTTTTAATTTTTCAAAAAAAGAGAGTGGGAAAAATAGATTACAAAGAAAATTAAATTATAGAAAGGAGAATGGATCGAGTCTTGTGAAATATGATCTCGCCCCAAAGCATGTCGTCTTCTCATTGATGCACACCTTGCCATAGTCACTCAGAAGAATCGAACAATATTTGACAAAAGAGATTTTTCTCGTATTCAAAGAGAGTCAGAAACTCTCCTTAAATAGGCATCAAGCAAGATGGGGGTGAAAGGAAGAAATGATTAACTCTGATGGTTTCAAGGTCAAACGGATGAACAAGAAGAAATCCATAAAAGGTATTAAAAATCTTTAAAACCCATTATACTATTGTTTCAAAAATTTGAAGCAAGCGTTTCTTGATATTAATTTCATTACATAGGATGAAAGAATCAATAGAGTTTGTTGTTTGATATGATATCAGAGTTTGGTTTGATGGGAACTTTGGGCTTTAAGCCACCTCTCTGTAATTTGAATCCTCATTTTTTTATTTAAAAGTCTATAATGCACTATGTTTGATTTGTTTAACTCTCAATATGTGTGGGTGTGGGTGTAGGCAAGGGCAAAGCCAATGTGTGCTTATGGGGCATATGCCCCTCTTGAATTATTATTTTTATTTTAAGTTTCACTGGGAAGATTTGAACCCTTACCATATTGCATATGAATATTTTAGTTGTTTCTACTATACTATAATGCTCTTTAGGCATTGAATATCTTCCATGAACTAAATACCTAACTGTTGTCCTCCCTAAAGCCATTTTCTGTCTTTAGGGCCGCATGTAAAGAATGGTGTAAAATATGATATTTATATTAAATCTAAATCTTAGGAATTTGAGCTTTTACATGAGATAGTTATTTAACAACCTACTCTTGAAACATTTTTTTGAATGGAAGACAAGGGTCATTTGTGTATAGTTCTCATCTTTCTTATTCAGTAGGAGGGGCAAGGTTTAGGCCCTGTTTGTTTTTTTGGTTGAATGCTGAAAGCAAATTACTTTCAGCATTCAGCCATTTGTTTTTTTATTTTTCACTCACTTATCACTGAAATTTTTGAAAAAATAGCTAAAACAAAAAAGCTAAAAATTTTAGGCTTTAAGGTCGAGAAAAGGCTCATTTCATCCATGATTTTCGTCTTTTCAGTGCCGAAATAGCTAACAAGCATTTACATCTTTCTATTTCTTACTTAGAAGTATGCAAGAAATATAATTCTTTAAATGTTTTCTTGATAGTTTAAAGATAAACAAAACAAGTTTAGAATAAAAAAATTATATATATATATATATATATATATATATATATATATATATATATATATATATATATATATATATATATATATATATATATATATATAATCCCTCTAATTTTCAGGAAACCAAAAATAACTTTAGTGTAGAGTAGGTTTTTTTACAAATCACTTTCTTACCAATCATTATTAAAGATAAAATGGATTAAAAGGGATGAATTTTATATAAATTTTCAAAATCCAAGTATTTATACGATTTATTTGTATTATTTAAATTTATTCTTTACTTTTTCATCATTATTTATAATAAAAATGATAATAATAATAATAAAAATTATTATTATTATTATTAACTTTGAATAAAATAAATTATAAAAATAATTATTAGGATCAAAATGGAAACTAACAACTTAATCCTTAATAGAGATAAAATATTAAAAAAAACAAACGACTTAATACTTAATGCTATTAAGTACTTATTGATATTAAGTCAAAAAAAAAAATTATATTCGGCGTTTAGCCCAAAAAAAAAACCATGTAGCACTTAGTCTCGACTAACAATTTTCTCTTCTCCACAAAGTACTTGGCTAACATAGAATTCATTCCTCTTCCATGTTTTATTTTATAGGCCATTTCAAACTTTTTTTGATGAGTAAGGTTATTTAAAACATATTTCATTTATTTAATTAGTCTAGATAAATATTAATAATTTTTGAAATGTAAATCTATAACTGTTGTAATTGTATTTGTTTATTTTCATTTACATTTTTATAATATAAGTAAAAATAATAAAACCAGTTTTTTCCTTCTTTTTTTTTTTTTCTATTTTTTGGTTAATATTTTCCCTGAACAAAATATAGTTAAACTTTTTAAGTATGTGCGATATGATATTAAAAGTTTAAAGCAATAACTCACCTATTTTATATTTTTGGAAATAGTTATTTAGGTGACTTTTTTTTTTTTTACTTACTGCTAAGTAGAACTTTTGTTTTGAATAATGCTTAATAGGATTAAGTATTTAGTTGTTTGTTTTTTCTAAAAAGATCAATCTTTTAATTTTTATCTAAATTTCGAAATAAAATAAAATTTTAAAATACATATATTATTATTTAGGTGGCATTTTTTTCTTGTCTTCAGAAATAGAGCTTGTTACAGATAGTTCTTAATCGGATTAAGGATTTAGTCATTTGTTTCTTCTAAAAAATCAATCTTTTAATTTTTATCTAAATTTTGAAAAAAAAAATATTTTAAATAAAAAAATTAAAATACATTTTTCATTTAATTAGCAAGAAACAAATCATAAGAGTTTCGATTGGATCATAAACTATATAATTTTCTCTTATTCAAGAAAGAAAAGCATATTGAATTGTTTTTATTGATTTGAAGAAATTGATTGTGAAATGTTTGCAAATGAAAATTGCATGAGTAAATGAAAATGAGCTTGTTTACTCCTGAGTAATGCATATTATCTTGTATATTCAGCATAAAAGATTTAGGCATGCTTAATTGAATGTTAACCATTTTAGTTATTATGAAGGATGGAATTGATATACGATAAGGGGTCAAAATAGCGATATTAGGAGCGATTGTATTGATGTGTCACTCAGATCCATGATACAGCGGGACAGGTATCGGTAGTGTTCACTAATTGATTTTTTTTAACGATTGTATTGATGTGTCCTCCGATCGTGGTACAATGGGACCCGTGTCGGTGAGTGTTCATAATTGATTTTTAATAACCGATCCGGCCGCGGGATCGTGCGTGTTATAAAACGTTTATGCGACGCGGCCCGGTGGGACGTGCCGGTGATTTCGATATCCTGTATATAAAAAACATAGGTTAAATTTATTAAGGGCAGAATCGAATTGAATTGATTTGAGATTGTGACAAATTAAAATTGAAAACATGATTACGGTGGAAATGAAAAGAGTATTGTGAAATGCATGGTTGATTTTCAATGACTTATTGCATATGGAAGTTTATATTTAGTTTGATCAATGAGCAATAAATGATATATATGAAATAAGTATATGTATTGTATTGACGTTGATCGTAAAGATATATGAAAGTTTGTTTTGTAAAAGCGCATGATTTGATTTAAAGCGAAACCCGATAATGGAATTGTATAGAACCATTAAAAGCGTGACAATGCTTAGCGTGTAGTTTATCTATGCCAGTGCAGGTCGCGAGTAGCAAGATCAAGGAAGCGGCGAGTCATAAAGAAAAGAATTGCGAAATGCGTTTAGACATATCACGTTCCTCATATCTCTTTTTAACAATGATATTTTGTAAAAGCAATTTCAACTCTAACTGAATATCTATTTGTAAATCATTTGAGAAGAAACGATATGTCTTTATAATGGTAATACTTTTGCATGAATGAAATTGAATGAGCTTACCCTTTAAAAAACGTTTCCCTTTGTATTTGAAATGGATTTTATGTCCGTGAAAGTGCTGCTTGCTTCTGACTTATTTTTGATAAATGATTTTGATAAGGTGATTGAGTGACATTAGAAGCAGCCGGCTGATTCCAGGACATGAAACGAGGTCGAGCCGGGAAAGGGGTGCTACAGGTTCAGATCCAATTGGACGAGACTGGTGATTTCTCATCAAAAGCTTATTATTTTACTAAGCAACAAAAAGACATGATATAAATTCAGACTATTTTGTAAATCTATGCTCTCAATATTGTTGCTATAGGAGCACATTCGTGTAACGCCCCGTCCCGAGAGAGTGTACAGCACATGAAACTGTATGGGCGTATAAGAGCACCAAGTGAACTTGTAATATTTTTGGGAGTTATTATTAAGGATGAAAATATGAAATGATAATTTATGAAACCCGGAATTTGGGTACTAGAACAAGGATAAAATAGTAATTGCCTTAAGGGATATGAAAGTCAAAATCAAAGTAGAGATGGGCCATAATAAAAATTCCAAGAGTTGAATTGCAATATTAAAGAGATGAGGATTTAGTTGCAATTAGGGGAAAGTTAAGATTATAAAAGGAGACATGAGACAAACCAAAGTCTCATTTTGGTCTCCAAAGGCTAGGGCAACCGTAGGAGAGGAGAGGAAAGAGCAAGAGCGGAGAGAAGAAGAAGAAGAAGAAGGAGAAGGAGAAGAAGACCAAAAATCAGGTATGTTTTGTCTTGAAATCATGGGTATTTTGAATTCCTAAGGTTTTGGTTTGGAGAATAGTTGCTCCTTTGTTTAGGGTTTTGTGGAAAGATCACACAAACCCTTGATTCCTCAGTTTATGGGTAAATCTATTTGGTAAAGAATAAGCATGGAAAGTAGTATAATTCTATGGTTTGGAAGGGTGGTGAATGACAAGTTGAATTTTTAGGATTTTTACCTAGGGTTTTGTTGTATGGAGTTGAAACCACCCGATACAAGTGTTATGGAGTGGTTTTGAATGAAGCACCATGTTGATTATTGAGGTAATACGGTTTTGAGGGTGGATTTGTAAAAAAACAAAGGAGAATGTTGGGTTTTTAAAGGAATTGCTGTCAAAAATTTTGCTGAACTTATGTTTTTATTTTGGCTATAAGATTAAGTTAGAATCATCCGTGAATTAATTCAATTGGTAAGAACCATAAGAGATAGGACTACAAATGTATAGAAGGGACCAAGAGCAAATTGTAGCTCTAAGGCTCCCAAATACGGACTGAAAGGTGAGCTCGTGTAGCTCACTGATTATGCTCTGTTTTGGGTATTGTTGTAGTGTTTTGGTCATAAGTGGAGTTTCACTCATCAAATTAGTGATTCAAAATTCTGGGTAAAATATACTTCTAGGGGAATAAGTAGCTGAAGGAAGTGTATGCAAATTGTAGCCCAAAGTGCCCAGAAATTTTTCCCAAGTGGGCTCGTACGAGATACAGTATGCTAATTGAGTAATCTAGATATAAAATACAATAACTTGAGTTTTGGTGATCCAAATTGGGTGATTCCAATTGGAGAAGAAACCTTAGAACCATAGCTTCAAATGAGTGAAATTTTATTTTCCAATTTATGAAGTTAAGATCCCAGAAATCAGGATAACAGTATGTGATTCGGTGAGTTAACCAAATTGGCATCAAAAACATGCTTTGTAACTTGTGTTATGTGATTGAGGAGCCTTAGAGAATGAATTTTAAATTGAAAATTTAAAGAGATGTCATTGGATATATAAAGGACTGATCTAGAGAGTTTCATAATTTTTGAAGACCGTTTGAATAAATTTTGGGTAATAAAGTCCAGAGAGTATTGTTGGAAAAAGGTTGGCCAAAATGAGTGGTTTTTGTTTGGGCTTAGTGCTCAAGGAGTAATTTGTTCATTTAGTTTATATGAATGTTGTGTGACCCTAAATGACACAGCGTGTGAAGTATGTTAAGTTTGCTATCTGTGACGATTATCGTTCTTGACGTTGAGTGTGTAGGCTAAAAAGCAAGACGGAAAGTAGTGGAGTTGTGCTCAAGTTTCGGGAAACAAAGAGGTGAGTGTTCTAAACCTATTTTTCCAAATACTAGTGTAATATTATTATAAACTGTTTTACACTGGTATTTAATGGTTTTGATTTAAACCATAATTGAAAAACAAGCAAATGGTTTTGATTTAAACCATAATTAAAAAACAAGCAAATGATTTTGATTTAAACCATAATTGAAAAGCAAGCAATGAGTTTAGCAAGCAAGCCAATGGTTTTGAATTATCAAACCATATTAAAGCAAACAATGGTTTTGAATTATTAAACCATGTTTCAAGCAAGCAAGCAAAAAGAATATTTTTGAAAATAGGTCTAACTAAAATCCCTAGTCTTAAAAGCAAACATCTGGAATTCGGAGGTATTACGTGCGTCTGCCGGTGGTGTTAGGATATCATTCATGCATTTTAGATTTGTCTACGGTGCGACAAAAGCTTAGATCGTCGTCGTGCGTTTAAAGAAGACGAGTAGCGCGTCTTAGAGTATGGGGTTAGAGCTCTAACTAAATTATGGTGATGGCGAGCCAGGTCAATTCAACCATATTCTTGGAAAGGTGGAGTGAAGTGTTGCGGGCCCTTCCACCTAGGTGGGCGGACGGGTCCGATGCCAGGCTCGGTCGATACTAGGCTCGGGTGTTCATTTGGGATTACGACCAGCGAAATAAGGCCTCGGTGGTTGATGATTTATCAACGTGTTTATCTGATTAAAAAAAGAAATCAACCATTGGTGCGGTTGAGCGGGCTCCCGTGTTTGTTTAAGAAGCGGTTGAGCTGACTCCCGTTTGATTTGAACGTCCGGTTAACCCGGGCTCGGGTGGTGATTTTAAAGCAAGCGGTTGAGCCCAGCCTCCGTTTGATTTTTAAACGGCCGGTTGTTGGGAACCGGAGTGTTTATAAAAAGTTTTGGAGCAAAAGCGAAAATTTGAGAAAAGTTTTAGAAACTTTTAAAGCAAGAGATTTGAGAAAAATTTTAGAAACTTTTAAAGAAAAGCAAGGTAAAACAAGCAAGCAAGAGATTTTAAAAGAAAAAGCAGCAAACGAGTATATGAAAAGTTTTAGAAACTTTTAACCATGGCAGATTTCACGGAAAATATCTTGTAAAAAATTTACGTTTTGGTATATTTTCAGAAAAGAAATCATTTTATAAAGCATACACTCAGAGCTCGTTTAGCTCATTATTTTTACGTTTTAAAACTATTTTCAGTCGCAGACGCGTCCGGACCAGGAGCAGTTTAGGATTCTCCTGACTTATGTATTTGTATTGTATTAATACTATTTTGTGTAAGGAAACACTTTGAATTTGTATAAAGGAATATATGTATGCACATAAGGTGGTTTTGTGAAAATGTGTGGAGCTTGAGGCTCTTGAAATAATGTTGTTAGTTGCCATATTTGAAATAGTGTAAGAATTGTGTATACGAGTTTGGGACATGTCTATATGCGTTTGTTATGCTGTCGGGTACATAAAATCGTAAGTTTAGAAAGAAAAAAAAATTTTATACGAGATTGGAAGCAGCGATACGAACGACTTCCGCAGGATTTTCTGAGTCGTTAGGGTAGCGACGGGGATTTACGTGGGAGTGGCGGCACACTGCTTAAGTAGTAGGGTGGGGGTGTGTCAATTTGAGCCATGAAAAGTGGTGAAAGCTTTTAGAATTTCTTTTTTGTAACTTTCTCTCCACCTTGACTTCAATTAGGAGTTGATTTTAAATAATGCGAAGTTATATTCACTAACTGTTTTAAAATCTTGCAACTTGAGGTGTATCTAGTCATATCGAGCTTTTGGGAGAATCACAGTTTTCTGGTGGTCATATCTCCCTTCTAATTCATTTCATAGTGTGAGAGGGTTTTTACTGTAAGGTATTCACTTTTTAAATCCTCATAGAGATGGATGCTAGGGAGGAAAATCGTCGGCTTTTGCGTGATCTTGCAGAATCTTGATTTCCTTCTTTGATAGCCAATTTCTAAGATTCATGTCAGATGTATTTAAGCATCAAGGATCCAAGATAGGTAGTTCTTTTCGGTAATGTCAAGTGCCACAAACTCAAGTTTTGTAATATTTGACATTATCAATAATCTTTGATATATGATATAGTATTAGAATTGATTTCAACAAATATCAATATAGATTTTGACTTATAAGCAAAACCAATATAATTATAAATATGCAAATCAAAGTACTTCAAGATAGGGTTGAGAATTCTGTGAAGAGCCGTGCTGATAACATGTTGTGAAAATATTATAAAATATGAACCTTAAGCATAAAAGAGATATATTTCTCTCTTTGTTTATAAGAAGAGAGAATTGAAATAAGAGGATTAAGAAATGAAAGAGGATGAGAGAGAGAAAATTGAGAGAGAGAGAATGCAAGAAGTTTGATTTTCTCTAAGATGCATACCATACAAATGATGGAAGTCATTTTATAGGTTTCCTTGGTAAAGTGTTACATGAATGTCATGAATGAGGTTCATTAGGAACTTTATAATGGCTCTCAATGAATTTGGTCATTCACCATACAATGAACCAATTTATAAAACATATATAAATATTTGTATTAATAAAAACCCCAAAGACTATTTTATAATTATAAACATTTTAAAATATTTACAAAAAATGTTGAATTAATAAATGAACAAACATAAACATTTATATTAATAAAAGTCTAAAATAATTATTTGTATGATTATAAAAATATTTACAAAAGATTTGAATTAATGAATAAATGTAAATATTTGAATTAATAAAAACATAAAATAATAGTTTTTATCAAATAATAATTTTTATGATTATAGAAAAGTTTTAAAAAATATTTGAATTTTTAAAAATATATCATATTATTCAGTTTTTAAATAAAATAAATAGAATTTTTAAGTAAAGATTTTTAAAAAAATGCTTCTCAAAAGTGAAAAACCTCCATGTGTTTTTTTTAAAACCCTAAAAGTTTTTTAAAATATTATCAAACAGCTTTTTTTTCCCCTAAAACACTTTTTAAAACTATTACCTTGTCCAAATTATTGAGAATTACAATATGGTGCAAAATCTGTCCAGATTAAGGGCCAATTTGGCACTATTGCTTCTCATAATAGTGTTTCTAAGTTCTAACCATAGCATTTTTTTTAACTGCACTTCTATCATAAACATTTTTATAGCAATCTAAAAAATATATTATATTAGTGTTTTTATAACATGTTGCATGGGTATAAAAACGTTTTTATATAATTTTGTTTAATCGATTGCTTTTATTTCATTAAAATTACTAAAATGATATCTAATTTAATTACAAAAATAGGATATCTTAATAAATCAGCAATTTTATTACAAAAATATATAAATACATATATAAAAAAATTATATCAATAAAACCTTAAATAACTATTTTTATGATTATAAAAAATTTAAAAATCTTTACAAAAAATTTGGATTAACGAAATAAACAAATATAAATATTTGTATTAATAAAAACATAAAATAATTATTTTTATGGTTATAAATATTTTAAAAAACCTTAATTGATAAATGAATATGCACAAACATTTGTAATAAAAAATGAAAATAATTATTTGTATGATTATAAAAATTATTTACAAAAATATTTGAATTAATGAATAAACATATGTAAACATTTGACTAAAAACCTAAAATAATAATTTTTATGATTATAGAAAAATTTTAAAATATATTTACAAAAAGACTTGAATTATTTGAAAATTTAAAAATTTATCATATTATTCGGATTTTAAATTAAAATAAATAGATATTTTAAGGAAAAATAAATATATATTTAAGGATAAATAAATAGGTATTTTATGTATCTGCAAAAACTTTAAAGTGTTTTTTTTTAAAGCGTCTACAAAGTCGCTTCCACAAAAAAAGAAACACTTTCAGTTTTTTAAATGTTTTAAATGTGTTTTTCAAAATATTACCGGACACCTTTTGTTTGAAAAACACTTAAAAGTGTTTATTGTAAACACTTTAAAAAAGCATTGCCAACAAACTGTATATATTACTACATACCATTTTAGAGATTACCTAGCGCCAAGGGATGACTATTTCATATTTTATCCTACATATTTCGAGCATGCTCCTCATCTTAGTGCTTAATTTTTAGAAATGATTACTTTGTTTGAGCTCACCCATTTTGATTTAGGTGGCGTTTGTTTTTTGTTTATCTTAAGTAAATAACTTTACTTATTCTTCAAATTTTTTTTTAAAAAGTTACGAGATAGAAAAAGTGAAAATATTTGGTTTTACGATCGAAAAGTCATTTGCAAAAATAAAAAAACTGATCGTTATCAAATAAGAATAGGTAATAATATCTGGCCTACCAGGGATATTGGGAGGGTTTGGGATGGGGTAGTCGTGACCGTGGTTATTTTTTGATTACAGCATGCCGTTTAAAAAGGGTAAATAGGCGAGGGGAGGAGATGGGAAAATTCCCGAACTTCGCCGTTCTGTTATTTTGTTTCTGTTTTAAATTTAGTACATATTACCTTTGTTTGTATGCTAAAGTCATCTTTCATAATAAAGTATTATGAGATTTTATAAATTATTTATTAAAACATTATAATAATAATAATTATTTATATTAAAGTATAAAAATAAAATAATAATAAATTATTTTTAAAATATAATCGAAGCGGGGCTTATTATTATTTTGGATACATGGTTCATATTGCTTCATTCGGTGCGTTTTACGCCCCAAATAATTTATTTATTTTTCGAGTTCGGCTTTTATTTTAAATGAACCCAACTTGTAATTCTAGAGCTTTTGAGATTTTCGTAAAAATCTCGTCACTTAGTCGGTAGTAACTTATCGTACAGAAAATCGAAAAATTTGTTTTTGTCTCGAGTCGATGAAACTTTTACAGATTAAGCTAGATTTCGAGAGACGAATTCTTATTTCAGTCTGTTTAGATCATCTAGATTTAGAGAATTTTACAGAACTAACGAGCCACTTTATGACCGATTTATTATTTTTTATTAACATTTTGTCATTTTTGAAAGATTTCTAATTTTCTCGGGTTTCTGATATGATACGGCTCTTTTTCGGTTGAAAATAAACAAAACATTAAAACCCGATTAAATTAAATTAACGTGTCGTTAAGAGCGAAGGGATGTGATAAAAATGTCCGTCGTTATCATCACATTATTTCTAATGTTAAAAAGCAAGCAAGCTTATCTTAATCTTTATTAAGGTATTATTTAGCGATAAGTTGAAAAAGTTTTATTGTTAAGTAAAAAAGCAACAATATCTTAGATATATTCATGTTGAGGCATAGCCTACTTAGTTAATAATTGATTTTTTTTTTTTTGTAAGATGATATTATACTAAGCATAGCCACTCTCTTTAACCCCAATACTATGGCATTGTCATTCTCTTTGAGGTAATAAGATATTTCTTTCATATTGGAATATGAAAAATGATTGGGAGATGTCAATTTGAAGTCTTTTATATTGGGGCCATAACCATTTGAGGGAGTATTTATATTGAGGCATACCTTATGGAGCCAGAAAATAAAGTCAAGGTCATAACTTAGATCATGGGACATAATAACATGATGATAGTGTGACTTTCTAATGAATTCTTGGTCCCGCATTTCATTCTGAATTTCAAGAGGGACATACACTCCCTTGGGTAATTACTCACGCAGACAATATAATCTTCTCATGTATTGGGATCTCACCACTTTATTGAGATTTTGATGGATTATAGAAAGATGGCTGCTTGAATTTAGTTTTCTTCTCTAATACAATAGCTAAGGGTCAAATACTTTCTTGCATTTACTTCATATCCAAACATTCGAATTTTGCTATCTTCACACTTATATAAAAATTTTCAGTCCATCAATCTCATTGGGTCATGACATACAACCTCATTTTTTTTTGTCAAGATCATAAGAGGATGTAGATCATCACAAGTTCCATAGTTGGACTTTTATGTGCCTTTTGGGCATGGAATTCAATCTCCCATGGGGACAAGGTTTCACAACTTGTTCATTATTTGTGACATTTTTTTTAATTTAATGCTCTATATTTCACGGCATGACTGATGCACTGATGCATATATGGAGCTTTGTTAGTTTTTTTTTTTGTTTTTTGTTTTTTTTTGACAGCAGCTTTGTTAGCTTTGTACTTGGTTCAATTGAATCAAAACTTAGAATTATTTAAAAGTAAATCATCAATCTATAATTATTTTTAATGCAAATACATTATTTGAAAATTTCTTAAAATTATGCTGCAACATTGAATTAATAAAAATCATTTTAAATCTAATAAATTACTGTGTTTGAGTATCTTTACTATTCTATATTATCATGTTTTATTATAGGTCGTATTTGGATAAATCAGTTTAATTAAATAATTTATTTTATAAGAGTTTATTTGATGAGAAGCTTTATATCGTAAGTGCTTATTAAATAAAATTTGTTGTGTTTAGATACGTGTTTTAAAGCGTTTATGTTATTTTTAAGGTGTTTGGATGTGTATTCCTATACAAACACTTATAATGGTTGAAATTACTAAAAAAAACTATCATAAGCACTTATAAAATTGAAGTATTTAAATAAATAAGCACTTATCATAATTTTTAAAAATTTAAAAAAACTAAAAACTAAATAACTAAAATTATATATATATATATATATATATATATATATATATATATATATATATATATATATATATATATATATATATATATATATATATATATATATATATTATAAGCTCATGATAAAAAAATTAAAAATAAAGTAAATATTCGCTTATACACTTAAAACATTTATCATTCAAATGTAATCTTAGTTTAAAAAATAGCTAATGAACCATTATCTTCATTTCACTTTTGTTTCATATACATCAAAGAGATTATAAAAACTAAAATATTATAGATTTTTTTTCTTCATTAAAATCTTTAAGGACGTTTAACATAAATTTAGGCGTGATATATTATGAACTCGTAGTCGTTAAGGCCGTGAGTATGGCTTGAGGCCTTGAGGCGTGGCCTTTTTAAGTGATTCGCACTACACAATATAAATAAAATTAACCCTAATACCATTTAAATATTGTTGTATGTCCCAATAATAAAATACAATAATATAAAGAACATAAACATGCTGTCAATTATCATTAGTACTTAAAAAATCGTCGGAAACGACTTTTAAAACAAAATATAAACATTATTAGTTTAACCAATCATAACAAAATTTTAAGGATTTAAAACAAAATAAATATTCATGGATACGCATCAAATTCTAAATCAAGAAAATAAAATCATCAAATATCATTTTCCATCATCAATTTTTAATTATATGTTAGAATTTTTTCCTATTTAAAAATTTTTTTCAAAAAATTTATCTATTTTACATAATTTTGAATTCGTTTTACTTTTCATTATTTTCATAATTTTCTTCCTATTTTCAAAAAATTACCTATTTTTACATAATTTTTTTTTTATATTTTTCAGAATTTTTTTCCTCTTTTTACATAATTTTTTTCCTTTTTTTTTTACACAATTTGTCGTAATGACAGTTTTGTGAATAAGATGATCGAATTTTTAAGCTTAAAAGGTATAAACTTTTTTTATAAGCTTCTCCATAAAGCTTATTGAAATAATCTAAAATAGAAGTAATATTATTTTCATAAGCCTTTCCACTATCAAAAGTATTTATACGAAAAAATAAACTCAAATAAATTTTAAATAAGATCTCTCAAACACACCATAAGTTTATTTGTACAATTGCATCATTCTTTTATTTATTTTTTATATTTGTGAATAGTCATTAATTATCATAATTATCTTTACTTTTCTCTAGGGTTTTTGGAGATAATATCTATGATTTCACAATTTATTTGTGTTACTCAATAAGATTTTTTGTTGAACCCAAAAATAGGGGTCTCCAACAAGTGAGCCTTTGCATATTGTTGAGGAGTCCGTGAGTACCTTCGCAGTAGGGGTGTCAACGTGTTAGGTGGGTTAAGCGGTTACGGGTTAAGCGGTGTGGTGAAAAACATGTAAACGAACGACCCGTTTGTCGCGTGTTCGCGGGTTGACCGTTTATGTGGCCGTTTGGAGTACCGAACTCGTTGTCGTGATTGTCGTGTCAGCGTTGAATTTCCCAGCGGTGAAGTCGCGGCCAGATTGGTATTAAAAAGCAACGATAGGAGCGGTGTTAAGCGAATTAAGCGGGTTATAAGCGGGTTAGCGTATGCCGGCGCGTAGTTTATTAAGCGTGTTAAACCGGGTTGACTTAGTTTATCACCGAACCCGTTGGGTCGAGCAGTTTGTCAGCGATTAATCGTGTCGGTTAATCGTAATCGTGTTGAATTTTGTGTTTCTTGCTTGGCCTTACATTAGATAAAGACATAATGGGCGAGTTTGGCAAGCTTAAAACGAATGGTTTTGACTAGCCTAAGAATTAAAACTATTTTTTATTAGATTTTAACTTCTCTCTCTAATTTAAAATTTAATGCAATAATTAAGTTGTACATTTATTTTACTTGAATAATAAATATTTAATCAAATATATATTATAAATAGAGTTACATTATATATTTTTTTTAAATAACATAGGGATAAGAAACAGACCATGGGTTGGCCTATAGGTCGAGTCGAGCATAAAATGAAACATGTGGTTCGATCTTTCTACAAAAAGGCTCGGGCTAGAATTGGTTTGCTTGGGGTTGGACTGTGCATTAGCCCAAAGTGAGCCTTAGACCTTTTTGGAAAACCCTAACCCATAATACAAATCAAAATTGACTACATTGAATAAGATCAACTATACTAATGAATACATAGACGAGATGATTGAGTTTTCTGTTAAGTTAATCATTGGTCAAGGGAATGATTGAGATGATTCTCATAGATTAGTTTGAGTATGATATGACTTAAAAGGTTTTATTTGAGTATGATATGACTTAAAAGGTTTTATGTAGGTGGAGCTCGCTAAGAACACTCATGGACCAAAAAAAAAAAAAGAAAAAAAAGATCAACTGTGGATTAAATAAATAAATAACAATAAGGGAAGAAAAAGGTTGAATACCAGACTACGAGAGAGGTTTGGTTCGTTGGGGAGGTTGGAGTGGCGCCACAATGGGTACTTGGACGAGGCTGGTGAATGGCTTGTCTCTGATCGCCAAGGAGGCTGTGAAACAGTCGGAAGTTCTGGACTGCGCGAGAGCTGGAGATTTGGAAACCCTAGTTTCATCGGCAGTGAAGAAATCCATTCTCACCGTAACAGATGCGTCCGGCCTTACGAAAGGGAAGGTTCGAGAGTTTTCTAGACCCGTCGCTTCCAACTTCTCCGACGAGTCCAATGTTACTATCACGACGTCACAGGTTTCTGAAAATGCAATCGAACGGGAGGAAGTCTCTGATCAGGAGAGAGTTCAAGATTCCGATGTTCAGTCGAGTGTAAGCGTTTCGGAGTCTGATGATTCCGTCGGGAATGTAGATGTTGTTGTGAAGAGACGGAAGCCGAGGGAGAGGAGAGTTCCTTCTACGCCTTTTTCCCGCGCCCTCGGGTTTGTATTTCATGTTTGTCTTCTTTCGTCTCTATGGCCAAAGCCCTAATTTATTTATTTATTTGTTTTCCTCCTGCTTATGAAGATTTGCTGGATTGGGGGCTGGTCTTGCATGGGGAACGATTCAGGAGTCTGCGAAGAGGATCGTCTTTGGGAATCCTGATTCTCAAGACAAGCAATCTGCGCTTTCCCCGTTCTTATCCCATAAAAATGCAGAACGTTTAGCTCTTGGTCTGTGTAGAATGCGTGGAGCGGCTCTTAAATTAGGGCAGATGTTGAGCATACAGGATGAGACCCTAGTGCCTGCTCCGGTATTTTAATTCATTGTTATATTCATTAGAATTTTAGTGCCATGGGGAATGTTCATTTCTACATAGTTCTGAGAAATAATTCCATAGTGTCTGGAATTTGAGTTGGAAGAGAGTTATAAAAAGTTCAAGCTTCTGTTAATGTGGGTCACATGTGCTCGTTGGAGAGTAGCAATCATTTTGTTTTTGTATTTATGGGCCAGTAAGGGATAAAACACATGGGATAAGTTTGCCGAACCAGCATTGCCTGCATTGATGTAGCATGTTTATGGCAGAAATTAATGAACCATCTATTTATGCACTGCAAAGCAGCTTGGGAACAACTTTTTCTTTTTATTCCTTAGATTGGTCTTAGGATCATTGGAAAGGGGAAAGGGGAATCAATGTCTTCCAGGAATGATGTCAAACAAATGGAATTCAAGGATTTTGATAATGCAGACTTGGCCATATTTAACTTTTGGGAGTAGCTGTGATTTTTTTAATCAAATTTTCTCTGTGGTTCTGTTCCCTTGATTAGCGGCTGTTTCAAGCTCGATTGAGTTGTGTGTGCTTCATATTTACCATGCTTTAAACAATTGTTTTTCTTTTGAATTTAAACACATTGGAAGTAGAGGCAGAAGACAATAACTGAAGCAAAATGAATGATAGTCTTCCAGGAAGATTACTACTTGGTTAGTAGGATTTGATGTGTATTCTTATCTTTTCAATGCATATAGCATCTGCTTATTATATACTTTACTGTTTGACCATTTTAAATAGTTATGCAAGAAATCTTCTATCAACACCACCACAGTCAGCATTGTCATCATTTTGATGCATTTCCCTACTTGGTGACTTCATGCATTTTTCAATTAGTTGACTTCACTAGCATGAATCCATTCTGCTTTCAAGCATATTAACTACCATGATGCTGTTGCTAAGCTTGAAATTCTGAGGTTGGCATATGTAACTACCATTTCCTTCAAGGTTTTCCACCTGATATAATCTTCACATATTTGGTCTTTGGCACTGGTCACTGCATTGTTCAGTCTAGAATTAGAAGAATATCTCTTGAACAACATTTAATGTCCCCTGCAATGAACTTTTGTCCTGTCATCAAGTTAAATTTCCCCTGCAATTAAGTGTCCAAAATTAAAATTGGTTTAACATAATTGTGACAAGTTTTAATTCTGTATAGATTTTGGCTGCATTGGATATAGTCCGTCAAGGTGCTGATGTGATGCCCAAGAAACAGCTCAATCAAGTTTTGGATGCTGAATTGGGTCCTGAATGGAAATCAAAGTTAACCAGTTTTGATTACGAACCACTGGCTGCTGCCAGTATAGGCCAGGTGATTACTATTTGCTAGATACTTACCTTTTTCTATCAATTCTGCTGTACTCTTGAGTACTTCAAACATTTCATGGGAGTATAGATTACTTTTGTGCCTTACACTTTGGCTACACATTATATAAGGTGGTTTCTACCTACATTTTATTTAGACTAGCCCTTCACTCCATTTTATCTTATCTCCATACGCAGGCTGGTATCAGTACCATTTCTCATCCAGATGCAATGTACTATTTTGTTGTTTAGCCTATTGCTTATCCAGCCTCACAGTTCTAACACAATTTTCAGGTGCACAAAGCTGTAACAAAAGATGGTTTGGAAGTTGCGATGAAAATTCAGTATCCGGGTGTTGCAGATAGCATTGAAAGTGATATTGAAAATTGCAAACTGCTTTTGGATTATACAAACCTAATTCCAAAAGGACTCTACCTGGACAAAGCTATGAGGGTAATGATGATATAGTCTTTTGGAGTTGGCTTTTTGCTTAAAAGATTCAGAGTCCTTCTCTTCTTATGTGTTCTTCGCTAGCATCCTAATATTTGAGGCTTAACTATGTCTCACTCTACTTGGATTGGCTATAAGACTCCCTTGTGGTCATTTTGCTCTATCTAGGACCATACTGCCCATTACATTGTTGTTTGCTGTCACTCTTCTCACAACAACGGGACATACTTTTGTAGGATTTTCAATAAAGGAGATTTGCCTGTGTTGGCTCGAGAAAAGCCCATTAAATCTGACTTGGAGTGCCAAAATTATTCCTTTAGGCTTGTATGACATCATGCTCAGGTCTGTGGCCTCAAATCAATCAGTAATTAATAGACACTTTGAGTTGCCAAGAGGAAACTTTCTGGTGTTTGTTTAGCATAAATACTACATACTTGATTAATATTTCAGTGAAATGCTCTGTTTTTTTCCAATCCAAAGTGTGGCCCCATTTGGCTTCAGGCAGATCCCAGCTTGGCCCTTCTTAGCTTTACTCATACTTGTACTTTAAGCCGTACTTCATTGTGTTGTAGTACCTGAACTTGTACCAACTCTTAACAATTTTAAGGCGCATCATTCTTTCTAGCCTTTCTTCCCATTCTAGTCATGGATCTCAAACTGCATTGTATTGTAGCATGGCTGGCCATAGATTCAACCATAAAATTTTTCCCTTTAATTTGACAGGTCTGATCATACAGCACCTTGGAGGCACTTGTCCAACTCAGCCATCCTGCTCTAACCTAGGGCAATATCCACTTCCGTCTATTTCTTATGAACTATCAAAACTACATGCTTCATCCTTCATAAATGTATGTATATATGCATACAAGTATATCTCTATGTATTTGTATCTGGGGCAATGTTATTTAAGTGCATGGATCCTAGTGCATGATTTGCTGATGTACTGAGTAGAGCTTGAAGAGACTAAGGTGTATGTTACCGCTAGAAATGCATGTTAATGTTCTTTCTGAACTTCTTGATAGGTGGCAAAGGAGGAATTATCTCGTGAATGTGACTATGTACTTGAAGCTACAAATCAAAAACGGTTTCGTGATCTTTTATTAAATTCAAAAGGATTTTATGTTCCAGTAGTTGTGGACGACATTTCAAGCAAAAGAGTCTTGACAACAGAACTTGTTTCTGGTGATTATTCCATATATTCATATTTTATATATTTCATGCTACACTTTTGCATAAATATATATTTTTGTTATAATCTATATATAAAAGCTTTACTAATGCTCTTCATCAATTCATGAAGTATAGAACAAAATTCTCTACATATACTTCTCAGAGAACTTCTTATAGATTTAATTCTTCTAAGTTCGAAGGAAATTTCCGTGTATGTACGTTGAAAGGACCTTCAGATGGATTAGATTATTATAAACGTCATTATTTTCTCTGAAAAGATAAGTATCTCCTTCTTGGTAAATTAATTATGTTTTGACCTAAGAAGTATCGCCTTTAAAGTTAAAAGTTTTGTTTTTTTTTTGTCAATCCATATTTGGAAATATATATGCATATTTTTTTTTTGATCAGTTTGGAAATATATATGCATATATCTATTTATCAGCTGTCAAATCGGACTGGACTGCTTGTGGGGCCTGAAATTTTTGTAGGAAACAACTTTGCCTTGAGTGGTTACATCTAGCCTCTGGAACTTGCATTCAGCATTTGAAACTTGCATTGGGGGTGATTAATGTTCTTGATTTTTTATTAGACTCTCATAAACATGGATATAGAGATTGCATTTAGCACAAGTATTGTCCCCAACCACATGTATGGACGCATCTGAATGGCGCAGATAAACCTATGGTGGAGCTGCTTATTTTTATCAATCAAATTGGCATCTCATTTCTCATTTTAGACATGAGATTGATTTTTTTTTTTTTTTTTTGGCATAGGAATTCCTATTGACAAGGTGGCCTTACTAAATCACAAAACTCGTAATTATGTTGGGAAAAAGTTGCTGGAGCTCACTTTGAGGGAGCTATTTGTCTTTCGTTTCATGCAGGCAGGTTTTCCTTTTTCTTTTTCATGTTAGTTTCTTAAAAAGAGCAAAACTTTACTCCTTTGGAACATTTTTTTTTTCTTTTCCTTTGCCTTTAGTTTCCTATATTTGCTATTCTTGCAATTCCTACATTTCAGCCCATGTTAGTAGGTCCTGGAGTCACTCAACTATAAGGTGGAACATTTGACCATTTGAGACTGGTTGCCATCATTTTTCTAGTACAGTTACTGATGTGAAAATTTCACCCAAAAAAAAAGCGACTTCTTTCCGATTAAAAGACCAGATTTTCTGTCTGCAAATGCATCCCTCTTTTTCCAAATGGATGTTAGTCAAAGAGATGAAGGATCATGTGGTGAAAAAAAAAAAAAGTACCAACATAAATGTCCTTGAAGAGGAAGAGATAATGGAAATAATAGCAATCTGCATGATGTGAACTGTTAATACCTATAAAAGGACAAATGTAAACCTGTCCATATTTGAGTAGAATGGTGGTTACTCCTAATCACTGTGTATTTACCCATCAAGTATAGTTTCATGGGTGATGCACTCTTCGGTTTGAAGGAATCTATTGAGTTGCCATGGGTCAATGAATCTATTGAGTTGCCATGGGTCAATTGTACAGAAAGTCCAGAAAAAGGCTTGGAGGACTGCTCCCTGGTGTTTGTTTTGGACTTATGTCATTGAGCTGTCAGACCAAGCAATCAAATTGAATGTTATATTTAGTTTTTCTGGATTGGGTTTAGAGTGTACATAGAGGACCATTCAATGTCTATGATAGAATTTGTAGATTGAATGAGCCTTAATTAAGGAAAGGGATTCTGCTTTTGTTTTACTCTACCCTTTTTTAGCCTAGGTGACTATTGCATACATTGTGTATACTTTTGTTCAGCTCCTCTTAGGTACTTTTAATATATTCTCTTATTTTCCATCCTAAAAAAAAGATCAAGAAAAGTATGCTATAATGGCGTCATCCAATTTGCACGCAACACTTGTTTCCTAAATTGTTAAGAACAAGGACCTCCTTTAAAAGATATCGGACCTGATTTCCGTGTTACTATCTGGTTGTTGTTTCTTTCTATGCAAATATAACCTATAAGACTTTTATGATGTAATAATGATGGCATTATTTTCTAATTTTCTTATTTTATTGTGTCTTGATCATTTTGTGCTTGGCTAATGTAGACGGATCCTAATTGGAGTAACTTCTTATATGATGATGCAACAAGAACAATAAATCTCATTGACTTTGGAGCAGCTCGAGATTACCCTAAAAGATTTGTTGATGACTATTTAAGAATGGTAACTTCTCTTTGCTTCACATTTTAGTTACTTTTTGGTTTGACAACTATCATTTTCCATTATTGTCATGGCATACAACCTAATGAAGGATTCTAGGTTGAAAGTCCTTTTTCTTCTTGGAATTTTATGGGGCTTAAAACCAAATCATCAAATTCGAATCTCAAAAGGTTTTGGATTTTCCTTTGGTACAGAGTTGGATTATATTTCTGATTCTTTCACAATTCTTTTTATATTGTTGTGGAGTATGGACTTCATTTTTTATGATGAAAATCCTTTCTTGAAAAAATAACATATTTTAGCAATGTCATGTGCTGCACGCACCTATGGCCCACCACAAGGATATATTGATGGTTTAGTGTTTTAATCACAATTAATAGTTGTCAAGAAAATGAGAGTGCTCAATTCTAAAGATAGCCAGAATATTCTGGATGTGTCCCATGTGCCATTCTCCAAAGTTGTTGGAATTGTAGGGAATAATTTCGAATGCCATGGAATTATAAAGAGATTGTAGGCATGGGTGTCTACGGTAGCCCCAAGGGTTTTTTTTTTTAGTTAATAATCAAGGAACCTTTCATGTCCAAAGCCCGTAGGACTCTCTGTGGGGATCCAAAAGCCTCTAGCAACAACTACTATTGGGTAAATTCAGGATATCATCAGTTGTAGGACTCAAACCTTATGCCTTTTACTAGGTATGACCCCGTTTGGTGGAGAGCGTTTTATACTAAAATTAGAGAGTTGGGGTCAGTTTGCAGAGATTATTGGTGAAAACACCCAATGTTGTTTGATGAAAGAGGATTGGAAAGTGGATTAGGTACAATCTAGCCCAGTTTAGCAGCTATTGGGTGCAGTTTTTTTCAAATGATTGTATATGTGGAGTTAGAAAAAATGAGTTTGTCAAAAATTGTCAATAATTACCGCCATACCTAAAGTTTCTCCACAAAACCCTAGGAGAGCTCACTAGCCAATTGCCTAATCTTCAATAATTAATATCTAATTACTATGAAGAAATTGACATATTAAGAATATGACATATTTATCACTAATTTACCTAAAAAAATTTGTTCACAACTCTATTGATAAACTAATAGTAATATTTATCTATTTACACAAGGTTAATATTTTTGCAAATTAGCAACTCAAAAAATTTTAAAATGATTAATCTTTTTTTTTTCCTTTTATAAATGATGTTTTAATTCTTCAATAGTAGTATACCTTATTTCCAATAAACTCACTTTATAAATCTAAATTATTAACAAAAAAAAAAAAAAAAAACTCAATAATAAATTGTGTCAATGTCCTTATTGGTTATTATACACAATTAAGTAGGTATCAGCTATCAACTATCAACTAAATTTTACCAAACACTTTAGATTTAGTTGATAAAATTTAGTTAATAGCAAACTATAAATTGTGTCAATATCCTTATTGGTCATTCAAACATCTCATTAAAATTATTTAAAAATTCATGTATTTTTAAATGATTTCATCTTCATATAGAAGAGTTTATTTTTTAACAATCATTCACTTTGCATTACATCATAGCATTATGTTCTCATAAATTTACCTCCACTAAGAATCGAACCCTAGACTTCTCCCCTCCTTATGTCCGCCTGAGCAATTAATGACTTGAGCTAGGTCTTATTGGCATATAGAAGAGTCATATTAAGTGAAATGATTTTGAAATAACGTGTAAAAATAATTTATCAACTTCATATCCTTTTATTTTCCTTTGTTTTTATTGATTTATTTCTTTCAATTTTTCCTCTTTATTTTCTTTTCCTTATATTCTCCCCCCTTTTTCTTAGAACCCAACATAACGATAGTGATTTGAAGACTTCTTTCAGTGATGTCCCATTTGTCTTAAGCACCAAAAAGTTGAGAGCTTCCAGGCGTTGCAAAGCTTTGATTGTTCAAAAAATATATTTCAAGCTTTCAAATGTTCTCTTCCTGTTAATTCATTTTCATGTGATATCTAGATTAGCTTGATATCTGATAACACTACAGAAAACATTTCCAATAAAATAGTTTTTAGCTGGCCATTAATTGCCTTTATTTGCAACCTGTTTGTTTGGGTTTTTACAATTTTTGTATTCTTCTAAATTTTCATGTAACATGTGGTTATACGTTGATCAGGTTTATGCATGCGCAAATGAAGACAGAGATGCAGTAATAGAGATGTCAAAGAGGCTGGGGTTCCTTACAGGAATGGAATCGGAAATAATGATAGACGCCCATGTGCAGGCGGGCATTGTTGTGGGATTACCATTCTCAAAGCCTGGTGGCTATGACTTCCGCAGCAGCAATATCGCTCAAAGCATTTCAAATCTTGGGGCAACAATGTTGAGGCATAGATTGACACCACCCCCTGATGAGGCCTATAGCCTTCATAGGAAGCTTTCAGGCGCCTTCTTGGCTTGCATCAAGCTTGGTGCTGCGGTACCTTGTCGGGAGCTGTTACTTCAAGTGTATGAGCGGTATCAGTTTGGTGAAGAAGCTGGAGAAACCTTGTCAGGTGTGCCTCAGTTTGATGATAATAGTTAATATAATATAATTTTGACTTGTCTTCCCTTCCATTGATTATTTTTCCCTATGTCTGTAATAAAATCATGGGATGCAGATGAGCATTCCAAGCAACTGTGTAGAATACGGACGGGGGGCGATACAGTCTGGGTGGGTTTAGCTGAATTTAATTTCTAAGCCCTTGTTTTTCATGACAGTGTAGTTCATGGTGTCATACCAATTATTCTTAATTGGTTCTATTCCTTCTGTTATAATCTTTTAAGATACAAACAAGATTCTGCAGTTTTAGTTTGCATGAAACTTCCTTCTTCTTCTTCCATATTCATATTCCAGGAGAGAGCATCGTACGTTGTTGATAATATTTTTTACTTATCTATTCTAAGACTCTTAACTGAGAAGAAGTTATGACATTTTCTCCTGGTTAATTGAATTTGCATTTTAAATATGAAGAGTAATTGAAATTAAAATTTTTAAGGACAGTTTTTTTTTTCCCTTTTATGACAATGAGTTCATTATAATTTATAGTCATTATTGAAAATTTAGAGTCTATTTACAAGTTAGTGAAAAAAGTAAAAGTTAATTTTACTAGTTTTTAAAAATAAATTCTGTTGAACGATTCAAAAATAAATAAATAAATAAATAAATTCTGGTAAGCAACCTCTCAATTTTTAAATATTATTTGTTCTTTATATAAAATCATATTTCCATAATATTGTTTAAATGTAATTTATATATATGTATGAAAACCAATTTAAAAATGATCAAAATTCGTTTCATATGGCAAGTGTAATGACGCGTCCCACTTTTATTAGCCATTGAAATTATAAATTTTGGACAAAAATACCCCTATAACCACTCTTTCAGTCATTTTATCTTATTTTTCCATCTCATTTAGTGTCAAAATGATTCCATATGGCAGTAGGTTTCATTTTTATTTATTAAAAAACTATTTACATTTATTATAAAAATGGTAATTGACATGAATAATCTCTTGTTAGTCTTCTTTAATTGTCTCATATCTTATTGTATGAATAATCTGTGTTTAGAAATTAAATGTATCTATTGGTCGCCGATCAAATTCGATTGACTTCTCGCCCCAGTTTGATCTGAGGTTGTAAGCGGATTGATGCGGCGCAGCAAGATCTTGCTTCGATGGAATTCATGATGCGGTTTGAAAGGGAAAAGTGAAGCATCGCGATGATTATGAAATGATTGATTGATAGGATGTGGATAGGCGAACCGCGCGTCCAGTATGGAAGGGGTTGTTAATAAGTCGATGAGATGAAGACGTCGCGATATTATGAAAAAGTTGATTATTCATCGGGATAATGAAGGCATTTACGATGTATGAAATGGTTGATTAATAAGTCAATAGAATAAAGACGCCACAATCAGCTATGGAAAGGTTGATTGATAAGGGGATGGAATGAAGATGTCACAATCAACTATAAAAAGGAAAAATCCGATAAGTTCAAAAGTTTTTCCTCCTCCACCACCATTGCCGCCATTGTTGCAGCCGCCGAAGCTAATGTGTCGTTGTAGAATTCAACTGGGTGGAACCCATTACAGGAGGTGTTTGCGCTAGAGGAGTTCTTCTCCTCATCTTCTTCCTCCTCCACCATCATTGCCAAAAGTGTTGTACCAAAGCTCCTTCCGATACGTACAAGATCTGGAAGTGCATAATCTCATAGTCAGCACGTCACTTGCTGGCTTCAACGGAGCTGATGGCAATTGCGATCGGAGACGGAAAATCCAGAGCTTCCTCTTGTGATTTTGCCATTTTTCTCTCTTTTTTGGATGAGAAATCATACGTGAAGCTAGTACAAAGAGAAAGAAGAGTAGTGAGATAGAGAAGATGAGGAAAGGGGCTGCAGATTGAGCAATTTATAGTTGTAGGGGTTTTTTTGGACTGCCATAGTTGCAGGGGCTGAAGCTTTGTCCTAGAATTAGAAACCCAATGAGTAAAATTGTGCTGTGCAGTTTGGAAATTTGTCAACCTGAGGACTATTCCATGGCTCCGTCAAAGAAGCGCAAAGATTTACTAGACGAGATTGTGCAGAACGGAGTTGATCGGAATGTGGGTCTGCTTTCGGGAACCACCAGGCAGAGACTGAGAATCAGTGGGTTGATTCAGGCGCTGCTCAGGTGCGTGTTGGTGATTTCATATAAAAGTGTTTGATGAAATTCTCGTTGATTTCGATATTTCAATATTTTTTATTGCTCCAAATTTAAGGCATATGGCTTGTTTTTTTATTTTTTTTAGATCTTACAAACATTGATTAGGACATATGGATTGTTGGTCACACAGGGATAAAAAGAAAGAAGGACCAAATTGAGGAAATTATTTGTATGGATGATGATTTGTTGAGCCTACTAGACTGGCCCATGCCTATGAAGATGTATCAATTGATCAACTAACAAATGGGATTAATGCTAATATGGGAATACTTGACCATACCTCACCCTTCTCAACCCCACAGCCACCAGTATCGCCACCGTTGCTACCGCCACAGCCACCAACCGAGCCTTAAACAGGACATGGGTCATGCGAATGGTACACCATACCTAGTATTTGTTAAACAACTATTTTTGAGAACTCTTATGAGATTCAATATATTTAAATCTTCTCTCAAGTTCAATGATACAATATGCTTAGTTAATACCAAGATCGTAGAATTTTCTATCAATATTCCCTTCAAAAAATAAAACATAATTTCATTTTCTTCCAATTTCATCCACCCACTCACCCTTTCTCAAATTTCTTAATAAGGAATATTCTCCTTTTAAAATTCTTAATTAATCTGGTAAAGAATTTATAATTAAAAATTTTGGAAATTTGAAAGCCAACAGCGTCTGCTGGCTTTATTTGGTAATTATGCCTATATATCTGGATTTTTGACGCCCAAAATCCACCATCTTCTCATCACGGTTTGAGAAATCCTCTTCCAGTGCCTAAATTTTCTTGAGAAAAATGGAGAATCAGAAGCAAAAGACAAGAAAATTTTTCGCCTGCCTTCCTCTTTCTCGAATCGTGATAAAAAACAGAACCAGGGAGCTGACCAGAGCTTCCTCTTTTTTGGAGATGGAAATAGCGAATTTGATGTTCCGCCTGGCTCTTTGCTGGTGCTCAACCACGACACAAGAAAGTTTTTGACGCATTTGAGAACGTCAGTGCACCGATGAGTGACTCCGACATTGCCCGTCTGCGCTCAGACGAGTGTGTATCACCCGGGCATGGACGCCACGAAGGCTGAACTCGTTACAAGAACGAATTGGCGAAGGCAGGAGAAAGTGGGGAAAGCTAGCAGGTGCTACCGCTAGAACGTGAAGGCGGTGGAGGTGTCGGCAATGGGAGAGGAAGGAGAGAGATAAAACTGATTTTTAAAAAAAATTAAAAAAAAAAAATTTGAAGTCAATTCGATAATGACATGTGAGGAGAGAAGGATGAGATCAATCTGATTTTTTTAAAAATAAAAATTTTAGGATACGGCATTTACATTACGACACATGACATATTTAACCTATTTAACCAGTTATCTTTTCATCAGAGACTAATAGGATACTGACCCTTCAAATATAGGATTATCCTTAGTAATTAAAAAAAAATCGATCAAATTATAAATTATTTTTATTAATTACCTCTTATAAAAAAATAGGTCTAAAATTTTTATGGATAACTTCGATAAATGCTTATATCCTCAAAAACAGAGTTTTATCCAAAACTAATATAAATTTAAAAAGAAAATATCAAAATAGTTTAAAATCAAAATAATGTATAAACTAATAAGTAATAAGTAATGTTGGAGTACACATCATTAATGTCATAATCAATTACTACAGCTTTGGAAATTTTTTTAAATCAAAGCCGCGGCATCCAAAGTCGTAGCAGTATAGGAGTATGGGAATGAGGTAGGAACGATGTGAGAAAATAAGGGAAACTGGGAGAAAGTAAGGGAATAATGTTGTAACTAACAAAAAGGGCAAACGAAAACCAGATTTATAACTGACAAAAATCGGTAAAAGTGTGGGAGGTGCCAGCTTCTTGAGCTTCAAGCTGTCTCCATGGTGTGCTGTACAGAGGATTCACCATGAAATTCTGCCCTAAAACATGCAATTTTAAGTTAAAGTAATGCCTAGGGCTTTGGAATTTAAGTTAAAGTTGTAGTAATTGACTATGACTTTGGATATATATATATTTTTTAAGTCAAAACCATAATAGTGATGATTGTGACTTTAACTTAACAAAAAATTCCAAAGCTTTAGTTATTAACTATAGCTTTGATGATATGTATTTTAACGTGATTCAGACGTATTAGGTTAGATATTATTTTGGTTTTCAAACTATTTTGATAATTTTAAAAAAAAATTGTATTAGTTTAGGACAAAAGTCCCCCGAAACACATATGGTAGTAATTATGATGTATCTGACACCAAATTTTGGTAAGGATAATTATACTTTAGGGAGTTTACATACTAACATTTGGCTTATAGACCATAAAAGATGCATTATTGATGATAAATATGTGAAATGAAACAAATGAGAATACCCTTACTTTTTTTTTTTAAAGAAAAAAATTTTATTGATTCAAACTAATAATACATTAATAGAAAAAAAGAGATACGAATTCATTAAAAATCATAGATGATGAAATAACACCCAGGTTAATAATATAATAAGTTGGCTCAAAGCCTACAAATTTAATAAAACTATACTGACTAGAATACTTATGATTAGTTTTATAACATTCTAACAACCATAATTTAATTTGTTGTCTCTGTCTGATCCAGTATATTTTGCTCGTTTGAATCACATAAACACAAATAAAATGTCATACAAGACAACAAAAAACAAAACGTCGTAACAAGAAGATATAAAACCAAACATCATAACAAAACGACAGAAAACCAAACGTCTCAACAAAATGACAAACTCATGAAAAAAAAAATAAAACACATATATCTATGCGGAATAATCAATTTTGTAAGAAATAAATTGATAGAAGAGGTGTAGATGGGTGATTTCAAGGCATGAATGACCAAAAATCATCCCTCCTTATTTAAGAAATATGAGTGGCTAGAAAAAAAAAGTTGAAAGAAAATAAAGCAAAAAAACTCTAAATACCCTTACTTAATGATATATTGAGTTTTATATATATATATATATATATATATATATATATATATATATATATATATATATATATATAACTATATATATATATATATATATTCATTTATATATTATGTTGTAGTATTTTGTCCTTATAAGGATTACAGTATGATATCTCCCCTAACCCTTTCCTAACTTTCTATCATTTGAGTGAAACCTCTAAATTTATATGTTATGATGTATTATAAAAAATGCCATTTTGACATAAAACTCATCCATTTGTTTGTGGGACGTTCTTAAAAATAATAATTAATAAACATCTATTAAAATAATGCATATTTAAAAGTATTGATTGAAAATAATCTCATAGTACTATATTAAAAATTAGTTTTTTTAGTCCTCATCCACTTACACAATGTGGAATAACAAAGAATTTTTTTATAGTTTTATTTGCAATATATTTGTCAGTGGTGAACACAAGTTCGGTACAATTTAGAACTTTTTTAAATTTGTATTGTATTTGTCTTTTTAACATAAGAGTTCTAAATATGCATTGAACTCATCTTTTCAACGAGCAGTTCTAAGTACACTAACTTGTTTTTGTAATGAGTTTTAAATTTATCTTGAAGCTAAATGCTTATGAGACGAGCTATATATTTACGCTAAACTCGTCTTTTCAATAGACGAGTTCTTAATTGGTACTAAATTTGTCTTTTCAATAGACGAGTTCTTAATTTGCACAGAACTCGTCTTTCCAACATACAAGTTCTATATTTACACTAACGTCCTAAATTTGCACTAAGCTTCGTCTTTTTTTGCGGAACAAGTCCCGGGTACATTAAACTGTCTTTTACAAGGCGAGTTTATCTTGAAAATCATGTCCACCAGAGATGAAATCTACATGGATTCCATGTCATCACAAATTAAGGTAATTATTCATGCTAGATTTCGGTCCAAAACATACAAAAGCACAAGAATTGGTGAATATGCGGGTGTGCCAGGAAATTATAGTATTTTCGAACTGAAACGATGCCTAATCTAACCTCTGCTCAAGCGAAAAATGGATTCTCTAGTTCCCTTGACAGTTCCCTAGAGTCTAAGTGGAAAATGCTTTGAAAATTATAATGTGATAGGGTTTGAAAAATGGGACTGTGACCGTGATCGAACGAGAGGTGATGTACTTAGCATAATACCAGGACTCCTCGATCATAGGCCCAAATCGAAGGCAGGAAATTTGGAGTCAAGGGCGATCTGAATGAATTGACCCATATCTTGCGAGATCCCAGTTGTATCTCCCATTTCATCTGAGAAAATAGAATAACCTCCCAGCAATATATTATCACTTGATCCAGGCCGATCTTGCTCAATAAGGAAGGAAAAATAATAACAGATCATGCCCGGTTCGGATCTATCCCAAATAAGGAAGGAGGATTATCTCGAACAAAGCGACTCCTTCTATATCACGTACCAAATTCGATCTGAATTTGAAATAAGAAAGTGAAATAAGAAATATCCGTCCGCGTGCAGGAAGGGCCGCTGTCGCGTCAAGCGGTTGAACATACACTATAAATCACAGGGACCACCGCCGGTGAAAGATGCGCCAAGTTAAAGCCTTGAAAACTTCATGCAGCAGGTCTTTCTTTTTTCTCTAAGGAGGAAGCCCGGCTTAGGCATCGGAGGCGACCATGGGCCACGACCCTCGCCGACCCCCTTATTATTTCTGTTCTTGCGGAGAGACAACGTCCGGGAGGCGGTAGTTGACCTGACACCACGACCCTATCTCAGCGGATAATTCAAAATAAGGGCACGCATCGGCGCCAACAACGGGGTCGGTCCCGCGACCCTACGCTCTCGGCGAGTTCTGAAAAGGCATCGTCGGTTGGCGCCCGTACGTGAGAGCAACGGTTCGCTATAAATATAGCGATTTCTCGATTCGCGATGGTATCGACAAAGGAACACAGCGAGGAATGCGCCAATCCGCCCGAGGATGCAGGATCCACCGAGGCAATGCAGATCGCCGAGACCCCATGGGACCGGTAGAAGCAATGCAAAAACGTACAAGAAAGCGAGGGTGGAAGCACTTGAATCGCCGTCGATGATCGGCGTATGATGGAAAGAGTGGAACAACTTACCCGGCGGATTCTGGCATCCCGCGGGAATGACGAACCTGGGAGCCGCGACGTTCCTCCCCACGAGGGCTGCTTAGCGACCCGACATTCGAGAGCGAAGCGGCGAGGCCGGCGGATCGGGGAGGCCACGGACCGATCGGCCTGCGGAGGAGAACGAAGCGATGCTTGGGGCATGTGGCGAAGCAGTACCACATCACCCTCGGCCCGGGAGCGGGGAGAAGCCGAGACATGGGAGGCGGGGTTTGAGGTCTTCACGAGGGGCTTCCGGTCGTGAGGAGGTGGTTAGGGACCGCCGGGACACATGGATACCTTGGTGCAATGGCAGAATCTCTGCGCGGCCCGAGGTGCTACGCTCCCTTAGTGAAGTTCAGAATCTACAAATAGAAACATTCGATGGAGTCAAAGACCCGTTGATCATCTCAATGCCACAAAAACCAGATGGGTATGGGTATCGGGACCCGTGCGATGCAGTATTTGCCACTATCGCAAAGGACCAGCCTTGGCCTGCTCCAATGTAATTCCCTTCAGCCCATCTCACATTCGTGGAACTATCCATTGTGTTCGCCTCCACTTCATCTGAGCCATAACGTATAAAGCCGAGTTACCATCCGTTGACCGCCAAGGTGGCTCGCAGAAAGCCCTAAGTCACGCAAAGGTTCAACGCCTCGAGTCCCTGAAACAGACATACCCGATGAGAAATTCACATCACAAGATTCATTGCGTGATCATGAGTGCAATCGGCGACTTAATGTTTTCCATCTCAAGAATCCAAGCAAGTACGGCCGAGGTACTCCGCCAAAGGTGAGAAATGGCAAACGGCGGAGGCCTCATATCAAAGAAAGAGAGTTCTTCCACCCGTAAAGAGAAAAGTGCGCATTGCATAAACGACGCAGGACGGAGCCCTGTGGAGATGTGAGCGACCAAGAGAAATCCCCAAGGAAAGAGCACGAACGATCCCCTAAAAAGTGGGAACCCCGTGTGGATCGTCCGGGGTTTACCGCACCCGACAGAATAAATGGCGTTACTCACCTCTACGTTTCACCCCCCGACAGCCTCGTCCTGTGTCCCGCATGAAGTTACCTAAACGAGCGGCTCCCTAAGATGGCCTAATCTAGATGAAGTCGACCGCCACAAGAGACAACACCAAGTATCATGAAGTTCCACAATGGATTAATGCATCGCACTGACAATTGTATACAACTCCAAGAGAGAGAGAATACTAAATACAACGCGGATACCTCCCGCACTTCATATCTCCGGAACTAAACCTGTAATCAGACCTAAGGTCGCCCGACCGTAACTGTGCCTCGACTAACAACAACCGCCTCGGCCAAGTCACGACTAACATCAAGAACCCTGGGAAATCCATGTGATTCTCAAAGGAGGGTTCATGTGGAGGAGAATCTAGTTCCGTCGAAGGCCCACTGCGCAGTACTAGATCACCAGAATGGGAGAAATACAAGCCGATCTAAGCCACAATGACTGACACCACCATCACGCTCGACTCAGATCCGGAGGATGCCAAGATCCATGACGACCCATCGGGTGGTTCGCGCACTGTGGCCAACACCACAGCTCAATCGGGTTTAATTGATAACGGAGTTCAGCCGACATCATATCAAGATCACCGATAAACGGGCATCAGAGAGAAAGCTAGGATCCCGTCAACACACATCCGCGGGTTTTCGTGAGAGAAAGTACTACCATTAGGCTCGATTCAACTGAAGTTAACCCTCGAGAGCCCTTAAGCCAGCGATCGATGACAAAGAAGGTTCCTTATAGTGTGACGCCCACAAACTTATAACATGTTTCTAGGCAGACTCAACGCAATAAAAGCCATCCCTCCGTGATATCACATGATAATCAAATTCCCAACCACATGGTGTAGGAACAGTCCGAGGAGATCGAAAGGGCCGTGGAATGCTACACCGCCCATGAAACAAAGGGCGCTTGACAACGTGAATGCAGACGAGCCAACCTACCCGCATGCCACGCCGCTTCGTGAGTCGACTACCTCGTGCCATCGCCACCGCCTCAAATACCGAGCCACGCGCCACTTCGACGAAGCTCACGATCTCGCATGTGCCACGCCGGGCTCAGGAGTCGACCAGCCAAAGTTACATCGCATCGGCCGTCACCGGAGCCACGCTACCACTTTGAAGAGCTCACTCACCCGCACAGCCACGCCGCTCGTGAGTCGACCACCAGTTGTCGCCACTGGCCACCGGGCCGAGCCACGATCACTCGACGAGCTCACCACCAAGACAGCCACGCCGCCTCAGAGTCGACCACCAGCTACATCGCCACCCACTCGCCGAGCCACGCCGTCACTTTGATCAGCTCACCTACTCGCAGACAGCCACGCTGTTCTGTGAGTCGACTACCAGTTAAGATCGACTACCGCGGAGCCACGCCGCCACTCGACGAGCTCACCTACCGCACAAAGCCACACCGCCTGTGAGTCGACTACCAGCTACATCGCCACTCCGCCGCCGAGCCACGCCGATCACTTGATCAGCTTCACCACCCGCACAAAGCCACGCCGCTTCCTCAGGAGTCGACCACCAGTTACATCGCCACTGGCCACGGAGCCACGCTTCACTTTGACGAGCTCACCTACTCCGCAGACAGCCACGCTCGCTCGTGAGTCGACCAGCCAGCCATCACACCTCGCCCCGCCCGGAGCCACGCCGTCACTTTGACGTCTCTTCCAATCACTCAAATACGGACGAGCCCACTCTACTATTCATTCCGACGAGCCCTTCCCATCACTCAACATGGATGAGCCCCGCCTCAACCATTCGCTCGACGAGCTCTTCCAATCACTTCAACACGGACGAGCCCCACCACCACTGACGAGCCTCCCCTCACCAACACGGATCTAGCCCCACCAACTATTCACTTCGACGAGCCCATTCCCCGCCTCTCGCTTCGGGACGAGCTCTCGCTCACCTATTCATTCTGACGAGCTCTTCCCATCACTCAACATGGGCGAGCTCCTGCTCAACTATTCGTTCTGACGAGCTCTTCCCATCACTCAACATGGACGAGCTCTACTCACCTATTCATTCTGACGAGCTCATCCCCCAGTTCACATGGACGAGCTCCACTCTACTATTCATTCTGACGAGCTCTTCCAATCAATCGGTCATGACGAGCCCCTACCTTCAACAATTCACTCCGACGAGCTCTCCTCACCAACATGGATGAGCGCCTCACTCAATTATTCACTTTGACGGCCTATTCCCAGCCGTTGACGAGCTCCACTCTACCATTCATTTCACGAGCCTATCCCCCCTGGGCCGCTTCGACGAGCTCCACTCTACTATTCATTCCGACCGAGCTCTTCCAATCACCAACATGGACGAGCCCCACTCAACAATTCAATTCGACGAGCTCTCCTCAACACCATGGACGAGCCTACCAAATTATTCATTCCGACGAGCTCTTCTCCCATCATTCAACACGGGCGGTAGCTCCCGAGCCAACCATTCGTTTCCGACAGCTCTCTCCCATCACTCAACATGGACAGTCCTACACAATTAATCATTTTGACGGCTCATCCCCTGGGCTCACATGGACGAGCTCCACTCTACTATTCATTCTGACAAGCTCTTCCAATCACTCAACATGGACGAGCCCTACTCAGCTATTCATTCTGACGAGCTCTTCCCATCATTCAACATGGGCGAGCTCCTGCTCAACTATTCGTTATGACGAGCTCTTCCAATCACTCAACATGGATGAGCTCTACTCAACTATTCACTTTGACGAGCTCATTCCCAAAGTCAGCTTGGACGAAAACGAGCTCCACTTAATTATTCATTCCGACGAGCCTCTTCCCATCACTCCTCAACACGGGCGAGCCCCGCTCAACTCTTCTCGTTCCGACGAGCCCATCCCCGGGCTTCACATGGACGAGCTCCACTCTACTATTCATTCTGACAAGCTCTTCCAATCACTCAACATGGACGAGCCCTACTCAGCTATTCATTCTGACGAGCTCTTCCCATCATTCAACATGGGCGAGCTCCTGCTCAACTATTCGTTCTGACGAGCTCTTCCCATCACTCAACATGGACGAGCTCTACTCAGCTATTCATTCTGACGAGCTCTTCCCATCATTCAACATGGACGAGCTCTACACAATTAATCATTTTGACGAAGCCTATCCTCGGGCCCACATGGACGAGCCCGCCGACAATTTACATCGACAAACTCTTTCCCACCGCATGGACGAACCCACCCAAATCACGAAGACAATGGTCTGCCCGACAGATTAACCAACCGTCGCGCCTACAAGGCCACAACGACTAATTTTGACGAGCCTATTCATCTCGCTCCGATCCTCAATCCGGGCCATACAAATCATGGAGAAAAACAATGATACTATAATGAGAACGCGGACGATATATATATATATATATATATATATATAAATATGTTTCGGAAGGGCTACACATGTCTCAGGCCTCGGGCCCGGCCAAAGAAAGCGTATATGCAGATGAACAAATAAAGCCAAAAGATCGGGTGCAACATGTACGTAGGAAGATCGCACGCTGCCAGTGGAGGAACAGACGACGAAGAGGGGGAATTGGCCACGACAGGAGTACCAGGCTCTTGAGAATAGTTCGTAGAAAAAGATTCTTCTGCCTCTTCGTCGTTGGGGAGGTCAAAATTGAAGTCCAGATTCATGCATCACCAGCCTTCCGCGGAAGGCGAAGCCATCCAGGCTTCTCCACCGAGCACCGGGCCCGGTCCTCAGCCCCGCCACGACCCCATCCTCCGGGCAACCTAAACCAACTCGCCGATGAAGATCCGCGCGCAACCGCGACATTCCTCGTTCAAACGTTTCGCCAAATTTTCGACTTCGTAAGATTCACGACGAGCGCTTCTCAGCAGTCACCAGACTCGTGGTTTACACGAGCCGCCTTCAAGTTGCGCTTTCATCATTCCTCGGGACGCCACAATCGCATCGTGAATTCCGCTTGAAGATCACGCAATTTCACCCCGATGATGAGCTCCTCTCCCAACCACATCGGTTCACATTCTGCCAGACTTCACTCTCCGCCTCGCCAACCATTTTGGCGGTTCCGAGCACTCGAACCTCCTGCTTGCCTTCTATTGTCGCCGCTACTCGGACCTCGCCTTCCCTTACTTTCCTCGCCCGAGCCGAGCCGTCGGGCGTATGTTTTAATCGACACTTAAGTCGCTCCAATTCTTCCTCATATGTCGCGGCTCGGGCCTCGCAAACACGCTCGAAGGAGAGAGAAGCCACCTTCGCTATAAATTCCTCGCACTTACGTGCTTCGCTTATTTGGCCTTCTCGGCTAGGGCTTTCGCATGAGTGGCTACCGCATATCAAACATGAAGTTAACGCCTCAACACCGGTGGCAAAGATGGAAGCAAGCACGATCAGACTTACCGAGGCAATCCGGGCGGATAAGGGCCAAAGCTCCGCCAACAAGCATCGCTCGACCTCAAGGTCGTGGTAGAGTCCCCGCAGGATGGAGGAGACCGTGATCTCGCCGCAAGTTCGTGTTAGAGAGCAAAGAGTCCTTGCCACGACTCTGTTTTCTGCTTCTTTCTTCGCCCGCCGCTTTGAGGAGGCGATTTGACTTTTTCCAATGGCGGATTCCAGACGGCTATAGGCATGACCACCAACGACTGCTCGGTGGCCGCACTCAAAGGATTCTTAGCCCCTTCACAGCGAGGAGAAGTCGGGGGCTCAACCACAAGAGCCTCGCCTGGGGGCTGAGACGATAATCATCCGGCCCTGACAAACCCAGAGAAGTCTTAGCTTCTGAACTTTATCAAACCGCCGCTCCCTCAACCAGCTCTGCTTCCTTCACTGAGGCTTCCGAGATGTCGCCTTCCTCAAATGAACCAAAATCTCCCCTGCAGAGCGCTAAGAGTAAGCCCAACTGAGAGGATCCAGTAGCAAGCAGCAAAGACCTCGGGCGCAGGAACGTAAGTGCACTGCCAGATTAGATGGACCCGAATGTCCGACCATCACACTCGCCAGAAGACGAGCCGGGATATCCCGCCAACGCTTGTGGCTATGACGTTATCTTCGCCACGGTTCAAAAAACGAGCCTCTGGGAAATAAACAGATAGTACAAAATCAGAAACATCCAACCACCTTCAGACAAGTCATACCAAAAACAGTTCAAATACTCACGAATGTTATCGTGAGCTCTGTGTCGTGGGAACACCCAGGTGTCATCCCCGGCTGGTTGATCAGACTTCAATCAGCTTAACGAAGAAATAACGCCCCTTCCATGACCTATGCGAAGATGGAAGGTCGAGGATCACCACCAGAGCCCTAACGTCCGGGAAAATAAAGAAAGCCCTCAAGTGGTCTCTGTTTGGGCGAAAGAGAGAAGAAACAAGGCCAAGCTAGGACACGAGCCCTTTATCCCTAAAAAAGCCAATAACCCCACTCCTAAATGCCCCAACCGCTGGGGAGCGAGTCAGAGGACAAATGTTGAAATGTTGCAAGACCCTTTTCATGAAAGGGTGCAGAGGGAAACGATACATTGTCAGTTAAGCACTAAAAAACAAACTATCCTGTGCATGGAGGCTGTATAAAAGGTTAAGACATCTGGGACCCATACTGACATGGGTGGGGAGGTCAATAACGATCAGCAAAGGTACCCATAATAAGGGCTTCCACCTTTAATGGGTCCTATTGATCACAAAGATGTCGAATCTACAGATTTAAGGTAATTCAATTTCAGATATAATTAGGTTTATTTTTCTCTTTACCCTTATCATCTAGGGAAGAGAGGCGCTTCACAAATCGCCCGGGACTTTATATAGCTAAACGGCCGGAGGCATCTCCAGCCCGTACAGTGCCGACAACAACTGAGGAGTCACCACCAATCCGCAAAGAAGAAGAGCACCCTAATCTACTGACGAGATAAGCGACAAGAAATAAAAGCCATAATAAGTTAAAACCCAGTGCTCGCCGTACTAATCGAAAAGAAACCAAAAAACGACACGACACAACAGACCCAGAGATAAATGAAGAAAAGCCGCAAAAAATAGGACGTGGAGGCCTGGTGAAAGAAAGGGACCCATGTACAGATAAGACGGAAGAGATCTACAAAGAAAACAGAAGGAAACCTGGAGGAAATGGGAGAAATGAAAAATAAAACCTGGTTCAAATGCCATCATAAGATTCTGGAGGGCGCGGCAGGTGGCTTAATCTAACCCAATCCACGTAATGCAGAAACATGTAGAAACCTGAATCGATACAAGAAGACCAGAGTTCGCCTACGTAACGTGACAATAAGGGTCGGGGGCAATCGATAGGTTTGAAAATGGGCTCAGAGCCCACTTCGATCAAGACTAAAGAGGTGATGCGCCAACGCGAATCTCAGCTCCTCAAGACGGCCCCTAAATCAAGGCCCAGGGGGCCAGTCCAAAGGGATAATCCCGAATGAATCGAAGCCCACATCCCGCAGACATTGTGATATCGCCCATACGTAAAACAGAATAACCTCTAGCACATATTATCCTCACGATCTTAACCAATCTTATCAATAAGGAAGAAAATACTAATGTAGATCATCACTTGGATCTATCCTAATATGATATTATCTCAAACAAATAAATTTCCTTTCATGAACTCGTAATAAACTGATCCGATCTAAATAAGAAAGAACTTAATAAGAAGATCCGTCAAGCTAAGACCTCGACCAACCATCCAACTGCTGGAACATCTACTATAAATAATAGACCAACGATCTATGAAAGGTACGCAAGCCCCCAGAAACCAACCCATAAGACTTTGGGCCTTTCTTTCTAAGGAGGAAACTGGACTTAGGCAGATTTGAGCGGCCACTGCAGCCACACCCTCACTGAGCCTCCCATACTGCCTTTAGGGAGAACGGGTCCTGAGCTTCAGCTCAGTCAATTAACACCATACGACCACTCAACCCCAGAGACCAAAAAGGTCGATCCCAAATTTCGCAACAACCCGGGTCCAAATTTCTCTGCGACCTACGCGCTCCAAAATGCAAGCCTCAAGAAAAGGCATCACTACAATTAGTGCTTGAGAAAACTGTATGAATGTCAAAGTAGTAAATTTCATTGTGTAGAATCACTTAGAAATGGAATCAATAAGTATAAAGTTTGTCAAAGATCAAAGAAATAAGCTAGAAATCGAAATAATGCTGATGAACCTAGAAACTGGTGAGAAAATGCCGAATGCTCTAACAGGTGCATTGGGCTGACACTGATCTGCCGTGTGCTTCGCTGAATTCTCCTTCAGAGGTCCAACAACCATTCATCCCACCTTCTTCAATAACTAATCACACTACCATAACTTGTCTCCAAGCCATTTAACCAAGAAATAAACTTGTTTCCAAGTCACTTATCCACCAGCAACAACCGCTCACGCTCATGACTCGGAGTCGAGGAAAAAAGTCCTTCCATCTGGCTGAGACAAAGTCTCACCATTATGAGCTGGCCACATTGACAAACTAAAAAATTCCAAAACAAGTCATTGATCCTTTCTATGGGTCAGATCAACATCTATAGCATCAGCTTTAGACTATGTTGGCTTTATAGATCCATTCGCCTGATTCACATCTTCCGCCGAATAATTATTCAAATATCATTTAGGCCCTAAATTCCATTTAGTGTAAATAATTGCCCTCGCATACAATATGCCCTATGGCCATGTTTCACTTTAAAGCTTCTTTAAATGCTGTGACTTTCTTCTCTCTTTCATAATTCTACCACAAAGAGGCCCAATGTGTAATTCAGTTTGAAACGAGAAGAACTTGTTTCTTCAAAAACTGAGCCCAATTGGATGAGTTGAAAAAGCCCAAAGTAATACCCCAAGAAAAACCTCCTTAAAAATTTTCTTCAACCTCGCGATATTCGCTTCCTTCCCTCTCTTCAATTCCTTCCGCATCAAAAACTCTCCGATCTGCAAGTTCATAGAATAAACTTTCTCATTCACTTACAAAACGCTTCATTTTCTCCTCTCACCCTTCTTCTTTCTTTCTTCTTCCTTAAACCCATTTTTGAAAATTTCTTGGTGTTGTTAGTGAAGACGCTGCAGCCTGAACAAAACCCAAGTACCTTAGCTTGAATCGGCATCACCGCTTCCTAAATCGACGCGGCGACCGCACGCTGGTCTACTGCCGCATGACGTTGTCACCCATCATGCTATGAAACCTTAAGATCTAGATTTATGAGGAAGGGTAGAACGGTAAAATTCGGTCAAAACTGAATTTTCTAGATCTGATAATCGAAACGACTTCACTGCTGGAATCGCCTCGTGAACGAAAGGTGTCGATTTTGTCTAATCTCCAAGACAAAGTAAGAATTTTAATTTCTTCCGAGGCACTAAGCAATACGGACACTTGGTGTGGACAATGATGGCCCACAGAAGCAAGTGTCATGTAGGGTGAGTCAAACAATGAACCATGGCTCATATGAGACACATGGCACCATGTGGTCAAAATGGAAATCCTGGCAGGGATACAGATAAGGGAAATCCACAGGCTAATAAGAAATGGATATGTGGCAAGTGAGATGACCTCTCACTTGACACTATTTTCTCCTAAACCGTCATGGGGGAGAAGGGAAGGAGAAGTTGCGTAAAGAGTAGATAAAAAAGAGGAGGAGGATGCCTCACCTTCTCTTAGGTTTCCCGCGACGGATCGCTGCGCTCGGTGGAGCTAGAAGAAAAGCAAGCCTCTGCAAGGCAGGAACCCAAGTAGAGACCGAAATGGGGAGTTTCACAACCCAAGAGGTAGAGATTTTCCTACTTGGTTTGACCGCTTGGCGCTTACCAAATGGCATGGTCAGGCGAGGCTACGAGTGGTCAAAGTGAACCATCCCAGAGACTTTGGAGGAAGCAGTCGAGATTTCAGACTGCTGACAGTCCGGGACTAATTTTTGACTAAGTAACAGTCTCAAGGGCTTCCTTATGTGTGTTATAGCTAAAATGAATAATGGTGTTATTTGGTCTGTTCTAAGGTAATATTTATTGTATTTTGAACCATGGAAGCTGTCATAGTGTAGTACACATCAAATCAATTAGAACTGGTTTTGGGTGGAAATAAAGGAATTTTGTAGTGAGTTCTTCAGGTAAATCAGAATACACTAGTGGAACTGACATAGCTTCTTGAATCCCTAATCAACTCCATAGCCTGCCATGGTCCTTTACCCTAAACATTTGACCGCTAGAGGTCACCAGAGGTCAGCCTGGGCCTAGAGGTCACCACAGAAGATGGTTCAAATCTCGGCCGGTCTGGTACGACTGCCGAGCCGATTCGCCTGAAGGGGCCGACCATTTGGCACCTGATACGATATACACATAACCTGCACTAATCAAAAATACTCCATGAAAGGAACTCAAATCCCAGAGGAGCTAACTCCGACTGGTTATGAAACAGGATTGCACGTATTCACGATATTTCTTATAAAAGATCTCAAATAAATAAAATAAAAAAATTTCCCAGAGCACAGATTATTCTTCAAAAGAAGAGAAAATCAAAAAAATTTCAAGAAATTTTAGACTGTGAGTTCTCTAACTACACAAATCTCTAAATGTTGAATCAAAATTTTTCCTCACCTCGAGTTCTCTAACCTCCAAACGACGGTGATAAAACCCACAAGGCACCCATGGGCCCTGGAGGCGCATCGTTGAAAAATGGTAGAAGGTGCGTGGCCGCGCAACTCGCGGTGTGATTGAGGATGAGGGGCAAGGAAGGGAAGCGTTGCAGAGGAAAGGGAAGAGAAGGGCCGCAAGATCGGCGAAAGATGGAAAACGGGAAAATAATTAATAAACTATTTGTAATTATAATATTTATTAAAAATATAAAATTATGTTTAGTCATTATATCAAAAAATATTATTAAATTTAAAATAATCTAATTTTTACCTAACTTTACCTTAAATTAATTCTCTAATTTATTTTCAAAAAGGAAATCCAATTTAATTTTTGTAATATTCTACAACAAATTTTATTGAATAACTTATCTTGAGCAACAAAATATCATGTTTATTTAAAGTAATTTAGATAAATTTAAAGATAAACTCTTTTTATTTTCAAAAGATAGACTCATTTAAAGTAATATCTAAATAAATACAAATATTTTTTAAATATCAAATGGTAAAATAATTTATATGTTCATAAAACATGCGTTATTGATAAATAAATTTATTTTTGATAAGATAGAATTTTTTTATATATAAAGGATTAATTTTATAATACGCATATTTATCAACTTAACTATTTAAACATAATTAACTATAAGCATGTGTGACAATTTTCTCTGAACTCGATGAAGAATCCCTGATTTGAATAAAAAAGGGTATAAATGAACATTTTAGATACAATTAAGATTCTGTAATTCAGTTTGAGACGAGTCCGAGTATCCTAACCCGCAATATCCGATTAAATATATAATATAGTAGTAATATAATAAATAGTTGTTTATATTAAAAAGCCTTAAAAGTTAAAACCTGATTTTGTCCTTTTCTTTTAAGCTTCTTTTTTTTCCTTAACTCAAGCAATAATTTTTATTATTATTATATGGATAAATTATTTTTAATATTTATGATTTTTTAAAAATAATTCATCTTACAATTCATTTAAATATTTCCGGACCGATCGATGCGGCGTGACGCCGGACATACACCTACACCACACCGATACGTCTCGAGATCATTCCGGAAGCCGTGACCGGTTACCGCGACTTGAACCATGGTCCTGTAGGAGGTCAGCCAAATTATAGGTCACCTTGGCCAGCCGGGTCAGCCTTACTTGAGCTTGATCATCCTGGTGTAAAAAAAAAAAAAAAAAAAAAAAAAAAAAAAGAGTGTGCGCAGCACGGCGACTTCTAACTCTTAAGGTCATAACTCTCGCCTCAATCTGTCATGCTCTTGACTGAAAGTCTCATCGAAATATCATTCCATCCATGTGCCGGTGAAGGTAGTGGGTGCGGTTTGGCTGGGTAGGCAAGTCAGCTGCAGCCAGGGCCTGGCCGCAGGGTTGCTTTACCCATGTAACTCCAACTTTGACGGCTTGCACTTCTTCACCCTCAAGTCCGTTTTCGTGCCTGACCTATGGAAATCCGATTTAGCCACAAAATCATCCATATGCCCGTGGAGGGCAGCGGGGTGCTGAGCCAGCTGTAGCAGCCGGTAGGTCAGCCGTGAGGGTCGCCACCATGCAAGGACTCCACCTGACCATAACTTTCAAATCCAACCTGTCTTTGGTGTTCGATTCTATGGAAATATTCATTGAGGTCAAGATCTGTTACGCCCGTGGAGGGCAGTGGACTGAGCTACGGCCAGGGTAGGTCGGCCACATGTAGGTCGGGGAAGTTTATCTACCCATGTGTGACTCAACTCTCTGATGGTCATAACTTCTTTGTTTGAACTCCGTTTTGGGTGTTCTTGAACTCTATGGAGTCATTTCAGTCAAGATTCCATCCATAGCGCTTCTGTGGAGGCAGGTGACTGTAATCTTACTGTTCAATGGACCATTGCATTTATGTCAGAGTTAACATCGGATAGAACGCGAACATGAAAAGGCCATGACATCAACTTCACTGAATGCGATTACGGTACTGTAAAATGAATGGGTATGAGAATGAATGGGAGTGTGGGAGGCCGGAATGCCGCATCTTATCCAAAGGAAGGACAGAATGTGTGATTGACCGCCCTCTGACAAATGACGACGGTGGACCGCTTTAGCAAAGAGGGACGGTTGATGACCAAATTGTCCAGCATTTTACTATGTTGCTATTGCTTGAACTGTTTCAGCATGCTACCTGTGAACAGAATTGTTAATGCATGCGAATTGATAAGCAATATGAAATACCGAATTATATGAAAGAGAATTGTGTAAGGAGCCATTGAATCGATATAAGGAATTGCATCATTGTATCTTATGCACACATCAGCAATGAGTCGTGTGGGGCATGAGAAGGATCGCTCACCAACCTTAAGGAACGGTGATGAGCTTGTAATGGACAACCTCCACAGACTGCCTAGATCATACAGGTACAAGTAAGGTTAAAGGCTTTAGCTCACAGGGAAGTCAAATATTTGAATTGAGGTGAGGACCCATGATATCCAAAAGTCTAGTAGGTGTAGACTCAGACACTGAGATAAAAAGTTCAGACGGTGTGCACCCAGATATCCAAAGCTCAATATGGTAAGAGACCTGGTGTGAGCCAAAAGTTCCGTATGTGGGACCCGCAAGTATCCGAAAAATCCTGTGTGGTGCAAGAGACCCCAGCTTGAACCAAAAGTTCATGTCTAAAAAGAATACACACTGCAGGCATGCAAGACTCTGAAATGTGATAGTCGGATCAATCCTGTGGATTGGCCAGCCACTGCACTTGCATTGGGTAACACATGGAGCCGGTAAGGGGGCCTGTGACATGCGCATCTGCACTACTATATAACGGTTGTCAGAATTTTAATAAGAATGAGGGAGTCGAAGGAGTGACCTGAGATATGGGCACATGACATCCAAGTGTATTACACACGCATTCAGCGAGACACTTTCTACTGATATAAGGGTTGGTTTGATCAAATGATGAGCACTTAGGAGTAACCCTTAGAAGATTCACCATCATTTTGCCTACTCCCATTGGGACCCTTCATGGCACGTAGAAGATTCGCTCAAGGCCGGAGTAATAAGGCTGGGTCAGGGTCTTGATAAGCGCTGAAAAATATATTAGAATAATCTAATTTAAATATATTTTGGTATGTAGAAAGTGTATAAGAGTTGTATACATCAAACTCTTGTGAATTTATAAGAAATGGGCTATCGGTGCAGTAAATCGATATTGCGAAAGGTCCCCAAATATCGAGACATGTAGAGCATGATATTGGTGCAACCTGACATCCATTAGTGCTCAACACGTCATTTAACTAACTCTTGATAGGCATTATACATCCTTTTGCGATATGATTGGCCATCTTCCATCGTATGAACTTACTCTGCATTGTAAGTAGATATAGTCCCTTCAAAGTGATTTAAGTGTTAGAATGTCATATAACTTAATCTTAACCAAGAAAGTTTTTTAGATTTCAAAACTAGAAGTCTTATTCGTTTTATAACCCACACCTTGCTTCAACGCAAAAAAGTTTTTAAAAAACCAGGAAAGACTATTTTTCATTGTTTAGAACTCTAAAACCCTTGTTCTCCAACAAAAAGCCTTTTAAAAATCAGAAAGACCTTTTCATTTTTCAACCTAAAACCCTGGTTCTGTGCAACTAAAGGCATTTAAAATAAAAAACGAAATTATTCTACCAAATCTTATCAAAGCTTCCCTGGTACGGTGACTTGTGTGGTCTCCAGCTCCACCTGATCTTTCACTGGTCACTGAACGAAAGTAACGTAGCAGAATCTCTTAAACTGCTAGATTTGATGGACTTGGAAGATAATGGTTTGGAGAATATAAGTCAATATATACCTAGTATTTAGTAAGATTTTCTCAGCGTCTTTCCAAGAGTATGATCGTGTAAGATTTCCAGGCTACATGCAATAGTTTATGTGGAAAATTTGAAAACTACTATAAAAAGATCCCATCCACCTTTCATTCCACCCTCATTTCTTGTCTTCTTCCCCTGCAGTTTTATTTATTTCATATGGTCGCAATCTTCCTGTATAGAGGTACTTTATACTCCAACCATCTTCATTCTTTCTTACCCTTGGCCATTTAATACTTATTTTTGAGGTTCCAAAATGTACCACTATCCTTTCGGCCGGAATTGGGATTGTCATGCTATTTTGATAGATGTTGCCATTTCGGGTCCATTTTCTTCTCCGCACGCATCATAAATACTCTGGAAAAGAAATCCAAAACTATGGCCTACTCAAAGAAAGTCACAGCCTACGCGTCCCCGAGACTAGATAATCCGTAGACGACTATCTCCCATCGCAAGAAACACTAGAACTTTGTGTATCATTTAATCTATTAAGCTTACTAAGGTGACCGTGAACCCCAGATTTGACTGATGATACCATTGTCATTCATGATTTACTTCATTTATCTTCCTTCGCCCTCATCCATTACCTTGAGGGAAATTTACTTATCGATTGCCTGTTAAGGGTCTAAAGGCTATATGCTTCCTAAACGTCCACAGACTCATTGCTTCCCATCCAAGTTTTTCCATTCAAACTTACCTATCTGGGCCATACTGTATGGGTAAACTTCTCATTGGGGTACCCTTCTACCTACATAGTCATAAAGTTCCGTGGTGGGTTCTTGTCGTTGTCTTTTCTTTTCTCTATCTGTAGCTCCTTCCACGGAGTATCTTCCTTCCTGGGTAGGGCCCTTCCATTAGGCAACCTCATGCCTGGGTGCCCATTCTCTTTAACCTCCCTGTATCAATCCATGGGCAACATGGATGGAGCACTCCTTACTAGAAAGTTGGAGGAGCTCTTCGTTTGTATAGATTGCTATTTGTTTATTTCCCTAGAGCTATTAGGTGTCAGAATTCTTTTCCTCTGCGTCTGGCTCCGAAAGGGCCTAATCCCCATTAGACTAGCCTTTAGACTCATTTTTTCTTTTCCTTAGCTTCTGCACTCATCTCTTTGTCTTAACTATACCTAAAGCTTGACATTATTTCCAGCCTGACCTAGAAGATCTTGAATTCTTCTACCCCTTACTTGCTCGATTTTAAATATTCATCGCATTTCAAAGATGTACTTGTAGGGTCTTGATTTAGGCTACATGCTTTTCCTCAACAATTTTTACTTATAGTTTTCATCTTACTTTCCCTACTTTATGGGCCTAATCTGATTTACTCACTTTATCCACCTTACATACCTCAAGACTACCTACCGTAGCATTAGTGAGAAGTAATCACTAATCCTACTTTGACTCCTCATAGCTTGGAAGACAATTATGCTATCAGATGTAGAATCTTTCTCCGCCTAATGGTTCGTTAGATTTGATGATCTTATCTGCTACCGCCCTTCTTCCTCAGGTACATGAAATTTTATTCATTGTTTATCGCGATCCGCCTTCAATCTTTCACTCGACTCTTAACTTTTGCTCTCCATGCTATACAGGTTTTACCTCTCTACAAACTTCGTTTCCATTGCAAAATTGAAGAAAGGGGTTGGTCAACCTAAGCCTCCGATCGCCAAATCACAGGAGCGTAAGAATACTCTTCCAAACTCATCGAGATCTCATGATAGCTTCCCAAGCTGAATTTTCCAAAACACAGTACAATCCTAGGATATTGGTACACAGAGGGAAGTATCAATGCATAGGGAAGAATTAGTCTTTACCGATGAATCCTGGGCAAGCCAGAAGCGAGCCGCCTGAGGGAGGTCATTCCTTCAATGAATCTTTCAAAATCTAAGATGGGCCATTTTTCAAATAGCGAGCTCATTAGTAAACTCCTCCAACTCTTTACTTTCTTAATTCCTCATGTGGAATACTTTACCTTCTTTCCCCTTCATTTATCCATTTTATTTCATCTTTACCTTTGTCTTTCACAGTCTCTATTTGGTCTACTCAGATTCGAATCAGGATCACTTCCCTGGATCTTTCTTTCCTCGGATATTCATTTTTCATGCCGAGCCACCATCCAAACCTCCCTCATGAACTATTAGATGTAGTTGCTGCTCCGCCCACTCTATCTGCCATCCCCTCACTGAGCTTTAGACCTTCTCCTTATCCACTTCCAAAAGAATGCCTTTCATGTCATGGTAGTATTACACCTTCTTCTCTCGATCTTTAGGTCGAGGATTTTTCTTTTCGGAGTTATACACTGCTCATATTCCATTGAGCATGTGGTAAAGGAGAATGCCCAAGTGATATCTAAGTAAGAGAAATTGAGGGAGAAAAAAATCTGAGTATGAGCAATCCAAGTTATCTACTGACTAGAGCATCCAGATATTAGAGGAAGTAAAAACTAAGTATAATGCCCAGAAAGAGCGAATCAAACTGTTGGTTGAAGAAATGGAGTGAGAAAAAGCCAAGTTGTCTTCTCCGGGAGCACGACATAGCTGATGTACTTCATGCCCGTGCCTAAAGCACCAAAGAAAAGACCATTTCTCGTGATTTTCTATCCCCTACGAGAAAAGGCTGATCCGACCTCCTTAATCATAAGATTGACGCTCACAAGAATGCTTGGAGTTCTATGGAATTAATGAGATATTTTGATTTTCTAAGATCCCCACCTCCCACTATTTCGTACATGGTTAATGATTTTGATGATGACCTTGACCTTATCAAGAGCTATCTCATTTAGCCGCCAAAAGCCAACCATTGCTTGAGGACTTGCCTTTAGGATATACTTTGATTTTTAAAGCTTAGATTGTTGATGAAATTCACTTGACATTTGTATCAGCACTCCACAAGAATAATATTGCATTAATGGACCATGGGCCAAGCTCTACTTTTGAATGGGATGAACTTGTGTGTACTGTGATTCATTAAACACTAGCACAAGTGCAATTGCAACAGTGATATTGCATTAGTAACATGTGGCTCTAGCCTACTCAAAGTGTGTCGTGTGTATGATGATATACGTGATCTATCGTGCATTGCTCGAGAAATTGATAAAATAGCAATAAAAGCCAGGCTATTTTATTTATGAATATATATATTGATTGTTGTGTGTTGGGGAAGAACTTGCATGCTTGAGAATTGTGGCTAAGAAGTCTACTTTGACTCAAAATTGAGATTGAAACATATATTCTCTCTTTAAACACTTTCTCTCTTCAAACATTGGGATTTCAAACACTTTCCTTCACGCGATTTAGCACACCATAGGCAAACGCCTTCACTGCAAATAAGAGTTTCTTCACTGTAGCTTAACCCGTGAATGTATCTTTAATCATTTCTTGCCACAACAAAAAGCAATCACTTCTTGCCGTGTAATGAGGCGACAGCTTCCTTCGCTATGCGAACTAAGACTTCATTCCTTCTTCTTAGCTTGATCTTTTCCATTTACACCCGAGGAATAATCACGGTAATGATGCAAATAAGTCCGATTCTTTTTAGAGAAATCTCAGATAGTGGTCGAATGCCCACCTTTAATTCCAATTCATCATAAGGGCCATTTCAAGGATGATTATGATACCTTCTCCGAATCCTGTCTAGGTGCCCGTTTAGGAAAATGTGTATTTATGGCCTAGAGGCCTACCTTTTCTACTTGATATTTGTCTTATTTCATTGATGGATCAAGTAGTCTTCCCTTGAGAATCATTAATCTCGAGAAGTTTGTGTTATGTGGGGCGGCCAAATACTAACTTTACTATCTCAACCATCTTTGAATCGTAATTCATATCTATTTCTCCAATGACCCCACATTCGGACCTATCCGAGGAGGAATAAGGACACTCCTTGGAGAAATTAATGAACCTAGTTGCAAATGGCAAGAATCCAGCTGACATTAAGTCCTCTTATACTTCACCCTAAAGTGGTCATTGAACCTACTTTCTGGAGAATTAGAAAACACAACAAGCTCATTTTGTGGAAAACCTTTTATTTAGGGATCAATAGAGGTCATAAAACCTACTTTTAACCTTCTAACTAAATATCTATATCTACTTCCTGTGTTTGAAGTGCCATGGGACCTACTTTATTTATTCATAAAACAATTGAGGATAACGTTATGGAATATTAAGAACATAAAGTTTGATAAAGGATTTGTGCCAAAATAGCCTACTTATCGCCCAAAGTGAATTCACGAGAATAGTTTCCCAATATATAAAACAATATTAAATGAGACCTATTTTTATTATGTTATTCCTTCATTACCCATCTTACATTTTCTTATAGATCCAATATTTCTACATTTGGGAAAAAGTATTTCTAAGATACTTCCCATTGATGAACCTTTTGTGGCTCTTTCATGTCTGAGAGCAGAGGGTATTTCCTGGCACATTTGGTGAACCTTGAATAGTCCTCCCAGTTAGGAGACGAGCCTTCCCCACTCCTCTCATTTTTAGCATCGATGAAAGGTACATTCACCTTCCCAAACGAGCTCCTTCAAAACCTTCTAACCCATCACAGGCCCAGCCACTTTCTTTTCGACTACAATGTGGCCAAGCTGCTGTAATCTTTTCTCATCCAATGCTTCGAGTTCCATCATCATGGCCTCACTGTATTCTTGAGGATTGTGACCATTCCTCATTCTCCGGATAATTTTAGAGAACGAACTACCTCCTCCATTTCAAAGCAACAGCATCGTGCCCATATGATAGAATGTGACTTACCTTCTTAGAATCTCTTTTAGAAGTTCTATAAGCCCCATGCTGTCTCAAATAAAATTTGTGCCAACTTCAGATTATCCTCCAGCATCTTCTTCAGGATGCTTATCAACACCTTATTGTGGTTTCTGCTTGCCTATTTTATATAAAAGGAGTAGATTTGATGAGTTGAAATGCCATAGTCCCCTGAAAATAAGTCATCTCATCCCCAAATGAACATGGTGCTCTCGTTGATTGTGGCTAGACTTATGAATGACTTGCCTTCAGCGAATTGATCACATCTTCCGTCATCAAGGGTACCGCCCGTACTCCATTTGGTGAAGTAGTCCCGTATCAACCCGCGCGAAGCAGATCCCAAGTTGTGTCCTCTGACAAGTCAGTAGATTCCTTCCTAATTAAGTTCATGGTCATCCTCAGCGCACGGCTTCACAACCCGAGTGGAGTCTCCACATCAAGTATCCCCATGCTGCCAGATATTTTTGAGCATTAAGCAATAAACTTTGCAGTAATTGATGTAATCAATTAAGATGGTTGGCCATAAATGGTCATGTCTCCGAACTCCCAAATATATTATACTTATCCTGACTTGATGTGCCTCATAGACCTCTCATGAACTTTGCTTCATCACTTCCATAATGTTCAGGAAGGATAGGCATTTAAGAGTAACCTATCAAGCCCTTTTTGCAATTCTCTATTAGACGGGGTTTTGTATTTGAGCTTTTTCACCTATGGGGAACCCAGCCATAGGATCTCTCAAATACTTGATCTTTAATTCTCCAATCTCTCAAAATTTGTATATGCATTAACGACTTCTAATCTAATTCATAAATCGAGGGGTGATTCTCTTTCCTATCACAATGAGCTTATGAGTCAATTGTTCGCTCATCTCTCATAGGGGATTTAGGCTACTGTAAGGCCTATCCAATTTCCTAATTAGATTCCTTAGGCACGTATTCAAAATCCATAGAATGAAAAGAATCTAACAATTGAGTGGAAGTAGTATAATAAGGAGCCATCAATAAGGTGTTGCATTTATATTCCCTTGTTAGCCTGGCATTACACTGAGTCCTCCAATAATGTGTACCTTTGCTCCAAGTTCCATCAAGACTTCCAAGCCAATCACTAAAGCCTCATATCTGCCTTGATTGTTGGTGCAATTGGCTGTTGAAATATGCAGGTCTTTATCCCTCAGAAATGATTACTATCCAAACTCTGGTGGATTTCTCCTTGCTAGAGCCATCAAACTTAAGAATCCATGGCCGCCTTTCTACTTCACATATACCCAATTCCACATCCTTTTCTAATTGGATTTCTAATGAAGGATGATCAGCCAAAAAGTTGGCTAAAGCTTGCCCCTTAACCGATTTATGTGGAAAATTGACCAAGGTGAACTCTAACAAAGCAAGGACCATTCGCTTGCCTCGTCTGAAGGGATTAAGGGTCGACTTAGTACGATTTCATCAAGCCTGGCTTGAGGAGATCACATTACACCTCAGACTTGATCAAGTAATGTCCCACTTACATGTAAAGTATAAGGCTAAACACAACTTTTCAATCAGCACAATTTGGCTCCTGGGCTTGAATCCAAGACTCTAATTAAATACTAAAGAGCCTCGTCATGGCTTCACAACACATTATTTTGTGCCGTACACATCCCAGACTCTTTTGTACTAATAGATAGGGTTCGAAAGTGGTCAACCCTTCAACTGAGGCATTAAACAAGGGCTTAGAAAGGTAACCTTTGATTCCATCAAAAGCTATCTGGTGTTATTTCTCCCATTTAAACTCTTCAACTTCTTTCAGCTTGATTAGGTCATAGAATACCTTAGTCTTCCCAACCATATTAGAGATGAACCTTCTTAAATAGTTCACTTAACCTAAGAACTTATGAAGTTCTTCTTAGTTTTAGTAGCCTTGGCCGAAATGATGGCCTTGGCTTTGTTTTGATCAACTTCCACTCCTCTTTGGTGAACCAAAAACCCTAAAAATTTTTTGGTTTGAACTTCAAAAGCACATTTGAGTGGATTGAGTTTCAGTTGATGAAGTCTCATTCATTCAAAACTTTTCCTTGAATGATTCACATGTTCTATGACCTTTTTAGATTTAACCACATTATTATCGATATAAATCTCTGTCACAGGGTGGCTCTTAACATATCATGAAGGATGGCAATTGGTAGCCCTTGGTAAGTCAGACCCCAGATTCTTCAAACCAAAAGGCATGACTAGCCATTCAAACGTTCCTAAGGAACTAGGACATCTAAAGGCGGTCTTAGATATTTCATCAACAACTATTGGGATTTGGTTATACCTAGAGAAACCCTCCATGAAGGACAATAATTTATTATTTCCTATAGAATCAACTAACATGTTAGCAATAGGCATTACATGCCAGTCTTAGAAAGGGCAATATTTAAATCCCTAAAGTTGACACAAACCTAAGCTTCCCATTCTTTCATCAGTAAGGACAATATTTGCTAACCATTGCACATACTTTGTAGGTCTGATGAATTTAGCCTTCAAAAGCTTCTAATTCTCCTCTTTCACCTTCAGCTCTACCTCCTTAGACATTCTTCTGGGTGGTTATCGAAACGGCGAAATCCCACATAGCAAGCGATGTTCCAATTAAATCATTCAATCCTAGAATCTCGTCAGACCTAAGAAAAGCACTTTGAATTCAAGAGGTTGCAATAATCCCTTTTAAGTCATGTTAAGGAACTAATATAGGTAACTTCATTCTTCCAGCAGCCAAGGTTTACTTCTTCCATGTAGTCGTGTGAACTCGGTGTTGTGTGTCTTCAAACTTTCTGTGAGGGCTTGCTCCAAATCCTCCATTCGATTTCCTTCATTTTCTTCATCTCAGATCCTCTTCAAAATTATCTCAACCCTCACGTGTATTCTCTGAGGTGTTCTCTCTTCAGTTCTTTCTACACCACGCACTTTCCTTGAATACAAATATAAGGGCTCATTTTTTCTTTAGAGTATCAATCATCATTGACTCTCTGACATCATTCTTCATCTACTTCTATAAGGCATGATCAGAGTCACTTTAGGAATTTGTCTACCTCCTTTCAGATTTCCACATAACCCTTTAAGCCATGTATGCTTTTCTTAGGATCCCATCTTCTTTATGAGGAACTTGATTACTCAAATTCTCATCAGAATACCTTACTTCCACAAAGCTCAGAGTCATGAAGGGGGTTGTTTATCTCTACACTACTCACTTCATTACCTTTCCAAAACAGTAAGAACTAATGAAAATAGGACGACACACACCAACATGATCTGATGAATCATGCATTTGAGTTGAATTTTTGCATGGTTTTTATACAACCATTATTCATGCACTTTTCATTAATGTTATATTAACTCATATCTGAGTTCTATAGACATGATACATCTCGTTTCTTATGTAACATGGTGATAGTGAACAAACGGGCAACCAACACAAGAAAACAAATGGGTTTATTGATAAAAAGGTGGCCTTAGTACATGTCAGCCATACTTCACCTTCAATTCACAGAATCACTCGCCACAACGAAGGGGTCCCTTTCACAGAATGAACTTAAACTTGAAAATCAAAGGTTTTAAACAGCTACTCGCTGCATCAAACGAGGTCTCTTCCATGTGAACCCTAAAAACCCTAGTCAATACCAGGGCCCACATTCGAGGTATAAAAAGGAACAATCAAGTGTAGCATCAAATCAAGAAGGTAATAGAGATACAAGAGATAGAGGATCAACATAGCTCCATCTCGAGAAAGATCGCGAAGACTTAGCCTTCGTAGTTCTTCCTTCCACTACTTTATATCTCGGACTTCCAATTTGTAATGAATAATATGATGAATCATCTTTTCTCAGGTTTCAACCCTAACTATTGCACTGATGGATTGATTTTTAGTTTTGGCCTATTTGAATATCAATATGAGTCTCATATGCCTGATTTAATTTCTCTGCACTACATGTTGTCTGCCAACCATGACATGCTCAAGTCGGGAGTTCTCGAGATCAAGAGAAGATAATTTCCAGACATGGCAAAGCAAACACTGGGCAGTCTAATATCGAGATATTCAAACCCAAGTGTGGCACTAGGCTTCTGCAATACTAGGGGCATTTCTGAATGAGGGGGTTGAGTGTAGATGTGAACAGACTACCAATGTAGGATAGGAAAATATATCCTTGAGAGAATATCTTATAGAGCATCAACCCAACAACACATAACTTGTAAGAATGTTTAATAAGTCTTAATGAATTCACATCTATCAAGGGTAGAGACTAGAACTCCCAGGCCTTCTATCATCATATAATTCAATACATTCGCTTTAAGTTTTGTTAATTCAAGAATTTCGAGTCGTAATTCGCTTTAGGTTTTAGATCCAAATATTGCCTGTCATTAAATCAGTAGTCAAACACGATTCTCTTCGAGGAACTTATTAATTTAATTAACCACTCACTACGTCAACTCGACGAGCATACATGCACACGTTGCGTTTCCTACCTAATTTCACATATCACTAATGTCCGTCATCATAATCCAAGATTCATAGAGTTTATCACAAAAAAGGTAGATAATGTAGTTTTGCTTCCAATGGTGAGGGCCTATAGGTAGACTCCTGTACCTGATACTTCAATAAAGGCACACACAACCACCTTTGCTCTATTAGATCATTAATGCCCTTCCTGAAGCTTCCTCAAGATTCTTGAATGACATTACATTTAATTTCATGATCCATTATCTATTAGTACCTTTGATACCAATCTTCCAATAAGATAAGCATGCACAAAGGCCTTATATGCCAATCATTTCCACGAGGTTTCAAGTATCACCCTTCAAAAGACTACATTCTTCAGAGGATTCCAGTGGTGACTCACTGGCCCAAATCTTCCTCCTCTCATCATTAGGAAGTTTCCTTTTCTACCCTCTAATAGCTTCCTTTGTTTTTTTTACTAAAATAGCTGGGTAATGTTATAAATAAAGAGTGACAATGAAAGAAATAAGGATTTCACCTACTATGAAGGCCTCGAGTCCACCACTTCCCTATAACGCCCTATCCCAATCCAGGTATGAAAGGACGCCACACCAGATCGAGACTTCTAAGCTAATTTTCCAACATTGGTGGCATCATTTCAAAAACATAGATATCATAATTAATATTAACTGTATTACTACCAATGAGGTGGTGTTTAAAAGTTGTTCATGTACATAAATTCGAGTCCCATTTATTTGTACTTACACAAGTTCCACTTTCTGACATGGGTAAAATTTTACATTTACATTTCAAACAAAGTCAAAACCTACATAAGGCTGACTCCCACTGCTATGTTGGCCTCAGAATGCAGGTGATGTCTTGATCTAATTCTTATACACTCTTACATTGAAGGAAACAATCTATGGTTAAGTTTATAGCTTAGTGGGAAATGATAACATAAATGAATTTAATATTGTTCTCAATCACAATATACATATAACTTAATTCATATATCAGAAGCTGAGCATCTTCAGAGAGCATTTAACATAAGTTTCAGATGATAAGAGGTACTGTGAGGTACACTACAAAAAACAGAATCGACATTTTCACTTCACATCTCATATATTTGTTAATGTACACAAATATAAGTATTTACCCTGTAGAGAATTTAGAATAATGAATGAGAGGGACACAACACAATAAACAAGGTACGATAATATCAATAGAGGTGCCAAAGCACAAAGAGATATGGTTCGCCCATGTAATGTGTGGCTAGCACATGTGTGAGTGTCGTAGCATCAACAAAGAGGCCAAGTACTAAACAGAGATTTGTCTCAGCTAACATAATAGAAGGTTAGAGTACTAAATAGGACTGTCGTAGTACTAATTAGAGGTGCCTATTCATTCACTATTCAGCCTTTAAGCAGTACACTATATGTATTATTTGAGCTTGATATATGGTTCTTAATCACATTTTGTAATATATAACGCTAGTAAATAAGGGTGCAGAAATAAAGTCCCGCCTAGAGTCAAGATTTCTCTCACATGAACTTGTGTGCTGCACGAACCCCTTTCTATTCACTGCTAGGATCCTAAGACATTCTACTGATGGTTTCTAGAATTAATGCAAATGAAATTAACAAAACAGACTTCCTCACTTCAGTTTAAAGCACCCTCACCGAGAGGTAGAACCGGGAAATTTCAAGCTGTGTTCGCCAGCTAAGATCTTCGCCAGTGTTACTTTTCGCTGCCAAGAAGGCCGCTTGAATGAAAATGGGAATTTTTTTCCTATTTCATCGGGATAAACTGGCAATGAACAAAACAAACTCAAACCAACTAAGCAAACCGACTAACCAAAATCCAAAATACTCTTCCTTTATAATAGAGTCTGGTTTTCCCTTTACCCAAACATGAATAAAGAGGGAGTTAGATAGTTTCCTAACTCATCTGAAAGACTCAACCAAGCTTCCCTTTATTTTCTTTCCTTCCTTCTCACTTGAACAAAGAGAACTCAAGAATAAGGAGAACTAAACCAAATTGGCTTCTTCTTCCTCAATCGTATAATTCTTAAATTTCTCTCCTAAGCCAAAAATGAGGAATTCCCAATCCTAGAAAACAATGTTTGTCTTAAGGGAGTGCTCGGGCTCAAAGTTCATTTCTTGGCTGCATTTTAGTCCTTCTTCATTATTTTTTTACAATCATCTTATCAATATTCTACTTATCATATCACCTTAGCTTACTGTCTCTAAGTCCCTAATTGATGATTTTACTATTGTCACCTTTACTTCTTTTAATACCTACAATTAAACTTTTATTATAACAGCCACTAAACCCGTGAATAAACAACCAGTATAATTCTGGGATGTTACAATTCCACTATACACCACTGCAACACCCATATCCTCAGTATTTTTTCTCCAAACTTTTGCTTTTTCCAGCTTGTGGTGTCCATTCTTCCTTCACTTTCTTCAACGCCACAACCCTTCCTGGATTTCCACAGATAAAATCACGAGATGCCTTCTATTAGCTTACTTCTTTGTCTTCAGATCCTCTTTCGGGTCCTGACAACCTTTAGGAAATTCATATATTGCACCATGCGCCACCTTTGACTAGAGTAAACCCACAAGAGGAATTATACCTCATAAGTTTTTCCTCTCTTTGAAACCTCCTCGGAGAACCTGCTCACTTAGAAAACAAGTCTGTTGGAGAAAGACAGTCTTTTCCTCTTCCTGATTCCTTGAAAGTGGAAGCAGTAATCTTCTTTGAGCAGTGAATTCACTTTAGAGGAATGGTTATCCCCGGGTGAACCCTATTTCTAGACTGAGAAATGGGTCCACCTTTTTTAAACATAGGCCTGAGAGGATAAAAACAGGTCTTTCCCTACTTTTTCATTAGAGAGTTGACTTTCCTCGCAATCTACCATTTAGAGGAGTGAACTGCCTCGGGGAAAAGATCTTTTCTCGAGGAATATTCTCTAAACCCGCTCACATCATTCTCCCTTGGGGAAATGAACCTACCCCATGAAGGAGTGGGCCTTTCTATAACCTTTTCTCTAGGAGGAATGAATTCTTCTAGGGAATTCGTCTTGCCTTTTTGTGAAAGTTTCCTTTTCTTAGAGAATCAGTTATGCTACTTTGTTTCCTATTGTATCCCCTTCACTGAATATCTCCCTGATGGAGGATCTATACAAACTGCAACCCATTCCTTTTTCAACCTATCAACACGAACCAGACAATATTTAGGGACCCATACCTTTCTTAGAGATAGTTTTCCTGCCTTCTTAGATTATATCAATGCTCTTAGATCGTTGGGTAGTGTTTACTATGTTACTAGTGGGAAAAGATCCTCATTGATTGTCATAGTCTCTTTTGTCGTGGAACTCTGAGTATTCTTCGTTGATCCTCGCCCTCAGAGGATATTTATGAAACCCTAACATGCATTAGTAGTATGGTTTCATGAATTGTGGTACTTACAGTAAGCCTTTCCCCTTAGTTTGTCCTTGTTGGGGATCTAGTGGTCTTTAAGGAAGGTAATGAATTTTTCTTTCACCAGGAAATAAAATATTTCCTTAGTCTTTGCTACCTCAAAAGTATATTGGATCTGTGTATCAACAATTTGTGCCTTCTTCCACACATATGGTGCCTTTTCACCTCAAAAGAGGACAAGTGAATGTCCTCAGAGCGTATAGACTGGCACTACTACCTCCCGGTTCACCTCTTGGACAATAGGTCTCATGGACTTCTTCCTTCTAGAATTTCTTTGTAACGCCCGCCCCGAGATAGTACGCGATATGAAACTGTAGGGGCGTATACGAGCACCAAGTGTCACATTGTGGTATCTTGGAGATGAAAATATGAAATGATAAAATTATGAACCCGAAATGTGGTACTAGCATAAGGGTTAAAATAGTATTTGATCAAATGGGACATAATTTCATAATCAAAGTAGAGATAGGCCATAATACAAATAAAATAAGTTGATTTGCAAAATTAAAAGGATGAAGGACTTAATGGCAATTAAGGTAAATATTAGAATATAAAAGAGGTGAGACAAAAGCCAAAAATTAAAAAGCCTCATTTTGGTCTCACAAAAGCTAGGGTTCACGTTTGGTGAGGAGAAGAGAGAAAAGAAGAGGAAGAAGAGGAAGAAGAAGGAGAAGGAGAAGAAGCACCAAAATCGTGCATGTTTTGCCTTGGAATCGTGGTCTTTTGACGTTCAGTGGTTCGGCAGGTCACCCAAACCTTTAGATTTTTGTCAGGTTATGTGGTAAAAACCCTAATTGGTAGAAAATAAATTAACACGGAATCATCATAATTATATGTGCATTTTAGAAGAATGATGGACTCAAGAATTCATAGGATTTTACCTAGGGTTTTGTGGTATGAGTTCCAAATCACCAATTCAAGTGTTATGGAAGTTGTTTTTATGAATTTTGATGTTGGTTCTCGAGGTATTAAGGAAATCATGGGAAGTTGTATAAAAAGAGAATTTGGTATAAAAAGTGGCAAAAGAAGCAATTATGGGAAGGTTCTTCGAGGGTGTACTCTATGACAGGGACACAGTAATGTATCAGACGGCATGTTCCACTGGGGAGGCCAACCCGTACTCCCAGACAGTCCAACTCCGTGACTGCACAGCCAACAGAATGCAATCCGTGACCCAAGACAGTCCAAGGTGTACTCAAGACAGTGTGCCCAAAATGCCCAGATTGTAGTTTTTGCACAATTAAGCTTCTTAAATTCATACAATCAAGGCATGGGGAACCTTATTAAATGATTGCGAGAGGTTCAAATAAGATTGGAACCCGAGATGAAAAAACGTATTGCACTCGCACTTCTACGTTTACCGAGTATGAATAAGTGCTAGAAGTACAAAGGTTTATAATGCTATACATAGGAGATTACTATGTCGTCAGATCTGGGTTTCGAGTGTGTAGCTAAAAGTAAAGTGGAAATCAGGAATTGTGCTCAAGTTTAGTGCGTAAAAGGTGAGTGTTCTAAACCTATTTTTCTCAAATACTAGTGTATTATTAGAAAACCGTTTACATCGGTATTTACTGGTTTTGAGTTGTAAAACCATTTTTCAAGCAAGCAAGCAAATGGTTTTGAATTATTAAACCATTTTTCAAGCAAGCAAGCAAGTAAGCAAATGGTTTTGAATTGTAAACCATTTTTCAAAGTTCAAGCAAGTAAATGGTTTTGAATTGTAAACCATTTGTCAAAGAGCAAGCAAGCAAGCAAGCAAGCAAAAGAATATTTGTGAAACAGCCTAACTAAACCTTGTCTAAGCAAGCAAAACCGGCAAGAGGGTAGTTCAGACGTGCACCTGGGTGGGTGTTAAGCTATCATACATGTGACATTTTAGTTTTGCCTGTAGGCAAACTTAGTTCATGCATCATGGCATTTAAAGGAGACCGTGGCACGTGATGTGAGTATATAAGGTTAAGAGCTCTAACTAAATTATGGTGATGGCGCACCCAGTCAATCTGTAATCTATATTTACCGGAAAAGGCGGAGAGTGAAGTGTGCCCAGTCTCCACCTAGGAGGGATTCCAGGTCCACCCACTCCAAGACGGCCAATGCCTGTGCCCCGTGTTCACTAGGTACGCAAGCAAGCATAGGCCTCCAAAGGGTTGATGATTTATAAGTATGATATACGCTTTGAAAAATCAACCACCGGGTGCACAAATGAGCCAAGTGCTCCCATAGATTTAAAGGCAAACCCGCTGACATAGCTCGCTTTTATTTCAAACGATCGTTGAGCTCCAGTTTCCCGTGGGTGACTTTAAAGAACGGTTCAGCCCAGTTCTCGCTTTATTTCAAAGCAAGAGAACGCATTGAACCCAGTTCGTGTTTATAAAAAGTTTTGAGAAACTTTAAAGCAAGAAGTTTGTAAAAGGTTTCAGAAACTTTTGCTAAGATTTGATTAAAAGTTTCTAGGAAACTTTAAAGTAAGATAAAGCAAGGTAAGCAAGAGAAGTTTTGAGTAGTTTTATAAACTTTCAAGCAAGTAAGCAATAAGTTTTATAAGCTTTTAAAGAAAAGCAAAGTAAAACAGCAAGTATTAAAAGTTTTGTGAACTTTTAAAAGCAAAGGGGTTATAGAAAGTTTTAGAAACTTTAAAGCAAACAAGGCTTCTAGAAAATATTCCTGTAAAAGAAAGTTTACGCTTTTGGAATGTTTCAAAAAGTAAAACATTTTATAACGCATACACTCAATGAGCTCGCTTTTAGCCTATTTTAAGTGCTTTAAAAACTATTTTCTGCAGACAGAACTCCTGACGCTGGAGCAGAAAGTAGATTCTTCCGACATTTGTGCAAGTGTCACCACAATATTTGTAAGGAAACACTTTGAATTTGTATATTGGAACATATGTATGTACATAGCGAAGTTTTGTGAGAAATGTATCGTTGCCGGTTGCCATATTAGGGAAAGTGTAAATTTGTGTATACAGGATTTGAATATGTCCTTATATGTAAATTACATGTCACAAGGTTTTATCACGCCAAGATTTTACTAAATCCTGGGTTGGAAAAAGAAAGAAAATTTTATACGAGGTTTAAGCAAGCACATGGCTTGCTTCATAGGGATTTCACGTTAGAGGTAACTACCGGGATTTCTATGGAGGAACAGACACCCGCTGCTAGGGAAGCGGCTGGGGTGTCATTCTTCCTTGCTCAACTCTTCATATTCTGTCACCTTAGCTGCAAGTTCATAAAAATCTCTAAATTTCATACCTTGGAATTTTCTGACCTAAATGTCGAGCCTCTTTAAGGCCATTTCACGTGCTCACATCTCCTATAAGATGGATCTTGCATTTGTTTCTCATCTTCTTAAAATGGAGATAAACAAATTAGCGGTCTCATTCTTTGATCACTTTGGGCAGTTCTGCGATGCACACTTATTATATGCGAAGGCTGAATGTGGGCTTTGCTTTCCATTTCCTACCAACTTGTAGTATGGAGGTTCCTTGATAATGTTGTATACCCAGTGAATCTGCCTGCGCTCAAAGAGTTAGGAAACAATCTAAGCTTGAAATGACATGAAATTCTCATAGTTAGCCAGGCTCCCCACATTGCATAACCAGTCACAGAAACATATTTCCATGGTGGATTGACCATCTTTCCGAGACGGAGAAATCGGACTTACTTGCCCATGGTGGGGTTCCTATATCATCTTTGGATAGGTTGTAGAACCTCTGGCGACCAGTTTGCCTAAAACAGCCATATAATTCTGTACCACCTTTCCTGGCGATTACCCTTAAGTTTGGTGCTACAAATGGTTGCTAAAAATGTTGAGGAACTTGTTGTGCGTGTTGAGACTGGGAACTGAAATGGATTATACTTATTGTCCTAGTTCCATTTACTCCTGCAATTTAACTTCCTTGTTATCTAGGCCTCCGATTCAAGAAAGGCCCCTGCTGTACTCTCCCGAGGTTGTATGGTGGATTAGTGCGGTAAAAATCCTCACAGAGGTACATAGTTGGCATTAGGTCTTCCCTGCTACATTATAAAGTCCTTCCTTCTCATGGGGAGGTATCTAACCTGCTGCATGGTAAGCGGTGAAATTCACCGGCCCTTAGGTTATCAAAATATTGCCCCAGAGTTCATTTAGAATTGTCTTTCGGGCTTTAGAGGCCTTTGCCTTGTTTGCTCCCATTCTCTAAAGTATTTCATTTCTTCCATAATACCAGTCATGACTACTCGCTAGCTCTTTATTTCTTGCATGAAAGTCTGAAATTCATTAGAATTATTAGAGAAAAGAATAGGCAAGTCCACATTACTTGCGCCTCTTCATTCCACTTGTTCAATTGGGTTGTTAGGATGGATTCCCTTCTTTGTAGCATTAGAGGAGTCGCCCGGGGTTCTCTACTCTGTTCCACCAAAATTTGGAACTCTTCCTTCCTGTCTGTGACGCATCGGATCCAAAGTCAGGAACTGTGGTTATCTTACTCCTTATTTTGGTGCTTCTTTAGAAAATTCGTGTCCTCCATGGAATATGCACAACTAAGACATGCAAAACTAAAAGAATATATCGATGTTCCACTACAAAGGCCCATGTCCTATGGGTATACTAATATGTTCGGGTTGGTTTTGGTCAGAACATACAATAGCACTAGGGTGGTAGATACACCGGGCTGCCGAAGAGAATTATAATATTCCAGAGTGAAATGATGCAAATCTAACCTCTGCTCGACAAAAATGGATTCCCTAGTTCCCTCGCCAGGTTCCTAGAGTCGTAGAAAATGCTTTGAAAATTGGAATGTATTAGGTAGGGAAAATTATGAACAATTTGAAAAGTAGTAAATTTCATTATAGAATCTGACTGGAAATGGAATTGCTGAAGCATGAAAGTTTTGAAAATAAATACTTGGAAATAAATGGCTAGAAATCTAGAAAATATTGATGAACTTAGAAACTATGAGAAAATTAAACCTTTCTATTGAGTGTTGGTTGATGATTGATTTGCAGAAAGCGGCTTTTGCTCTGAAGTTAGGCCTTCCCTTTTATAGGCATTACGAATCTTGTACATCACTTTGTGATAACTTATCACGTGCACCTTTCTGATGTTGTTCTCGAGTCATTTAACCACTAACAACTCGTTCTCCAAGTCACTTATCCACTAACAATAACTGTTCACGTTCATGACTTAAGTTGGAGAAAAAGTCTCCTTTCACTTACTTTTGAGACAAAGTCTCATGAAGTATAGTGTAGCATTAGTGAACTAAAAATTCAAAAATATCCCTTGGACCCTTTCATGGGCAGACTACCATGGACTTGGGCTTTCTTGAACTAGGATGGGCTCGGTTTGGGCTTGATATATCAATTCGGCCCATTCAATTACCCTTTGGGCCAAATAATTATTCAAATACCATTTGTTTGAAAATTCATTTTAATGCTTGATAATTGAATCAATAGTTTTGGAATCTTGCTTTTTTTAATCAATATTTTTTAAAGTTATGTAATGCACCGCTTTACCCTTTTTTTGTGAGGTAATGTAGGGCCTTCAAATGTGAGCACACCGGCAAGGCACCCCACACAAACAATCAATCACTAATTGATGGGTGTTAGTGGTTTATAAAGAAATTTAAACGATCAAAGGAATTTGTAAAATCTAAATTTTTCTTTTTTTAAAAAAATAATTATTTGAATAAAATTATCTCTTTTATATTTTATTTATTTACTGTTAAAAGAAAAAGTTATTGGGAAAAGTGTGTTTGTCTCCATTAATATGAAAATATTATAAAAATTGGAATAGAGAATTCAAATTGCATTACTTTGTACATTCTACCAAAAAGTAATTGTTTAGTCACAAAGTGATGATTGCAAAAGTTACTGACTACCCACATGCTAGTTTTCCACTACGATAACACAAGTAAAATATGAAATATCTTCTTTATCTTTGGTAGCTTGATCGTTCCACGATGCCTAATACGTTTTCTTCATCTTCCTTAAGTCGAGTTCTCTTGAACCATCATTTGAACCATCTTCTTCTTCCTCTTTGGATCACAACATTATTACAGGTTCCTTCTTCTCGTCCCCGTCGACCCCTTTGAAGCATCTGCAGGTAAGGTATTCTCAATACCCTAACATATTCTTCTTCTTCTTCTTCTTCTGAACACACATTATTGGACTTGTGTGAATAGGAAGAAAGCACGCCCATGACTAAAAATTTTTTGTGAGATTTGTATGGCACCCGATATCACTGAAACTTGTTTCCAAAACCCTAACATATTCCTCTTCTTCTTTATTTGAACAATCATTGTTCGATTTCTATGGCAACGAAGAAAAAAAAATATCTTTGTAGATTATATATATTTTTTTCCCATTTTTTCCTAGTAATAAGTCATAGCATTGGTTAAATCCCGTGAGTTAGCATCCTTGAAGCCAGTGAATTGGTATGAATAAGTTAGATCACTGTTTGGTATCACTTACTGCAAAACCCGATATCACTAAAACTTTTCAAAATCTTAACATATTCTTCTTAACTACTTCTTCTTACAGACATATTGTTCAATTTTTATGGGAATGAAGAAAACAAATTTTCTATGTAGATTACATTTTTTTTTCCATTTATTTCTAGTAATAAGTCAGAGCATTGGTTAAATCCTGCGAGTTAGCATCCTTGAAGCCAGTGAATTGGTCTAAATAAATTAGGTCACTGTTTGGTATCACTAGTTGCATTGGTACTACCATAACATATTGGGGGTATTACCATAACACATTAGGGGTACTGCATGGTACTACCATGTGGGAATAATCCCAACTTGAGCTCCCATCTCCTACTAATAACATATATTTCTTGTTTCATTTGATCCGGTTGAATGTCGAATGCTTTTAGGTCTGGCTCTTCTTCAACTCGTAGTGAAGTTGATATAAAGTGCTACCACCAAATTGATTCAAAGCTGAGGATGGCTATAAGTGGTTTCAACTTGTGGAAGAAGTTCTATGGGTGCTCATTATGGCCTATAAGTGGGAAAAATCAAACATGGGTAACTAATATAGGATGCCTTTCAATTGCTTCTCTAAATTTGTTTCTCTTATTTCTGAAGACTGTAAATTATGATTTTTAGATGGGTGGAAGATGTTGAGAAAACCAATGTCAGTGAGTGAGAAGAATTGGATGGGAAGCTGTTAGAGAAAGAAAATGATGTGCTTAGTTGGACGGAGAAAATCTTAGAAAAAATTAAAGTTGAAAATGAAAAGAGATAACAGCGAGAGGCCGTACAGAGATGAAAAACGAGGCGTGCCAGTTGCGTGGTGCTATGTGTAAGTATGCAAGAGGGGAGAAGTATGCTCTAATTACATTTGTTATGTCATGGCTCATTTTTGCCATTGTTGTAATGGTTAGAAATTAGGTAATTGTTGGTGGCATTACAATACTAAGTTGACCATGGATTATGAAGTTATGATATCTTTTTTAAGTTTTACTTCACTTGATATGAATGACAATTCATAATTTTGCTTTACTTAATATGGATGACAATTCATAATATTGCTTCAAGTACTTACTATTCTTAATCACTAATTTTTATTTGATTCCTTCATTTTGATAAGTCGGGCCAAATGGTATGAATTAGTTAAAGTCACATGGGGTGTTACTGGTACTCTACCTTAATGAAAAATGAGCATATTTAGGAATTAATTAATTATATGTATATATATATATTATAAAATTAATTTGTTTTCTTATATAATTATTATATAAAATAATTATATCAATTATGATATAGTATTTATCAATAATAATATTTACAAAACTATTTACTATTTTATATTAAAAATAATATTATTTATCAAATGAGATATTAGTATAAAAAATATGAATATTTTGATTGTTATTTCTCATTATTTTTTCTACTTAAGGATTAAGAAACATCTATTATCAATTTTATATTCATATTCATGTAAAAATCATAACTTTTCCTCTAAACTTGGTTTAGTAGGAGTCTTGATGGAAAGAAAATGATTTTTCAAGAAATGAGCGACATGTTTCCTAAAGGAGTCAATCGAGTGTCTCAAAGCACGTCATTGGGAAGATGAATTTTTATGTGCCATATCGAAAATCAAATTGTTAAACTCAACCCATGGTTGCATTCTACATTCAAAGAGCTTCCCAACGATACCTTACACACTCAAATCCGAGTTAAAACAAAGAAGTTATGACCTTGACAAGTTGGAGAAGAAAACAAGTTGCTGACCAAATTTGTCGCGACACATAGCAAGTTGTCGTGACTTTGGTCAGCAACTTGTCCCGACAAATTGCTGTGTGTCATGACAAATTTCAATACCTGATGCATTTATCCTGAAATTGAGAATCTATACGTGTTTTCCTTAGTCTTCCACAAGGCCATTTTGAATATGGAGGATTTAGAGAGAAGTATTCATTCCCTAGGACATCTTGAACAACACCATCGACATCGAATTTTGGCTTGTCGTGAGTCTCTATACCTCTAGAAAAGCCCGAGTATATCAAATATTAGGTTGGCAACCTGAATTGATCATCAACAAAATTAACCACATTTTGTCCATTAAATCCTATCACTACACATGCATGCTCGCAAGGTATGCCCAACATTTCCCAGGCCCAACAAATGCAACTGTGCTCCTTGATGGCAACATTGAAGCATGAAGTACCAATAAATACACCAAAGATAGACTCACTGAATGGGCTGACTGTGTAAACCTCACATTTAGCAATATTAATTTTCACTTTCTCATATATTTTCAGCCTTATAGAACCCTTCCATTGACTGGATTCAGTTTTATGCTTAATAAGCATAGCGTCCAACTTAGTCATGAGCTCGATTAAGAAGCTACAAGTAGAGTGATGTTGTTCATCTCTTAACCGGAGCGATGCGAATTTATAAGTTTATTTATCATTTTTGTCTCATCTTTCTTGAGAATTTTGACATGGCCCAGTCTTGAGTTCATTTGCTAGAAGAATCATTATACATCGTAATTCCATTCAAGTGACATTGTAGTAATCTTGATCAGGCATAGACGATTTATCAAGCCATTGCAATGCATTTTCCTTCCCCTTGTTTCCCCTTATGTTATACTTATTAAAAAAGCTACCTAAGTTCTCTTTAAGTGACGATAACAATAGGCATGGTTCTCTCCTCCTAAAAAGCTGCATTTTACCTCTTAGAAAACCAGATTGTCTATGCGATAAAATGATCACATCCTTATCTGATGAGATTCTTTAAGTTTTATGAATAATTCTAATCCTCGTAATTCTAGACTCATCACACCATATACTTTGCTCCGGGAACATGTTGTCATTGGCATGCATAAGATGTTGTGGCTTATGGCACATAGTATGGCCCGGCTCAATGGGATGGTCGATAAATGATGATTGGTAGACATCAAGCTCGAAAACCTATAATGGACATGCAGGAATAAGAGTTGTTGAAATGACCATCACTAGGTGTGTCAACCTACTATTTGATCCCATATTACATTTTTTTATTCACTCACACATCGAGGCAACAATTTATAGAAATTCTTGAGTTGACCATATTCTATTTGGCATTCATAACCGCCTGCAAGCTTGGCACCCAGTCGACCATCCCATGTTCACAGGCAGAAGTCTTCACAAATTTAGCAAGTGGCATGTATTCGAATTGTACTATACGACATCATCAATAACGCCAGGGCTTTCAGTTACATAACTAATGGTTGAGCATAAACTAGATCATCGCAGTATGCCTATGGTCATTCTGAGCGTGTTCCACTTCTGAATCTGACACCACGACCATAACAAGTTATCTTCAGGCAGTCAACACCGTGCATCGCAAAAATCATGTGTTTAAAGCAGTTTTTCTTGTAATAGTACAAAATCTCCTGTATGACATCAGTACACATCATCCCACCGAAATGCATGCGTTTGGAACGTTCAGTCACTAACCATAATTTCATTTGGAATTCGCCTTGAATTATATTGAACCAGCCTACCATATGAGAGACTAAACCAAATTGTGAGGCATTTGTTAATCGATCCATAGGCGAACTCGATTCAATGCTTCATTCTCTTGATGTATCCGAGGTGGAAGCAACGATAGGCGTTGGAGGATCCTTATTAACCACGACATAAAGCGATTAATGGAGTCCATGTTTCAACAAATATTATGTGAAAGGATTGTATTATAATCACATTTAAACTAAACTTAACATACCTTAAATTCAAGTCGGATGACCTCGGCCAGAACATAGGTATTAAATTGCATTTTAATAACAATAATTTTCATTAGTTTAGCATTTTCCTCATTTACATTGTCTTCTGCGGTACTAACATTTGATGGATCAAATTTACATGTATGCTTAGTAGTTTTTCGATGCGGTTGATTCAAGCTTTAACCTATCACAGACTATTGGAAACAGATTGACATGGAATATACGCGTTGTGATTTATATGATGACTTGGCCACCTTTGCATTCAGTTGGCCCATTAAGACTTCACCATTTCCCAGTATTAGCATACATAAAAAACATCTTGTTCTAGTCTTAAATTAATCTATGAGGTTAGTTTCACACAAATTTCAATGACATAATTCATTGCCCAGCTACACATTTAACACAATCCTTTTGTGTGTGTTATGGTGGTACCAGCAATCTATTATGGTTGTCTAATCTGATCTGACGAAAGGTACAACTAAGAGTGTTTCTAACAAAGTTTTATTATGGTAGTCTGGGTAGTACACCTAGTTTATTGTAGTAGTATTTTCATTCCACAAAATGGTAGTACCTCTAGTATGTTATGCCTAAAAACATATCGGCTAATCCACCACGAATTGTTTGGTGATTAAGTACTACGAAATTGAAACTAAGATCTTACAGTAAACTATCTAATTTGTTCCAATTGAATGACTCTAACCTTAATAGAATAAAAACTTAGATACAAATAGTGTTTTAAGGAACTGTATGTAATGGTAGTAACAAATTTAGCAGAGCTAACTTTCGCTGGTGTTTTCACGATGTTTTATTTTATGGTCGTATTAGGTAGTACCCCGAATACCTTATGTTATTTTGATATATTATATTAATTCATTAGCACCACCGGGATGTAATGATCCATAATATTTGGGACCACATTTGGGGGTACCATGCTTTCTTGAGCTAAGTTCATCAGATAAAGGTAATACCTAAACCACGTGGTAAGATTCTTGATCAAGCTAAAAGATTGACTATTTTAGGTAGGACTCATAGCTTGTCATTGTATTTACCCATTTCATCAAAACATGGTGAATCACTAATAAAGGTAACACCTTTATTTGCAAAAACCAAGAAATAACAGCCGAAAATGCCAAAACAAAGCTATATTTACAAAAACGAACAAAGAACAGCCAAAAATGCCAAAATGAAGCTATTTTACAAAAATGAACAAAAGAACATCAGTACCAAGCGGGCTATATTTACGAAACAAAGAAAGAACAATTGAAATAGCAAAACGAAGCTATAATAAAACTTCTGACTGAACTCACGGTCGAGTCGAGATATAACCTGGAGAATCGCGAAAAATTTGTTAGCGTGCTTACCTTACTTCCTTACTCGAGAGAGGGAAATATCGAAAATGGTAGAAAATGTGAAAAAAACCTTCATTCTCTTACGTCTTAGATTTGTATTTGAGAGTGAAAGATGTGAAAATTGAAAAAAAAAATCCTTTTATAGTGTAAGGAGAGTAATGGGTTGTCAAACAGTTAGAGGAGAGGAAAGGAATAAGAAGAACCGAGGGGAGGGGAGAAGATAGTAAAATGATTTTCTGCAAGGAAAGGTGGGCATAAAAGTAGTTTGGGGAAAGCGTTTTGCAATCTTCACTTTTGTTTTGATGGGGTTTAAAATAGGCGCCATGTTTCTTTCATGACCCGAAAAGGTAGGCTCATTTGGCAGCAGGCCCACGGCAGCCGGCGGCGGGAGCCCCGAATCGTTACGCCTGAGGGCGTGCCGCGAAGCGACCCGAAAAGCCCATATCTTGTAAATCAAATCAAATCTCATCATTAAGGGAAGTAGGATAATTTCTAATAACTACTTATCACCTTAAATCAAACCAAATCCTGGCTTGAAGTAGGATAATTCTCGATAATTAACCATAATTATCCCACATATAATTTGATATCGATAAGGCTGAGAAAATTCCCCGTCGATGAGAAAGAATCCTTTACCACCATCGATTAGGAAAAAAATATCTTTCTAAATACGAGGCCGCCCGTAGTGAAAGGTCACATGAAAAACATTAGCCCTACATACGATTTGGTCACTTTTCTCTCGGGGAGGAACTAACTTGACTCGGGCGGTCAAGCGAACCGTGATCCTCTTTCTTTATTGTTTTGCGGAGAGTCGACCTTTAGAGCGACGAGGATGGCGAGTGATCCTGGTTGCAGGCGTGGCTATCAAACTGCGCTCGACCAGTTAAAGTTGAAAAGACATCATCGGTTTAAAAATTATGTGGAGCGATGGTTCCTTTACAAATAAAGTTGATCTCGATAACTAATGTAGCATCAGCGGAATCTGGCAGAGCCACGCCAGTCTTCCCGAGAATGCAAGACCGGCTGGTGGGGTGGATACTTGACTTTCCGGAGCGCATTGCAAGGCCATGCGGGTGACACGGATGAGGTGGGAGGCGCCGTCACCAACCCAAAGCTTGATAGAGGAATTGAAGCGACTCACGACGGATCTGCGCGCCGCAAGGGAGCGTAATAAGCCAGGGAAGGCGCTAACACCACCTCGGGGAAGGCGGCCACACACAGGCCCTCCTCGAGACGGAAGCGGAATCCAGGGTAGCGGGGCATGGACCCCAGCCACGGGGGGAGGCCTTGTGACGTACTCGGGGGACCTCGGGAAGCGATGGCGGAGGCCCTTCTCGGCAAAGAATGGGAGGCGATCGCTAGAACGAGTTTGAGGGTATCCAATGAGGCTTGCCACATGAAGGGATGCGTGAAAGGCGAAGCGCGGACTACATGAACTTACTGATACGTGGCGAGTCAGGACCACAGCGGGTGCTCCACTGCCCCCTTCGGCCAAGTTCAAAATTCCCTGAGCCAAGGCGTTACGATGGTGCGAAGGATTATTCGATCATCTTAACACCATAAGAATGAATGGAGCTACATGGGTACCAGGCCACATGCAGTGCAGAGCCTTCTTTATCACTAAAAGGCCGGCGTTGACTTGGTTTAACGGAGCCACCTCTCGTTTCAAGGGAGCTGCTCCATCGCGTTCGTCTCACTTCGTGGGCTAGAACATACGAGGAAGGCTGAGTTACCACACCTTACTAAGGTCACATGTCCAGAGTTGATCGGAGTCTTTTGAAGTAGATATCACGGGTGAAGTTAGCTATCACGCATTCATCTTTGGGTTAGAATGCGGAGTCAAAAGATTTGATGTTTTCCATCCTCAAGAATCCGCAGATGAGCATGGGTGAGGTGCTCATTAAGCGGAAAAGTACATAAGCGGCGAAGAAGCCCTCATAGCGAAAGAAAGCTCTTGACCTGAAAGCGGGGTAGCCAGACAAACGGGGATAAACTGAGACAAAGAAGCTAGGGAGAGATCCCGAAGAAGAGACATAGGAAGCGGTCCCTCGAAGGCATTGAGAGCGTCGAGGCTGACTGGGAGACCACCTCGGCCCAGGAGCTGACGGTGTTATTCTGTAGCGGGTTCACCTCCTGTGGCCAGTAGTATCGCCGGATCTTGCCTTGAGTGCGGCATGGACCGTTACGGATGGCCACCCGGATGAGGTCGGACCCACCAAAAGATAACCACGAGGGTGTTGTGAGTTCCACTTAGGGACCCGCAGACGCAGGAAGCGGGTGATTACACATACAACTCAGGAAGGAAATAGAATATTTGATTCGATGTGGGTATCTCTGCCACTTGGCAGCCTCCCGAGTTAAGTCGGTATTGCGTACTGCAGCCTCAGTGAACCCTCTTCGGCACAGCGACCTTTAGAAATCCATGTGCATGATCTGGGAGGATTTGCTTTGGAGGTGGGGAATCCTAGCTACACTAGGAAGGCTCACTTATAACATGGTCATGAGAGAGTAATGGAAGTATGGCGTGTCTCCGCTTCTGTGACTCGACACAACCATAACATTCCTGGACTCGAGACCTAGAGGATGGCACGGCAATCCTTTGGTAATAAAATGAGTTATGGCTAACAAACAATCACGAGTCATATGATAATGGGAGTTTAGTGACATCGCTTCTTGGCGTCGGCACCCCGACGAAAGATGGGCATCGGAAGGGAGAAGCAGACGATTTAGCACTACCCTCAGGATTCTGGAGAAAGTGCTACCTTTGGGAATTAATCTGACTAGTGCTCAACGGTCGCATGCAAAGTAGTTGTGGAATAACGATTTATAAACCTAGATTTCTCTTGCGGCAAAGCTACTTGATATAAGTGGCTCTGGTCGAACCACGGGGATGAGTTTTCTTCGTAAGGGAGAAGAGTTGCCGATGCATTGAAAATGGTGTTTCTCTTTGGATTTTAAGTTTGTGTGGCTTGATGTGAGTGAATGGTTGAAAAATGGGAAACAAATTGAAATAAAAGTTAAAGAGAACTCATGAAGTCTCGAGCCGCTGGGCTTAGGTTCTAAGTTAGCAGAGCATGTCCATGGGTCATTTCCTCGCGTTGGGAGGATGACATATAGTAATTTCGAGCGGATCTTCATTTAGCTTTAAAACCTAAACCACTAAAGTTTTCCTCTTGAAAAATGGCATTTAATGACATAAATGCTCCCAAGCAGTGAGAACCTGCACCTCCACAAACCTACCCTTCAGTAACTATTAGGAGACAATGGCTGGTATTAGTGGATCTAGTGATAAGTATCCATTGAACCCAAAGCTTGCCAAATACGTTAGAGAGAGCATGCCTAAGGATTTAACCTAAGGTGAGAAGCGAGTAAATGCCCTTAAATCGTACATGAAAACTGTGAGAACATACGGCTTGCCTCAAAACTAGCACCAGTAGCCTTCACATTGAGGATGGGGGTTTTAAGCCAGAAACATGTAGTTGTCATCATTAAGAGGGTATTTGGCTAGTGAAGAAAATGCAAGAGAAGTGAAGGAAAGGAGAGAAAATCACAAACAGTAGGGGAAGGCTTAGGTACTTGATTTGTTGATTGATTGATGGAGTGAAAGATTGATTGAAATTATCGGCTTGGCCCAAGGCTTATAGGTTCTCGATATGAAATTACAATAATGTCTAAGAACAAAATTACATCAAGGCGATTTGTCTGAAAGCGAACAAAGCGGGTCAAGCGATCGGCAAACGGGTGCGAGGAGCGGTGTTGCGAAATTTCGTAACTGCGAAAATTACTTAACTGCAAAATTTGTAGTTATGACCACCGCAAAACTTTTCCTTTGAATTTTCCTTCTCCCATCATTTTATTGCTCGATTTTCCTCTAATTCGATCATGCTTCTTCGAATTCGGCTCGAGTTCGTCGTGTTTGAATCGGATTGAAGATATTAAAGGGTGTGACACGAAACTACAAAATAGCCATAAAATGTGATCGGTAGCAAAGTCGGGACCTCGATGTATCAAATTGGGTTATTTAAAGCGATTAGTACCTGAAAGTGCCTTAAAACACCTTGCAATAACCCGGGGCTCAAAAGTAGCGTATTTGGGTACTAATCACTCCCCCAAACCAACACATTGCTAGTCCCTTAGCAATGATAAAAGAAGGAAGATTATATGAAAACATGGGTATGCAAAGGAATTTGTCTTTTCAAAAGTGTGTGTATAAGTGAGGCCTTACCTTGATTATAAAATTGGGACTCTGTCTGAAACGACTTAGGAGAGCCAAATGCCATACAAGAGCAGAGTTTGAAGCGATGTCCATTCGAAATCGGCTGAACTTCCACGAAATCTAAGTGTTTTTAGGTGATCAATTTTACCAATGAAATTTGCTAAGCCACTCCCCCAATGTGAGAAGCTCATGATACCTTAATTGTTGACCCGACTAATGATAGGTTCCACTCTTGTTCACACCTCTTTTGTATTGTAGGCCAAATCTTTGAGAACTCGACTTCACGAAGTCGGGTGTAGCGAAGGATCCGCAGATGACTCCCGACCAGTAAGGTTTAGGGCATCAGTGAGATCTTTCAACCAGCTGGCTCTCTGGGTTTGGAGCTCCCGAATGATTTCGAGGAATCCGGCCTCTGACTCGTTATACTCCACCCATCCACCCATGTAGCGAGCACCCAGGTAATTGGCTCAGCTTGATTAGTTTAAGTGCCAGGCTTTAAAAGGCTTCATTTATATACCCCTCGAGGGCGGGTGCTCGGGTTTTGAGGCAAAGCAACTGCGGCACTCTATTATCTTTTCTTTTCTTGGTCTTTTTAACTTTTATCTTTTCTTTTCTTTTGGAAGACACATTGGCCAGCCGTTCATGGGAGCTGCAACTGTATAGGTGGTGGCGAGGCTAAGTAGATTTGCAAAATGAGGGTATCTGACTACTCAGCCCTATTAATGAAAACTAACATGCACCTTTGTGTGTAGTTGGCTAAGGTGGATGAAAGGTTGAATGCTCGGGGGATTTAAACTAACCATCTACTTAATCATGCATGGAACTTTTCTAGCATTGATGGTAGCATATAGTGCTTCAACTTTTCAACTTACGGGAAAGGCAGAACCACAAAAAAATAAGGGCAAAAATGATTTTCAAAAGTGTAGAAAAATGGAGTTGTATTATATATATAAAGGTGTATTTCCTGAAATTTTAGCTTTTGCAAAATAGAAGTAAGCAATGACCTCTAAACATACAAAATGGGGCTTTCTTGGCGAATTGGTACAAACAAAGCGAAATCAATAGTATGAACATCACTTCAGCCTTCTTTCTCCCTGACCAAGTATGTCATTGTCACTTGATGGGGTGTAGGTCGAAAAGTTAGGCGGAGGAAGTGGGTACCTCTACCTCGATGGGTGGTGAAGAAGGGAATCGCCCTCGGCATGGACGGGACCCTAAGGTCTTCTTTGGAGGGAGCGGTTGATCTTCTTTAACAGTTGCGATACATCCAAAGGGATCTGAGGGTGGCTGGTGGGAGGCTGATCTGGGGAGGGCCACAGGGGCTGTGGGACATGGAACTATGGGGCCATGACTGAGGCACATGACCATGGCAGTTCTGAGCTGGGATAGTATTTGGTCGAGCCATGGTAGCCTCGGTGGGAGTCATCCCCATCTGCTTAGGTGGCATGGGAGGTGCAAATGGCGCGCGATGAAGGTGGAGAGATGTGCTGGACTGCCTCCATGATGGTCGGAGAAAGTCCACACAGTGGAGATGGTAATGCTGGCGAGGTGGTACGGGGTGCTCGGCTTGACTATGTCACGAATAAGCGGTGGGCATGAGGGCGAGGGCTCACGAAGGGATAGGGCATCGAGCCGGTCTGGAGGTACATGGTAAAATTAATTTGGAGGGACTAATGGAGGGGCGAGTGGAGCTGGGTAGGGCTCCTCGGTGTCTTTCGGTATAGGGGCAGGGTTCACCAGTGGACTGTGTTGGCGGGTCCTCGGTTAGTCCGGGGAAGATGGGACGAGGCATGGCTGCCACGATAAATAGTAAGGGTGGCCTCGCGACCCTGACGACCACTCAGGTGGGGCTCGTAGGAACAGATGTGCTCACAGCACTTGGCATAGGTCGTGGAAATAGGAGGAGGCATGGACTCGGTATGACGAACTGGGCGGTGGACCACATCCTCGAAGTGGAGCAAAGGACTTCATAGTAAATCTCACTTTTGGTGACCGGAAGCCCTGGAAATCTGATATAAGACCTCTAAAATAGCTCCCTCTCCTTTGACGATGTGTAACACCGAAATATACCTAGTCGTTTTAGAGCATGTTTAGGGTATTTTAGTAAGCATAATTTGGTTGCCGTAGGTTAAATACGAAACATGAAGCAGGGCAGAGGAATTACAAAACTCAGAGACAAAATTATAAATTTTCCAAGGACTTAAAGTCATAAGTGCTTGTGAGAGATTAGAGGCCAAAGTCAATAAAAGAAAGTTGAGGATTCAAGGAAGAATCCAATTTAAAAAGCAATTATTAAAACTAACTTGAAAATGGGTTTTTTGATGGCCAAACAAGGCCTTAACAAAATCTGGATTTTTAAAAGACCAAATTAGTCTGTTTGAGAGGAGCAGGATGGGAGAAGGAGAGAAGAAGGAAGAGGAAGAGAAGAAGAAAGGAAGAAGAAGAGAAGCAGAAGCCAGGCAAGGTATGGAAACTACTTAAGTATGGATTTTGTATGGATCACATAAGGAGTTTAAGGCTTGATATGGTTAATATCTTGTCTCTAAATCTAGGGTTTTGGATAGAATTGCATCATAACAGATTTCTTGAAATTAAAAGGTTAGTATAACCCACAGAACAAGATAATTAGGGAATCCAGCTTCCTTTGTTGTTGGATTCATGGTTAAAATGAAAGGAAATTGAGTTAGGGTTTAGAACAAACCACCCCAACAAATCATGTCAATTGGTTTGTATGTGGGTGGTAGCCTTATATTAGAATATTAGGAGAGATTAATGGAAGGTTTTTTGAAAGAGACAAGAAGTGAAGAGGAATTAGTGAAAAGGATTCGAGGTGAGTTTGGAATGAAGTTTGGATGTGTGTAGGAAGTGTAGGAGTGATCCATGGATGAAAGTTCATGAAAAATGGGAAAAACACACATTACAGACGCTGGAGACTTGTACCAGTACAGAGTTGAACTTATGCTAGAGTTCGATTTCAGTTCTGAGTCGTTTTGGTAAAGGATTGTCTGGTATAGCAGGCTTGTACCGGTACAACACAATTGCGGTTTTCTGTTGACCAGTTTCGTATTTTTGGCCATAACTTCCTCATTTCTTATCAGGTTGAATTGATTCAAGTGGCCATAAAATAGACGTCAGGGAGAAGACAAACCACCATTTAATAATAGTATCTCCAAATTCTGACTCTAGATAGCGAAGATTCAGAGTGAAATTTATGTGCAAGCCCATCTTCTCGTGAGTTGATCATAGAGGATTCAGATTGATTGACGTAAGTAGAGTTAGGTGCTTTCCGTTTAGGTGATTCAATTGGAATGAACCATAGCACCTTAGCTTTAAAGAAGTCTGAAGATACGAGACACCAAATATGGACATTTGAAATAATGCTTCAAATTGTCCCTCGAGTAAAAATTAGTGTAGACTAGTTGGCATGAAAATGCCATAACTTCAGTTGTATGATCTGATTAAGGAGTGATTCAACTCTTAGATAAAGTAGATTCATAGAAAGAATAGAATCCATGAATAAAGGTGTGATTACATACGCATCATACCTTACAGTATATGAAGAGACGATATCGCGAGAACACAAAAGTGAATGCCTTTAATAAAGATAATAAATTCTTGACCTCATATGGTAGCAAAACCATCTAGACCCGGTTGTGCAAGCGACACGACACTATCACAGACTGGCTGCAGTACTCCTGATGATGCCTCCACCAGTCTGACTAGTGCCGGTACTCCCAGTTAGTGCTTTCAGCATACATTTAGTACTTGGTACTCGATTGGTATCAGGCACTCGACTAGTGCCGGTACTCCACAGTTAGTGCTCGGCATATAGTGCAAATGCCAGTTACTTTTGATTAGTGCTGGCACTCATGTATTACGGAATTAGTGCTACTTTGGCACTCCACATCTGATAAGTCTTTAAGAGCACTCCTATCTGGCCAATGCTCTGGCGTTCAAGTATTGTGTAGTATCTTCGGTGCCCATTATGCATGACCTACTCATTACATTATTCTTTGGTCTAGAAGTCAAACAATTATACAAGTAAGACTCTGAATAGAAGAGTAAGAATAAAGATCTGGAATGTACCTCGAGTATCACCTTAAGTGTACCTCACAGGTACTCTGTATCGAAAATGTTACATAGTACCTAAAATTTACTCCTGTATTTAAATAGGTTCACATGCATCTCAGGTTGGATTACGTAGTACCTGAATTTATCACAATCTCCAGTGCTCATATAAGTTAAGTCTGTGGTACCTACGGGCCTCCGATGCGATAGGATTAAGTAGTACCTGGTACTCCTGTATCGAACAGGATTCATCTTGTATCGATTAAGTTCGTAGTCACCTCACAGGTACTCTTCATTTGATTTAATTCTGCATGGTGCCTCACGGTACTCTGTGGCCCGAATAAGTTCCGTAGTACCTACGGGTACTCCTGCATCTGATAAGTCACGTATCTGAATGGACTCTGTGGCCACCTACAGGTATAAAATCTCAGTGCTTCTGTAGTACCTACGGGTACTCCTGTATCCCCAATGCATGGTGCTCACGGGTACTCATGACTAATTAAATTGTTATGTCTCTACTTTAGTTCGTAGTACCTATGGGTATCTTGTCCTACTGAATAAGTCCACGATCGATAGTTAAGTAGTACCTAAGAGAATTGCCTCTGTATTTGAATAGAATCTGTAGTACCTACGGTGCTCATGTATCTAATAAGTCCTGTATCACGAAGACAAGTCTGTGTACCCTCGGTGCTCCTATTATCCTAATAAGTCACATGTCCCGAACAAGTCACCGCCAGTACCCTCAAATCTAATATCTAATAAGTCACATTAATAAGACAAATTCACATAGTACCTGCAGATTGCTCTGTATCGATAAAGTCACATGCTCTGAATAAGTACATGGTACCTCACAGGGCCTCATATCGATAAGTTCCATCTTGTATCGATAAGTTACGTAGTACCTAATGAGTACTCCTGTATTGGATTAAATTACATGCGCATACGATTAGGATTACATGTTTCCTATGGGTACTCTAGTATTTCATCGAGTTACATGTAGTACTACAAGGGTACTCATGTCTGATTAAGTCACAATGGTACACCTCTGAAGGTACTCTGTCTTAGGTAAGTTACATGGTACACCTACGCGGTACTCACATATTTGATAAGTTACCGCGGAAAATGCGGGTACTCGTATCGATAACATAGAGTATAGTTACATATTTGAGGTACTCTTTGTCTAAAATAATATAAGTATAAGTTACATGTGCACGGGTACTCGTATCGGTAAGCGAGTACGAGTTACGTAAGAATAAGTATAAGTCCGAGTAGTACCTACGAGTACTCCACGTGTCTATAAAGCAGTATAAGTCCGAGTGGTACCTAAGGAATTGCTCCTCGTATCCCGTCAAAATAAGTATAAGGATTCAGTAGTGCGGGTACTGCCGTAGCGGTAAAATAGTATATGTATACATTGCCAGTACATGCACCGCTGCTGGACTAATGTAAAGTACAGTATGTATCTGCATAAATGCGATCGACCTTGTACAACTGATCACGATGATGATTAGTTCGGAAGCTTAGTAGTACCTCACGGATACCTTCGCACAAGGATAAGATCAGTAAGATAAGTATATGCTCATTAAGATGGAAATTATAGGATTCGTAAGATAAGTCACATGCTCTTGTAAGACATGTATAAGATCCCCGAAATATATATATAGATTTACGTAATACCGTATAAGATCCGAAATACCGGTATGTGCTCGAAATACGATTATAAGTTAAAGTGAATAGGATTACGTAACTCCTCTACGAAGTCAGTATGAGCAATAAGCTGTGATAAGCATAGGTACTTATAAGTCCGACATGAATGTGTGAAATTTAGTTTACATTGTGGTTTATACACTTATTATAATTGTGTATATGCATGTGTTTATTATAAGAAATGTTTCCCACTAAGCGTAAAAACAGCACGGGTTTTCAGCGTGGTAGGTGTAGGTACGGAGGAAGACATCGACTGAAACATCAGCATACGAATTTGGGCGAACTGCACTTATGAGGTTCTTATTGGGTTCGGGTGCTTTCCCGGTTGTAAACTAAAGTATATTTGTGGCTGTAAATGGGGACTCAGTTATAGATGTTTAGATTTTGATGGACACCCACTCGTTAGTAGTCTTTGATATCTTACATGATATTTGTTATGTTATAAGGTCGGCCCTTTGCGGGTGCAGGTGGCTTTTAAAAAAAATCGGTCGAGTCTGATGTTTGGTCTCGCGTCCGGACTCGGTTCGGATCGTGATCAGGTCGGGCCGGGATTCGAGGCGTGACACGATGTCTTCCCCGGAGCGGGAGCAGTTAGACCTGAAATGTGGTCCTATCAAAAGAAAGCATATCTTGGGAGGTCACGCTGAATAATATAAATCCCACCGGTAGTGTCCGCAGAAGCGGTTCATCTCCTTGGTGAGGATGGGACCTTGTATCAGTTGAGCTGCGTTGGGGATATGGCGGATGGAAGCGGTTGTGATGTCGGAGGGCGAAGTAATGGCGTGATCGATGGAAAAATCACAGTCAGTGGTTGGCCTCGCTTCAGACGTCATCATGTGATAAAACAGTGACTACGGGGATGAAATATCAGCGCGGCCACGTCATGAACGACTCCATATGGTATCTCTGCATGAGGAGCATGGAGTCTCGGAGCTCCGGGTCCTCGGTAAATGCCGGGAGATCGTAGTAAATCTCCTGCCACCAGTCTCTCTCTCAATTCGACATTCCCCCAGATGGGGCTGCGATGGAAGTGGGCCGCTGATGTGGATGCGGAGGATAGGTGGGCTCCCGGCCATTCCCCGATAAGGCGGTGAGGTGGGCGCTCGGGGTCTGAGTGGATGGCTCACCCAGGCTGAAGTCAGACCCTCTTGGGTGTGAGGCCCTGGGAGCTGGCCCTCGGATATGGAGGAGATGGTAAAGTGGGACCCGCTCTAGTATGTCTCCCACCTCTGGGCATGGGCGAGAGGATGAGCCACACCGGCGACACGTGTTAGGCCACATGGGCGGCGGGGGGCGATGCGTGGTGGTATCTTTGGTGATACGTCATTTGCAAGAGTCGAACAGCCGGAGGCGCGGTGAGGTAAGGCGCCTGGCTTGACTGAAAGTTGGGGCTTGATAGGACAGCGGCGGGAATGCTCTGGAGTGGAGGTGTCGGCGGGGAGGTGGCTTTTGTGGCTGGGAAGGAATAGGCCCAAAGTCTTCGCCATTTTAGTGAAAGATCAGGTGGAGGGGTTTTATTGAGGAGTAGAAAGATGAAATGAAAATGAAGGTTAAAAGGTTTTATATAGGGCGGTGAAGACATAGACAGTGTGTGCTAGTGACCATTAATTAGATGCTTCAAAAAATTATAAAAATTTATTGCGGGGCGCGAGACGAAGAGTTGCGGGAAAAGCGGGAGATTACGGGCGGGTGTGATGAACGAGTGTTGATGATTTGCTGCGAAAGGTGTGACACTGTAAAGATTCGCAACTGGGAGTGGGCAGGGTGGCTCCCTCTGACCTTTGGAACCTCTGTAATGACCTGAGAAACCAAAGAAATTATGAGTAGATAGAAGCATGAAATGTTGAAGGAGATTTAAGGATATAGGAAAATTCTAATTTAAAACTTGAAATAATACTGGCAAAAATCCCATTAAAATTTGGAGTGGTTTCGAGACCTGCAGGCCACTCGATTTGTGCCTGAGAGGTTTCATGGAAGTGCAGGAGAGGCTCTCTCCCTTGCTTTACGGTGAGTGTCTTTACTTGAGTTAGGTTGACCTCTGCTCCTTTGTATTAAACATCTGCTCTGTGAAATCTTTGGTGGGATGGCCGATGCGAGGAGAAATTGTGATGCGATTGATTCTTCATTCGCCACTTCTTTGTTCTTATTAATTCTTCCTGCGAGTTTTGAGCCTTTGTGCTTTCCTACACAGCGCCTCAGTGAGACCTTGATTCCTGCTCCTCATCCCTCTGATGACTTATCCTTGTTGCTTTCCGGAAGGTAAGAAAATGTTGAGCTCAGTGTCATATTAGAAGGTGAGTACATGACTCATTCCTACGATTGATTATGGCATTAGATGTGGCTAAAATGGCCCCTCCCAGTATGATGGGCATGATTTAATGCCCTCTTGCCCGCTCTGTATCAAGAATCACGAAATCTACAAGATAGTAGAATTTGTCTACTTTCACCAGACATCTCATCTTCCCTTTGGTATTTTCAGCGGTCGATCCATTGGGGCCAGGGTAATGTTGATGAAACGGCTCTCCCGAGCCCTAAGCTGCTTGTACCTTTAGATGCCAGAAAAGCGTTAGGTTAGCATTAGCTCCCAAATCCATCGAGTGCCTTATCTGTCACGGATCCCTCGATATTGAATGGTGGGATCTGGATCTTTACTGTATTTCATAGGTTTTACCTTTGGATGATAGAGCTAACTTGTTCGGTCGGGGCTTTCTTGTCGTACCCAGCCCTTTCTTGGTATGCATAAGTCCTTTAGAAATTGGCACAGGTTGGAACTTGTGTGTGATCATGTGAAGCGATAGGATGTTCACTTTACACCACTCAGGCTTCAGGATGCCTTCTTGCTTGAGGCCTTCTTTTGCCTCTCGGTTCTTGGGAAATGAAGGCATGCTTTTCTTCATCAGATCCTCTTTAATGAATATGTGTTTCTAGCTCTGCTTCTTCTTTTTCTCTGGTCTTTACCTCGGGTTTAGGCCACTAAATTTTGCTCCAGTTTCCTTACCATCCTCAAGGTGATAATGGCACGAAGTTCATCCATTTTGGTGCGGGCTCATTGGCGTAAGCAGTTCATGCGCTCCTGGGGATTGGGCGGTATGCAGGAAGGGAATCTCCTTGCTCCTGCACACATTCTTGATTGGTCGGACTACGTGGATGGCTGCGAGGTGTCGATTTTACGATTGGGGCTTTATGGGGCCCATCGATTCTTTTTTTCATGGGCTTTCGTTTCTAATTGCTGATTATTTGAGCATTGTGGTTTCTGCTCCTCTACAAATTCCCCGCAGCGCGCTCCGAATTCATGATAGCTTGCTTTCAGCGGGTGATAAGGTTAGTGGCTCTTTGTTGTTGAGGAGGAGTTGACCCGTCACGTGCTGGCGATGCGCCACGAGCATTATCGGAGGTTTAGGCTTCAGCCCGAGGTTAGGGTGGTTCTTCCAGGTTGGGTTGAGGTAGTACCATCACCCAGGCATCGATTGGTGGCTTTGGCTTTTGGCCTGACAATTTGCATTTCAGCATTCAAATCCCTTCTTGGGGAGAAATTGGTTATATTCTCATGATGGTAGTAGATTAATGATTGAAACATGGTTGGTCGAGGGCGTAGATGCCTCGATCCTTGCGTACCTCCTGCCGATTTCTCTATTCAAGTTCTTCCATCCTTTTGGTTAGGGTGGACAACTTAGCCTGTAATTCCACATCCTCAGTCAGTGAATAAATGTCTCCCCTTTGGTTTACTGTGTGTTTCATTCTCTCTACCTCCCTTGATTAGAAACAACCCGTCCACTTGGTTTTGACCACATAAATGAGGAAGTCCATGGCTTCATCGAGTTCTTCTTTGAGTCCCCTCACATAGTCTCGAGAGTTGTTTCATAGCGGGGACATTCCATCGTAGAAGTAGTTTCACCAGCATCCATGTGTCGAAACCATGGTGAGGCGGTACTTGATGGTCTCCGTTTACCTTTCGACGTGTCGATCTCTACGTGCGAGAACACTTGATGAAGGATCCAGGCCGGATTAACCTCATGAACGGGGACCTCCGGCACTCAAGCGGGATATGAAACTTTTTCTCAAGCAATCGAATTCTAAAATCCATGGAATGAACCCCTTTACAATCCTTAACATATCACTGAAAATAATACGGAAGTGAGTGATAAAGATTTTTTCTTTCCTTTTTCAAACACTTAGATTTTTAGGAGAATCGACGAGTTTCTGTATGGACTTCCCAGATTTACATAAAACCTGTGAAAACATTTAAAAACACTGCTAATCTTTCAATTCTCGACTTCTATTTAGGACTCCTCGTCCTGACCAGTTAAACACCTGGCCTTTCAGCAAGCCAAAATATACACATATACATTTATACATTTATTTACATTTATTTATCAATCATCAAAACATTCAAAACTTCTTTCAATTCCATGTACGCTTTATAAAAAGGATCGGGCTTTGAGCCGATTTGGTCACCGCCTACGTATTCCTCGTCCATCGAGGATCAAAGCCCGATAATTCCTTTTCAAAATATATGTATGTTATTATTATATATGAAAAATATTCAACATATACAATATGCAAATATATATACAATGCAAATACACATGCGTCGTCTCTCGATGGCTAGACTCATCAAGATTGTGGGGATGCTCACCACAAAGACCTGCTCTCTGTGTCCAAACATGAAACATGAGTAAGATGAGCTAAAGGAGCTCAAGGAGTGCAAGTATTTCTATTTAGGACAACATTTTCAGATATATCAAAGTAATAAATACTTATACAATTAAAAACCAATTTATGCTTTAAACTTCTTTCAATGGAACCCAGTGAGCAAACACACAACGTCTGCACCGGGTTAGTGAGACGGGGCCTCATAACCACTATGCTATGAGAAACTCACGTCTTGGTATAGGGTTTCAAATATAGCACCGGGGATCATGTGTGTTGATATTCATAATCAAAAAATCTATTTCCTCCCTCCTCGTTAGTAACCTAACTGTTTCCTCTCTAAATCCTTACACGCTTTAAGGTACCTCACCGATATCACCATAATAAATTATGAGGTTAGGGTAATTCATCAAGAAACATTTCTTCAAAAACATTTATAAATCCATTTAAATCCTTTACTTTATCATTAAAACACATATGCATTCTTTACACATTTTTAAACTTTCATAATGCCTTAAATATATGCATACATATTTAATGATATATATATATACATTTACATTAAACTTTTCTATTTTTGAAGATTACAAAAATCTTTCACTTTAAAACTCAATTTCAAAAATCACTTACACTCACCTTTATTTCGAAACTCTTGAAAGCACAACTTCACTACTTTCCCGCTTTGCTTTTGCAATACACGCTTCAACTATCACTAAGAACTTATTAATCGCCTGTGTATAGCGTAAAACTTAAGATATCATACACGCAAGTCACTTTAGGGTCACACAACATTCATATAAAGCCAAATGGTTTAATTTACCCTTATGCACTAAAAAAACCCAATTAAAAATCCACTCATTTTAATAAACCTTTTTCCAACAATACTTCTATGGACTTTATTACCCAAAAATTATTCAAAAGGTCTTAAAAATTATGAAACTCTCCAGATCAACTTTATATATCCACGACATCTCTTTTAAATTTTTCAATTTAAAATTCTTCTCTAAAGCCCTCAACCACATAACACAAGTTACAAAGATGTTTTTGATGCCAATTTTTGTTAATCTAACAATCAATTTATCATATCCTGATTTCAAATCTTAACTCCATAAATTGGAATTTTTTCTTCACTCATTTGAAGCTATGGTTCTAAGGTTTCTTCTCCAATTGAATCTCACCCACTTTGATGACCAAAACTCAAGTATTAGATATACTATATTACTCAAATTGACATAATGTAATCAGCATTACAGCCTAATTTAGAAAAATTATGTACCCCTTTGGGGTTGCACTTGTTTGCACTTCCTTCATATAACTTATTCCCTAGAAGTCTATTTTACTCCAGAATTTGAATCACTCAATTTGATGAGTGAAACTCCACTTATGCACCAAAACACTACAACCATACCCAAACAGATGAGCACTAGTGAGCTACACGACTCACCTTTCAGTCCGTATTGTGAGCCTTAGAGCTACTGGTTTTGGTCCCTTCATTTGTAGCTATCTCTTATTGCTTACCAATTGAATCAATCGATTTGGATGATTATAACTTAATCTATATCCAAAATAAGAACAGGGGTTTTTACAAAAATTTTGACAAAGATTCCCTTTAAACCCAAATATTTTGGTTTTTACAACTATTCCATAACACCTCAAAAACCACATGAAATCTAACTCAAAATAAATCACCCACAACACTTGAATTGGTGATTTGGAATTCATACCCACAAAACCCTAGGTGAAAATTTATGAATTCCCAACCAAAGGTCCAACAATTTCTATAAACCATATAAATATGATGTGATTCCATGTTTATTTTACACAAATTAGGGTTTTACCTACAAAACTTTAATAAATCAGGTTCAGATTCCTCCAAAACCCCAGACAAAGGAGCAAACAATTCTCTCAAACGAAACCTTAGAACTAAACACCCATGACTTCAAGACAAAACATACCTTGGTTTGGCCTTCTTCCTTCTCCTTCTTCTTCCTCTTCTTCCTCCTCTTCCTCTCCTTTGGGCTCTCTCCTCCCCTCCAAAATGTGAGCTCTAGCTTTTGTGAGATAAAAAATGAGTTTGGCTTTTGTTTGTCTCATCACATTTATAATCCCATTTATACCTTAATTGCCATTAAGTCCTTCATCCTTTTAATTTTTGCAAATCAACTTATTTTATTTCAATTTTTGGCATCCTATCTTCTCACATTATGACTTCCATATCATTTTTATACTTTAATTGCAAAAGGGTCCTTGATCACTTTTAATATTGTAAAGACAACTCTTGTTATTTCTATTACGCCCATCTCTACTCATTTAATGATTTTCTATATCCTTTATGGCAATTGCAGACTTTACCCTTGTTTTAGTACCACACCTGTGTTTGATAAATTTATCATCATATTTTCATCCTTATTAATAACTCCCAAAAATATTACAAGTTCACTTTGTGTTCTTATACGCCCCTACAGTTACATGTACTGTACACTCTCTCGGGACGGGGCGTTACATGCAAAGGTGTAGATTTGCCTCTTCAAATTGTTAGTCTTATGGGCACTAAAGAACTTCTTAAAAATTCCACTCGTAGCTCGCCAGCCTCTAATGGTCTCGCCTTAGTGAATTAAGCCAAATTTTTGGCTTTGTCTTTGAGGTCAAAGGGAAGGCTTTAACTTCAACATCTCCATATCGGTTGCACCCTCCTTGAAAGTTGTGCAAACTTCCTCAAAATCCCGGATGTGTGTGTAAGGATTTTCATTTTCCATACCATGAAAAGTCGGGAGCAGGGGAACCAGATAAGGCCTCACTACCACATCCTCAGCAGGGGGTATAATGCATGAGGGTGTGCTCACCGTGGTGTATCTCGATCCCCTCATCAACCGTAGGCATCGGGTTCCCATGAACCCCCCGCTCGCCGCCGTGGGTTCCATCTCATTACCGTGGAAGACTAACTTCACACTGCTCCACCGGGATCACTAAGTCTTCCAACCGGGTCGCAGTGGTTTCATCTTGATTGAAGATAAATTGCTCTGCACACCACTCAAATAGTAAGAGAGCAACAAAAAAAAAAAAACAAGACTACCTAAAGGGTTGGTGTTAGCTACAAAATCAAAATGGGAAAACAATCACATTAGCAGGGTCTTTCAAACTCCCCTTCACAAGAACCGCAAGTGGGGAAATGGTAAAATAAAAAAAGAAATGAGAATTCACCAATACTGCGGATGGATCACAAGTCTACGCCTTCTTCGCACTAGGGCACCATCCCCGGCAGTAACTGGCGCCTATTTGATTCGCTGTAAAAGTAAGTTGTTCTAATCAACAAGATTTATAAACCTAAATTTTCTCCATCGCCGCAGCAAAGCTACTATATAGTGGCTCTGTGGCCTAACACGGGACGGGTTTTCTTCTATGAGAAGAGTTGTGCCATTGAAATGGTGTTTCCTCTTGGATTTTTAGATTTGTGTGTGAAAAGCAAGTAGGGTGAATGGTTGAAAATCGGAAGCAAATTGAAATAAAGTTAAAAGAGTAACTCCCGGAAGTCTCACATCGATTAGTGGTTCTAAGTTAACCGACATATCCATGGGTCATTTTCCTCGTGTTGGGGAGGATGACATATAGTAATTTCCCGAACCGGATCTTCATTTAGCTTTAAAACCTAAACCCTAAAAGTTTTCCTCTTGAAAAATGGCATTTAATGAGCATAAATGCTCCCAAACGGTGAGAACACACTTCATAAACCTACCCTTCAGTAACTAATAGGAGACAACTAACTGGGTATTAGTGGATCTAGTGATAAGTATCCATTGAACCCAAAAAGCTTGCTAAATACACGTTAGAGAAAGCATGCCTAAGAGATTTAACCTAAGGTGAGAAGCAGGAACGCAAATACCCTTAAAAGCATACATGAAAAGCATGAGAACATACCATCTCAAAACTAACACCTGCTGGCTTCCCCTTCAAGGATGAGGGGTTTTAGCCGAAAGCATCCCTTGATTTGTCATCATTAAGGGGTGTTTGGCTAGTGAGAAAATGCAAGAAAGTGAAGGAAAGGAAGAGAAAATCATAAACCAGCCGAGGGAGAGGAAGTCACAGGCTCAATTTTATTGATTGATCGATGGATCGAAAAGATTACTGAATACTGACCAGCTATATAGGTGTTTAGTAACAAGGAAATTACAATAATGTCTAAGGGAACGAAAATTACATCAAGGGGCAATTTTGTACAAAGCCAAACAAAAGCTGGTCAAAAAGGGGGCCAACAAGAGGTGCAGAGCAATGCCGCAGTACCGCGAACCCCGCGAGCCTCACAAAGTTGCGAAAATTGGCATCCCATTTAAATTTGCAAGTTGCGAACTTTCGCAACCCTGCAAACTTTTCACTGAATTTTCCTTCTCTTCAGCATTTTGTGCTCCAATTTTCCTCTGGTTCGATCATGCATCTTCGACCGCCTCAAGCCCATCGTGTTTGAATCTCCGATTGAAGCTAATGAGGTATTTGACTTGCAAAACTACAAAAATAGCCATAAAATGTGATCAGTAGCAAAGCTGGGACCTCAATGTATCAATTGGGTTATTTAAAGCGATTAGTACACAAAAAGTGCTTAAAACTTGCAATAACCAGGGCTCAAAATAGCATTATTTGGGTACTAATCACTCACTTTGGGAGACCGCAATGTGCAACAACGATGCAAAGTGAAGTTTCTCATGTGATGCCCCATCCGCTACAACATGTTATCAAGGCACTCTCTCGTAAAGCCATAAAGGCCATCCCCTCCTCTTACCACATGATGATCAAGTTTCCTACCACAAGTGGAGTAGGAATGGTTTGAGGAGACCAGCGCCTGGCCAGGGAATGCTACTCGACATCCATAAAGCAAAAAGCTGTCAGTATACGTGATCCAGCTCGGGCGATGCGCCGATTTGAGGTAACACCGACCTGAGCCCCCGAAGAGTCGAGCCTGTATGGCTGGACGACAACCCCCAACACCTCGCCACACTCCGCCCGCTTCAGGAAGACCGTAAGCCCCTACCCATTTCTCAAACACAAGGATGTCTTCGTGGAAGCAGGAGGATACGGAGGATCGACCGCAATAATCACTCGCCGCACTAAACGTCGCTCATCCTTCAAACTACTAAGCAAAAAGAAGGAGTTTCGCCTCCAAAGGCAAAAAGTGATAAACAGGAGGTCTTGGCAAGCTCCTCCCCAGCAGGACGATCAAAGAGGTGGAGTACCCTGAATGGTTGGCCAACATTGTACTCGTAAAAAAAGCGAACGGCAAATGGCGACTGCACGACTCTTCACCACGCCAACCGAGCATGCCCAAAAAGGCGCTTCCTCAGCTACGTATCGACCTCATAATAGATGCCACACTACTACTTCAACTCCTTAGTTTCACGGATGCTCGTATCGACCTCCGCTTTCTCCCAAGCATAACCAGATCGCACGTGACCTCAACCACAAGAAAAGACCTTATCTGTCACGGGCAAGGAACCTATCGCTATCGAAAGCAATGCCCTTCAAGGTAAAACGCCAGAGCTACCTACCGAGGTTGGTGAATGGGATGTTCCGTACAAATCGGGGCATCCATGGAGGTATATATAGATGACATGCTGGTGAAATCGTATCCACGCGGTTCACGTAGCTCATCCGTCCGGCATCTTGGGATTCTCGAGAGTACAACACAGAAGTCAATCCACCCAACCGCTGAGTCTCAATGAAAAATTCCCTGCCTTTATAGTCAACAACCGAGAATTTGCGCAAATCCACAAGATAAAAGTTGTGCTCAACATGCCGCCACCGTCAAACATAAAAGAAGTCCAACGTCTAACTGGAAGAATAGTCGCGTTAAGCCGATTTGTATCCAAGGCTAGCAATAAATGTCAACCCTCTCTTCGGTGTTCTAAATAGTTTTCAATGGGATACACATCATAAGAAGCATTCTCAAACATCAAAACTTCACTCCGAGCTCTCCCCATTCGTAAGCTCCTCCTAAGGGGAACTCCTTACTCTACACTGGCAAGCTCGCATTTCTCACCGCCGTCCCATCGTAGACAAAGACCGAGTACAACATCCGCCTACTATTGGTGTACTTAGCCAGAGGAGCAGAGGAGAGGTATCCAAGGATGGAGAAACTAATCCTAGCATTAGTAACCGCAGCCCAAAAGCTCTGCCCCTACTTTCAAGCTCATACCATTGAAGTCCCGACAATACCCAATGAAGTAAGTGCTACACAAACCAGAGACCTCGGGAAGATTGATGAAGTAATACTAGAGTCAGCGAAGTTCGACATCAGATATAAACCAAAAACTGCAATAAAAGGGCAGGTCTTGGCAGATTTCATCTTGGAGTTCACCCCGACCGAGCTTGCCGAGGATACGCGAGTGACACCCGACTTCCCTATTTGAAACCACCGTAGACGGTCGCCACTCCGTGAGCTGCGTTTCTGCCACTTCACCTCCCCGTATGAATAGATATCAGCACACCACTGGGGTTCCAAGCCCAACAACGAGGCTTCAGTGAGCAGGGCCGCCATCGCTGGATTCAACCTCGCCTATTCACTAGCTGACTACCGAGAGATGCAAAATGACCCGCTGGTAGTAGTTAAATGAAGACACCTACGAGGCCAAAGGTGAAATGATCTTATATACCAAAAAGGTACGGAATTACTGAGAAGTTTAGCCGTTCAAGCCCACATACCCGTAGCGGAGAATTCCCCGAGCAGATGTTCTAGCAAAACCGGCAACAACCCTCAAGAAGATCTCGCCGACTAATGCCTCTGCCGAGCACCTGCGTGAGCCTCTATAGATCTTTATGACGAGAAGTTCCCGTCATGTCCGAGCCGGAAATAGATGGACCCCATTTGGGACTATTAATGAAGGATCAAGTACCCAATGATCTGGAAAGAGGCTTCTAAGCTAGACGAGGTCGGGTCAGGTTTAGCTTATTCATCTGGGAAGCCTTTACAAGTGCTGGGTTTTTCACACCCATCCCCGCGCATCAGGAAAGATGCCGACTACGTATTGAAGGAGGTACATGAAGGTGTATGCGGAAATCACATCGGAGCTTGGGCGTTGGCGGGAAAAGCCTTAAGACAGGGATACTACTGGCCCACAATGCTCGTGAGACGCGACACCTGGGGTCAGAAATGCAAAATTTGTTGGGAGCACGCCAAAAAATCTCTCACCCTCCGTCCGAGCCATCGGGACGCCGCCCCCCGGCCCTTTAAAGAATGGGGTTGACATATTGGAACCTCTCGGCTTATTGAACGCTGCAAATTTATCATCGTAGCAAAGGATTATTTTCCCACCAAATGGACCAAGTCGAACCTTGGCTACTATCACGTAATCGTAAGATACGCAACTCTCGCTTGGCGTTCCATAATTCTGCGTGCTCGCATCCCGCAGCCCCGTGTCCGAGCACGGGAAGCAATTTGACAATCCTAAGTTCGTGGATTTCAGGCCAGCCTCAGATCGCAGAACTACTACTCGTCCCCAGCTCATCCACAATCTAATGGATAGGCTGAAGTCACCATCAGAACTCTTAAAGCGGCACTAAAGACCAAGTTGGAAGATCTAAAAGGCAAGTGGGCAAAGTACCTACCCGAGGTGTTGTGGGCATACAAACTACGCTAAGAAGTCCGTTAACTTAGAAACCCCATTCGCCGTAGCTGGAGGACCACAAGGTGGTGGCCCCGCCGAGATGGATTAAAGTCCCCAAGGATCGACCGGCAAGCGTGAACATAACTAAGAGGTTCTCCGCCCCAACCGGACCTCCGATTTAAAAAAAGCGTGATCAGGTCCTAAAACGTATAGAATACTACCAAAGGAAGACGGCAAGGTACTACGACAAAAAAGTCAAACCCAAGAGTTACAAGCCCGCGGTATCGTAGTCTTAAAAAAGCTTCCGGTCATGGGAGAAAAACCGACACATGTGGAAAACTAGGGGCCCAACTGGAAGGCCCCTATATCAGATTCGCGTCAGCCGACGGTAATTACGGTAGCCCAAAACTGAAGAGGGAAAAGTTCTATCTCACTCTTGGAACGCTGAGCACCTTAAGCGTTTTTATCAGTAGACCTCGGATTGTAATCGTTAATAAAGTATCATCAGCTTTCAGATACGTATGTGTGTTTGTTGATTACTTTGTTTAATATCCTCATAAATAAAAAAGCGGGGCATCTCGATAAAAGAAAAACAGACAGCTCAGCCAGGGAACGTATGAGAAAGTTACACACATCAGAATACACAAATGCATGCGCCAAAAAAGAAATTTTTTTATCTAATGAAGGTACAATTGATTACAATCATATATCATCCCTTACATCTCTAAATGTCAAAGATACAAGCCTCTTAAAAATAGAGGAAAGAGAAAAAAAAAAGAGTGCGAACGAGGGGGGGAAGGAGAAGGAAAAGGAGAAGAAAGGGAGAGGGAAAGAGAGGAAGAGAGACTGAGAAAGAGAGGAAGAGAGAGTGAGAAAGAGAAGGAGAAGGAGAAGAAAGAAGAGAAAGAGAAAGAAGAGAAGAAAGAAGAAAAAGAGAAAGATGAAGAAGAGAAGGAAGAAGAGGAGAAAATGGAGAAAGCGGTACTAAAAGTATAACGCTCTCTCCAGACGCATTCCCTAGCACTAGGGCCAGGGAACATAACCCCATAAAGGGGAACCAGGAAAACACAAACTCCCACAGCAGAGGATCATCTAACCTAACGCCTAATTAATCCCTAGCGATTCCGAAGACGACTCAAGCTTTGACGCCCATCACGCATCAATTCCGGGCCACAGGCCCCAAAAAGGAAAGAAGGTTCGAAGTATGAGTTCCATAGCAGAGAAGTCGCCATTTATAAGGAGCCTAGCACTGAAAATCGTGTGATACAAGCTTCCACTTTCCATAAACCAATGCTAAAGACGCTTGCATCATTCCAAGAAGTGGAAGTCAAATCGGCCGCACTCAGTAGCTCAGTCTTGAAGAGCTCGACTGCTTAAGAAAGGCCATATAGCCGCAGAGCCATATCACGTGCGCTTTAGCCCACGGCCTCGCAGCTGGGCCAAGAGCTCGACGCTTCAACTAAGGCCCGTAGCTAGGAGCAAGTTCAGCTTAGGCAGATCAGCCCATGAAGCCTCAACCATTCAGCTTTTGAAGAGCCTGACCGCTTCAAGAAATGCCATATAGCCACATAGAAACAAGGTCGCCCAGCAATATCTCACCCGAGCCTCAACAACCGTCGAAGAGTCACATTGCTTAACTAAGGCCCGGCACTTAAGCAAGTTCATCTCAAAGATTAGCCCATGAAGCCTACCGTCGCCAAGAGTCGATCGTCAAGAAAGGCCATATAGCCAGAGCGCCGCTTTGAAGAGCTCGACCGCTTCAAGAAAGGCCATATAGCCATGTGAAAGCCATATCACCAAAGAGCCCACTGAGTCAAAGAAAGCCAGCTAAGAGCTCGATTGTTTAACTAAGGCTCCGGTAGCCCAGGCTGCCCACCAGCAGACAGCCCTACGGCCTCGGCTCGCTTGAAGAGCCACCGCCCAAGAAAGGCCACATAGCCTGCCAGAGCCAGGATCAATCTCGCTTAGCCCACGGAGCCCCGCAAATTACTTCAAGAGCCCAACCGTCAAGAAAGGCCATACAACAGAGCTGCTCACTCAGAAGATCACCAATGAAGCCTCGGGGCCGCCGCGCTTTGAAGAGCCTCGACCGGCTAAGAAGGCCATATAGCCGCAGAGCCAATTCAATCCCGTACGAAATTCCACGTGAGCCTCAAACTCGCTTGAAGAGCCTCGACTACTCAAGAAAGGCCATATAGCCGTTGCAGCCGATCAATTCAGCGCTTTAGCCCACTTGAGTCTCGCCACTCGGGCTCAAGAGCCCAACCGCTCAAGAAAGGTCATAGCATCCGCGAGCGCCTCTGCCCTCAGTAACCAGAGCTCCTGACCGGCCTCAAGAGGCACAGATATAGTGGCGAGCTAGTTCGGGCCAGCAAGCTTAGGCCCACCTGAGCCTCAAAGCAGATTTCGCGGAAGAGCCTGACCGCTTCAAGAGTGCCGATAGCCGCAGAGCCGCACCGCCTCAAGGCTTTAGCCCACGGAGCCCTCGAAGCAGCCTTCGCTTCAAAGAGCTCGAGTGCCTAACCAAGGCCTAGTAGCCCAGAGAAGTTCGGCCTCAAGCCAGTCACGGCTCCCAAACAGCCGCTTGAAGAGCCTGACCGTCTGAAGAGCAGCCATATAGCCGTAAAGCCAGATCAACTCAAAGTAAATTTATCCCACTGAGCCTCAAGAGCTCAGCTTCAAGAGCCTGACCACCAACTAAGGCCCAGCCTAGGAGCAGCCCACTTAGGTAGCTTAGGGGCCCATCTGAGCTCCACCAGCCAAGAGTCTGACCACTCGGGCGTCACATGTTCACAGCGGCCAGCCAAAGATTAGCCCATGAAGCCTCCGCGCCTCGGGCCAAGAGTCACTTCAACTAAGGCTCCAGGCCATGAAAACAAATGCGCGAGCTGACGGCTTCCTCGGGGTTTCAGCCTAGTTTATGCTGAACTCCGTCAGCAGTGCGCCATATAGCCACCAATCCACGCGCAGGAAAGATGATTAGAAAGCAATTACAAAAATAAGGGCCATGAGATAAAAATGAAGTATCTATTGAGAACGACATCACATATATCCCGGTTTCAGTTTCAACAAAAAACAACAATGCTAAAATTATAAGAAGGAATTCGCATCCTACGCGTAAACGTGGGAGCGTATATTTAAGAAGGAGCAAACTCTACCAGGTGTTTCGCTTTCCGAATAGTCGGGCGGAAAAGGACTCTTCCGCCTCCTCGTCACTAGTGATATCAAAGTTAAGGTCCAAGCCCGGATAGGCATTAGCAGCCTTCCTCTGGAAAGCAAGCCACCCAAAAGCCCACTGAGTGCAGGCCTCATCCCTCAAACTCGCTATGGTCTGGGCCCCTCCGAACAACCACAGTCGCCCGAAGCTCCTCAGAACCCATGGCACTCCTCGGTCAGGCGTTCAATAGAGCTCATAGCCTTGGAAGCTTCGCACCGAGCTCCATCTAGCAACACGTTTATTACGCAACTCATCTCTAAAGCAAAGATTTCAAATTTCTACCGAAAGCTACCCGAGCTCATTCTGACTATTGCACCATCCCCCGATCAACAATCTCGCCTGGGTGGCTCACCATCCCCCTGTCACCAAACAGATCATCCCGGCGTACTACCGTCCCCGACTCCTAAGCTGCCTGGCCACCTAGGCCATCTCTAAGCTTTTCCCTACTCACCACAACATAGCGGTCATGGTATGCCCGATCGAACTTTAAGCTTCACGGCCTCCTCCTCGTCATATTCTGCACCAATCTCGCAAGATGTACCGTCAACCAAGAGCGTTCCACCGCTTGTAGACTATACGGCTGACGCGGGCCCCCGCTCAATCCGCCCTTTTGGTTGGGCAACTTCGCACAGAAGCACCTCCACACCCCAACATAAAGTTAACATCCAACTCAAGATAGAATCAGACACAACAAGACATGGGAACTTATTGCAGGCTACCCCTGAGGGATAGTTGGCGCTTCTCAATCCGTGGCACCCGACCTCTTAAGATCGTGATCCCGAGACGACACAAATAGCCACCGCAAGCCTCATCAAAGCAAGGAATCCCCATCTCTATCAGCTTCCTGTGAGCAAGCCTTCCCAAAACTTTCCCACCGGGGAGGGGAGTGTCACAGCTCACAGGAGACTCCAAACTCGTGAGTAGCATAACTCTCCAACTGGAGCTCAGCAGCCTCCCCGAGGAGTCTCGCCTTGGCAAGAGGAACCACCCCGGATCGCGAATCTATGGCGTAGGAACCCCGGCCTGAGGTAGGCGACACTTGCCCCGCAGACTCGACATGGTAGAAGGTGATGACGAGGACATCCCCAACCTCGGGACTTTACCCCAAGTCGGACGACCCTTCTCAAGAGAGTTCGGAGCTTTCCGCTTCACACTCCAAGACCCGACAACGCCTCCACCCAGCCGTAGCTCTCCCTGCTGGGCTCATTAAACGGGAGCCCATCATGAGAGAACTTCACAATGGAAGGGGTGAAGGCCTCAAAGCAAAGTGTGGCGGGAGACCTCGAACTCAAGATCCCGGAATATCTAACTTGATAAGCCTCGTAGTAAGTGCGCTAAGACACGTGGCCGCCTCCGCGACGACTGGGCCTTCTGTGGCCGAGATCAGGCGAATACCCAAAACACACAGCCAATGCAAAATTACGGACATCCTATAGCTACGAAAACTAGGACCGAATCCTAACCAAAGCAAAGCTCACGATTCTCGGGAGGGTCCCGCATAACAGAACGCCCAATGTGTCTTCTCCACGAGGTCGTATCTCAATCGCGCCACTAACAAAAGTAACGCTCTCTTTCCAAAATTTATGAGAATATGGAGATCCGAGACATAAGAGTGAGCGCCTGCATGCTTAGATAGATAAAGAAAGCCCTTGGCGGCTTCCTTCACACTAAAGAGGTCCAAGAATAGAGCTATACTGGGAACACCCAAGCCCTTATCCCTAAAGAAAACCAACAAATTTCAATCGTAATACTCCCGTAAATTGGGCAAAAGCTGAGAGGCATAATGCTGAAATGTTGCAAGACCCTTTGATAAAGTGATAAAGGGAAACGAGGGCCATCACGGCTGGCCACCCCAAAAGCACACCATCTGGGGGCACTCGACCACGTAGAGGTCAAAATGCCCGAGACCGTGACCTGACACCAAAAGGGGGCCTATAGCGCCTCGCAAAAGTTTCTCCATATAAAGGCCCGACTGCTAGGTCCCACCGCCAAAGATTCCGTGACGGGCCGACTTCGTGATATCCATGACCGACCCGGGGTATTTAGAATCCGTCAATTCTACCCTTGCCTTTATCCAAGGGGAGAGGAGGTTCCCTCAGGGACGTCTCGAAAAGCAACCCCAGCTAAACGATAGGAGGCACCACTTATCCGCCCCGAATCGGATACAACAGAGGAATCACCTCCTATGAGCAAGGAAGAGGAACGACTTGGACCCATGAGAGTAACAGGTAGAAAGAACAAGACCTAACCAATCTAGCCCTAGTGTCTCGCTATATTACTCAAAAAGACAATCAGCAAATAAAGACTACAAGTCCCAGGAATAAACAAAAAGGCCACCCTAAGCAAGGTATCATAAAACGCCAAAAGAGATCCTGGACAGAAGGTCAGACGAATGAAGCCCGAACTCGTAGAAAAGTAAAAAGCTTTAATACCAGGGGGGGCATAATACTAACGGTCAGAGGATGTTCTCGGAAGAAACTGAAGGAACTAGAAGAAGTGAGCACGAAATTCGAAAAGTCATCATTATCATAGGACGGTTGACGGCGACAAAGCCCTAACCAAACCAGCCCTAAACGGCCACGTGGAAGTCTCACCCGATTCAAGAATGATACAGCCCTTGCCCACGCTCGTCGTAACCAAGGGCTGGGGGGCAACTGATTGGGTTTAAAAAATAGGCGCGCAGGTCCACTCACCAAGCCCAAGAAAAAGGTAAGCTCATTAAAATGCCCGAGCCCTTGGTATCGGCCTAAAACAGAGCTCAGACTGTCACTTAAGGAATGAGGCACGGATGCCCTAAAAGCCCATATCCCCGAATCAAACCCAATCTCATCATTAAGGGAAGCAGATAATTCCTAATAACCTCATCCTCAGAATCAAACCAAATCTCACCAACGAGGGAAGTAGGATACTCAATAATCATTCCTAATTATCCCCTTATTAACTGACATCGATAAGGGCAAAATCCCATCTACTGAGAGTTAACTTACCATCATCCAATTGGGAAAAAACATATGCTATAATACTGCCAATTTACCCAAGTGAAAGGTATGCAAAAACATTCGCCTCTAAGCAAATGGGATCTTTTCTCTTTAGGGAGGAATCGATTAGCATCGAGGCTGGCCACAAAGGAACCTCCGCCGATCCTCTTTTTTTCTGCTTTGCAGAGTCCAACGTTCGAGCCACTGACCGCCCGCAGCGTCCTGGGGCCCGGCCCAAATCATCAACACGCTCCACTCGGGCCCGGCTGAAAAGGCATCATCAAGCACAACAATTACTTTTTGACAAAAATGTAATATAATGCACCCTAAATTCTCCATTCTGATTTTTATAATATTTGCATATTAATGGAGGCAAACACACTTTTCCCAAAGTTATTTATATAAGAAAATAAGGTGAACGTTTTTATCAAAATAAGATAAAAATTTTGATGGTTCAATTTTCAAAAGGTCTTTTCAATCAAGTCCTTGAATTTGGATTTTAATATCAATGATTTGAGTTATTTGAGGTTTTTTTAAAAGTTTAAAAAGGTAGGACATTCAAGAAATAAAAGGGTTTGAGCTCCGTTAATGACAATTTACTACATTGTAAAAAAATGTTTGATTATAAGAAAAACTAATATTTTTTTTAATCAAATAACTGTAAGATCCATGCTGACCAATAAAAATTAAAAAGCGGTGGGGTTTTGATGTGTATCTTAAATACTCATTTTATCCCCATATTTTGCTTAGGTTTTAGTATTTTTATGGTATAAATAAGTGTCATAATACTCTCTTTTCTCAATTTTATGATAAGGTCAACCATTTTGCGGAATTGTACGAAAATGGAGTGAAAACAAAGCTAAAAAGTGGAAAATCTGCAAACACTACTACAACATGCAGCAACAGCCACTGTATTTTGAAATTTTCAGCTATAGTATGAGCTCCAATGGCATCAACCTTAAATGGATGAATTATACACTTCAAGAGCTTTCCAACGACGCCAAGATTTCTCAATTTGGAGTCCAGATGAGAAAGTTATGGCATCCGAAAGCAGAGGAGGAAAAACGGAGCAAGCTGCTAATGCTCTCTTTTCTCAATTTTATGATTAGGCTAACCATTTGGCAAGATTGTGCGGAATTGGAGTGAAAACAAAGCGAAAAAGTGGAAAATCAACAAACACTGCTACAGCATGCAGCAGCAGCAGCCACTGTATTTTGACATTTTCAACTATATTATGAGCTCCAATGGCATCAAGCTTTATATTGATGGATTTTACACTTCAAGAGCTTTCCAACAACACCAAGATTGCTCAATTTGAAGTCCAAACGAGAAAGTTATAGTATCCGGAAGCAAAGGAGGAAAAATAGAGCAAGCTGCTGATATTTTTCACGCTGTAGAGTGATAACCTCACGCTGTAGCATGATTTTTTCACTCTACAACGTGGATATGCCTATATGGATCCAGTAGCTTGCATTTTTTTACCAAGTTGTAGCTCAAATTTTCCACGCTACAACGTGGATGTCAGGGCCCATGTTTTTTGTCAAAGCCCATCTCCTTTCTCTCTCAAGCACACAAATGGGAAATTAGGGCATTAGAATAGGGAGGGTTCATCGGGGGCCTAGAGATTGACGAGAGGGAGGCCCTCTCTTGGGGTTCCTCCTTCTTGAAGATCTTTCACCTAGTAGAAGAAGGAGACTTGAAGAAGAAGAAGAAGATGGAAGAGAAGAAGGAAGCTCCTCCATCAGATTTGTTTCTTTTCTCCCCTTTTCTGTTTTCCTTTCTTTTTATAGTTGTATTTCTTCTTCCATTTATGATTTAGTTTGTTTTCTTAAGGTTTAGATGTCGTCAAAGACATAAATGTATGAATTCTCCTAATTTATATTGATTGGTGTATTATTTTCACAAGTGTGTAGAGTATTTCATTTAATTTTAATGCTTGTGGATATTTGACAAATATTTACATGATTTGTGAGTTGATTTGAGATTGAGAAGTGATGATTAAGCTAAACCATAGATGATTTACCATCTAATTATCATGAGAAAGAAATATAAATAAGATTATGTGTAGTATTAGGATTTCTTAGGTTTATTGTATTCCTAGGGTCTTGGGGTTGAGTAGAGATGCAAAATACCTAAATCCTATGGGTAGTGTGTGGATACTTGAGAGAGATTCACATATACATTAATGAAATTGACATCTTCATGATGAAATAAACATCGATTAATTTGATTATGAGGTTCATATATGACTGTTTAGGTTAAATCTATGTCTTAAGGCTTTTTAGTCTTTATTAAGTCGTTGTAATTTAGGATTTGCATGTTAGTTAGTGTAATTTAAATCTTTTACAGATTTTCAACTATCCAAATAGAGCCTATGTTAGATTATAATCGGTATTTAGTAACCCAATTCCTCGTGGGACGATACTTTTACTTTCATTTTATTACTAGAAGCGACACGTTCACTTGCGTACATAGGCATACACATTTTATAACACACAAAATCGCCTATCAAGTTCGCATTCCAAACACTTTCTTCAATCCCATAGAACCCCCTCCAATTCCACATCCTTCTCCTCCTTTTGCTATGTCATTCTCATCCCGCAGCTTTTGACTTAGGCAAAAAGCACATTTAGAAAAAAAAATGGAAATGTAAGACAAGATTTGAAATCTAAAAGTTTTAAATATTAGTGATTCGTGTAAAATGATGATAAAGATTAGAGAAAGGAAATTGGAAGATGACAAATTTTACAAGAGTGTGTCTACATCCATAAAAATGACAACTCAAACTTCATTATAACTAAAATAGGGTTAGAATATTGTATTTATAATAATCTTGGACATGAGCAATTTAAAAAAATACTCTTATACTTTGAATCATATTATACCTTATCGTAACCTATTATTTAGTCCTTGAACATTTAGTCTCAATATGATATAAGTCATATGCCATAACATTACTCATTTAGAAATACACAATGTTATCAATCATTAATAACTACAGCTGGATTGCCATTTGCCGTTACCTCTCATTAGTCATCCCATCTCCTTCACCCACCATCCCATTTCGTGTCAAATTGATTCAATGTGATAGTGGGTTTTTTTTTTTTTAATTTTTTTATATTTATTATAAAAATAATTCTAAAATTTTCATGGGTAAGTTTGGTTACATTCCGAAATTATAAGGTAGTAATTATGATGGTTGTGACACCTAATTTTGTTGAGGATAATTATACTTTAGGGAGTTTATAATATATATATATATATATATACACATGTGTGTGTGTGAAATGTAACAAATAACAATACCCCTACTTAATGACATATTTGAGTTTTATAAAATTTCAATACATATATGTATATATGATGAAACAAAAAAAAAATTCATTAATATATTTATGGAGTATTTTCTAACTTAACTAATGGTCTCAAGTTCGAGCATTTGGGAGTAATTTCTGTATGGTATGATTTAAAGCCTTTTTTCATGTGTACACGAGTTTGCTTAAAAAACCTTATGATCTGACAAAAATAAAAATAAATTAATTACATGGCAACAACAAATTAAAAATAAATTAAATTTGGATAGGAGAGTTATATTGATGTTATTATACCCATGTTACATTAAGGGTATTACATTAATGTTTTAAGAGTGTTACATTAGTGCGTTAAAGATGTTACATTAAGGGTATTACTTTAATATTTTAAAGGTGTTACATTAAAGCTCTAGGGGTGTTACATCAATATTTTAAGTGAGTTATATTATTATTGTTACTCAATTTTCTAAATCACTTTTTTTATTTGTTGTCGAAATGTAATTTATTTTTTCTCTCATGTGGCATGGGTGGGTCCCACATAATGGGCATTTTTTTACTTTTTTGAAAAAGCTATTTATTTTTACAATATAATAAATTGTCTTTATTATACTCGAATCCCTCCCCTCCCTTCCCCACCCCATATTTTACCTTTAAACGTTGAAATCTTTATCCAATTCAACTAAACATGTGGACAAATAATTTTTTCTTAAATATGGGTTTTGCATATTTGCCTTATTTTTGTTCATTTAATATATGTTTGACTAATATGAAAACTAAATTTCTATTTTCCTAATTATAATACCTTGCATTTAAACTAAACTCCCCCTCCGTTTATATGTTATGATATATTATCTTAAATACCATTTTCGCCCAAAATTCATCCACTTGTTAGTGGGGTGGCGTGGGGACACCGGCACCCCACACAAACAATTCAATCTATTACTGGTGGGTCTGTCGGTGGTTTATTCTAGAAATATTTGGTTAATCCTAAATTTGGAAAATATAATATTTCTTTTGTTTTTTTTTTGTTTTTTTAAATAAATAATTTATTTTAACAAAAATACTTTTTCTTATTTTATGTATTTATAAATATATTTTTATAAAAAGTAATTTTTATAAGAATATAAGGAGAACATTTTTGTTAAGAAAATGTTTCGGTGGAATTTCTAGTGGAATTCATCAGAACATACAAAAAGCATGAAAATTGGTGAATGAGTGAGCATGTCAGGAAATTATAATATTTTCAACTGGGGAACCGTGCCTAAATCTAACTGCTCAAACGAGCAATGAATCCCCTGTCCCTTAACACCCCTATATTCTAAGTGAAAAATACCTAGAAAATTAGATTGTATAAATTAAATTGAAAGCTAAGAGAGAAACTGAACGAATTAGCTTGAAAAATAGCAGATTTCACTATAGAATTGGACTAAAAATCAAATGTTGAAGCAAGAAAGCTTTGAAGTGAAATCTGAATAAAAAACATTACTAAATTGTAGAAGAATAAGAGAAAAGTTGAAATGATCTTGCATTGGTTTTGAATGTTTGAAAGTCGGTCATTTCTTCTGATGCTTTGATTCCCTTTTATCCTGAGCAACTACCCCAATCCACTTTCTCCAATAACTATCCATGTCTCTATTAAAGTCTTGTTCCTCAAGTAACTTTCCACCACTTCAAGTAATTGCCCACGTATTCTGATATGTCTTGACTTGGAGAAAAAGTATCCTCCACCTTTTGCTTTTGAGACAAAGTCTCAATATTTTATTGATGTTTTTGAAAATTCCAAATGTCATCGGACTCCTTTTCATGGGTCAACATTATCATGTATATTTGGTCTGTACTTCAAATATACCCTACCGCTTTTCAACTTGTTTAGGGTAGTTTGTAGGTATAATTTGAATTTTTCGTAATTATTATTTTTCTAAGTGAGAAAATTTTGAAACCCGAAATTTGTACTAGATACAAGGGTAAAAGTGGGATTTGTCAAAATGGGAAACAAAAGTCATAATATAAGAAGATGGTAGGCTATTATGTAAATGGCATGACTTGATTTGCAAATAGAGGAGAGTTTGAGAACCAAAGTGTAATAAAAGGAAATTTAAATGTCAAAAGGGGGTAAGACCAAGTTGGTCTCTCATTTTGGAGAGGGCTCTAACGTGAAGAAGAAAAGAGGAGAAGAAGAGGAAGAAAAGAAAATAAGAAAGAAGAAAGCCAAGAAAGCTAAGAAAAGTATGGAACTTATATGGAATCTATGATTTTGTATGGATAAGTATGAATTTTTGGACTTTTGTATGGTCATTGGTTTGTTTCCCTTTCAAGGGTTTAGGTAGGAATTCATCCTAACCCTAGATTTGTTGAAAGTTGGGTTGGTAAAACCCTAGTTTGTATAAGATGAGTATGGAATACCCCTTGAGTATGGATTTGTATGGATTGTTATGGTTTTTTTTTATAGATTTGTGAACTTTTGTATGGGTTCTTGGATTCTTTGTCTAGGGTTTGGTTATGAGAAGTTCTAAACCACCATTACAAGTGTTTGTGGAGTTGTTCGTGGATTTCTGCGGTGGGTTACAAGATAGTATGAGTTTGATGAAGAGAGAGCTAGGTGAAATGGCAAAATCACATTCGAAAGCAAAACTAGAGCGCTGGGTACCCCAGATCGAAAGTGGGTATCAGCACCATGGATGATGTGTTCTAATACCAGTTAGTGGTACTGGTACCCACTTACAAAAAGGGTTGGCATCAGACGATCAAAGTGGTAATTTAGATCGATGCTTCCAAAGAACCTTGATTTTCAGATCCCGCGTATTGATAAGCCCCAAATTCGTACTTCAATAGTATAGGAACCCTAATAAATGACTAATGGGGGTTCAAATAAGAATGAAACTAAGTGAAAAACGCATCGTACCTTGGCGAGTTTGATGTTGGCAAACCTAATGCCCTATGATAAGATAATAAGTTTCTGAACACATATAATTGTAAGACTTCCTAAGACCGGATATTGAATGACACGGCACCTCTATTATGTGGGTAAGCATGTATAGTACTTCGGTCCTCTCTGATTAGTGCTTCGGCACATTTAGTACTTCAGATTTTCGATTAGTGCTTCACACATTTTAGTACTTCTAAGACTTCTCTATTTAGTGCGACAAAGACTCACAATGCTTAAACACCTCTTTCAGGTTAATAAGACTCGCATCGCACTCCATCTTCTGTGTACTTATTATGTTGTGTCCTATTAATTCCTTATTACTAGTCTAAGTAGTCAAACAATTATATGATAACAATCTGATTAATGAATAAGAGTAAAGTAATGTACATCGTTATGCTCTGTAGTACCTATGGGTACCTTTGTACAAGTATAAGTTCTGTAGTATCTACGGGTACCAGACAAAGTATAGGTTCAGAATACCACGGGTACTTCCGTGATAAGTATGTCTGCAATCCTATAAGTATGTGTGTATGTGTATAAGTCCGTTATATGAATTCATGAAAGATTCCTCTGACCGCATCAGATATCCGTTATCGTTATATGCTTGCCATCAGAAAATGAGTATGGTAAATGCATGTGTATAATGTATAAATCATATAGCCCCACTGCCGCAAAGCTTAGCACGTTTTAATCCTTTGTAGGTACATGGAGACGCTTACGATCTTTTGCATACCTGCTAGGGCCAAAACTCAGAGGGGGTCTATCACCTGTAGGTTTTGCGCTTTGATTATGTAAATGTAAACGTACAGTTTTTGTATATGTATATGTAAATGAGACTCAGGACTGTATGTATTGACACTATAAACATTGCTACGGTGATAGTTTTATTTTTGTATCTTTGAATATGATATTTGATTCAATTATAAGACTTTGACCACCAATGTCTGAAAAAGCAGGTAAAGAGTCCCAGTACAGTTTCGCACCCCCTTTGTCCGCCAAGGTGGGAGCTCTGGTGACATGGCCTTTCTGGATTGGGTCACTTATACTGTTTGGGTTTTTATGACATCTATTTGGCATTCCACTCACCCTCATTTAAAAATTATTTAAATACCATTTGAGCCCAAAAAAATTTTTTTAGTGTCAACACTGCCCTCCGATACACAGCGTACATCGCTATGTCAGTGGGGCGGAAGTTTTTTATATGTCAAAAAGGCTTCATTTCTCTTGTTCTCTTCATTCTCATCATGAGGCCTAAAGTGCAACTTACCCCTTTGGATGTGGATTATCAATGGAAAGAACAAGCCAAAACCCCGAGCCTGATTGGTGGAATTGAAGAAGCCTAGAGTAATACCTCGAGAAAAGCCTCCTGCTAATTTTTCTTTCAAACCTGAGGTTGTTGATCTCTCTTCTCCTTCACAACCTATTCCTTTTGCATCAAAAGACTCTCCTTTAGGATTTGAAGGTTCATAGGAAGAAATCCCTTTGATTTACGTACCAACCCTTCCACATTCTCCTCTCTTCTCCCTTCTTTATCCTTTATCTCAAACTCATCTCTACCAAAATCCTACTAAATGTGCTTTATGTCTTCGTCACCACATCAATGTCTGAGCCGGTCGAGACCGACGACTTCACCGCGGTTGTCGTCAACTTTACAAAAGTCATCTTCTGTTGTCAAACCAGCTGCTACTCCTTCTCCACCACAAGCTTTGATTTTTTTTACCATCTTCTACTACTTTAACTCGTGATCTCGCACTAGTGAGTAGATCCGTAGCTTTTACCAAGTTATTTGGTGCTGAATGTTCCATATGACTTCTCTAATGAGATATTGAGATCTCAATAAAGAGAAATCCTATAATCTAAGAGAGTATTCTAGGATCTCCAAGAAACAGGGAAATCTTTTTCTAATTTTTAGAACTTTGAATAACTCATTCTTCAACGACAAAAGTCCTTAAAATCAAGAAATGACTCTTTTTTTTTCGATTTTTAGACCTTCAAATCCTTCGTTCTTCATCGAAAAAAATTTTGAACATCAAGAAATAATCAATTTTCAAATTTTTTCAGTTTTTAAAACTTCAAATCCTTCATTCTTCAACGAAAAAGTCTTTTAAAAAATCAAGAAAGATCTATTTTCGTTTTTTAGAACTCCAAATCCTTCGTTCTTCAACAAAAAAGTCTTTTAAAATCAAGATGGACCCTTTTTCGTTTTTTAGAACTTCAAATCCTTCGCTCTTCACTGAAAAAAGTCTTTAAAAAATCAAGAAAGACCCTTTTTTGTTTTTTAGAACTCCAAATCCTTCAAGGCTCTTCAACAAAAGTCTTTAAAAATCAAGAAAATAATTCTTTTTGTTTGTAACTCAAAATCCTTTGTTTTTTCAATGAAAAAGTCTTTAAAAAAAAATCAAGAAATACTCTTTTTCGTTTTTTAGAACTCTAAATTCTTCGTCCTTCAACGAAAAAGTCTTTAAAAAAAATCAAGAAATACCCTTTTTTCGTTTTTTAGAACTCCAAATCCTTTGTACTTCAACGAAAAAGTATTTAAACATCAAGAAGAAATCCTTTTTTGGTTTTAGAACTTTGAATCCTTCGTTCTTTATCGAAAAGGTCTTTAAACGTCCAGAAAGAGTATGGTTCTTATAGAAGATTTTCCCCTTTGTATGTAGATCTCGACTTTCCCTCACTCATTTTTTTTCGCCTCATCTACCAATGGAAGCATCACAAAGGTAACTTCTCAACCTTACCATTTTATGGACCTGAAGAACTTGTCATCATACCTTTAGGTAAGCTAAATAATCTTCCACATCTTACATTTTCTTGATTTGGTGGCTATTGGCCAACCTTCTTTTATTGTTATGTTGGGAACTCACTAACATTTGCACATATGCACTTTTATTGTATGTGTATGAACTAGTGGACCAAGGTGCTACTTGTGCTTAATTCTTTAGACATTTGGTTGAAATTTACTGAATATTTTGAATGATTGTTGTTGTTTCGGGACAGTACATTTTTGAGGATGCTAGGCTCCCTAAATTTAAAATACAAGGCCTACTTATTTATTTATTATGATTAGGGACTAGAGCTTGATAAACAAAATTCCTCTTCCTAAATCGTAAGTAAAGGCCTATCACCTTTACTCCCTTCAACTCTTAAGTCCCCTTCCCATTGAGTCATGGGGCTACGAATGAGTTTTTTAGGGTCATAGTTGTGACCATGGAATACTGTGGTCACGATCACACTGTAAAATGCCTCACAAGGTTCTGTGGTTGCATCCTTGGTTGTGACCACACTGCAAAATCTTCCCCGTAAGGTGTTGTGGTCATGTATGAAGTTGCAACCTGGAGAAGCAACATCACGACATGAAGAAGCAACGTTGTGTGAAAAAGTACGTCACGACGTGGAGAAGTAACGTCGCGACGTGGACTACTACTACAATTTCATGCTCTCTATCACGTCACGCCGTGAAGAAGCAACGTCGCGACGTTGACTGTTGCTCACTGATTTTTCACACTCTTCTTGCCCCAATTTTTTTCTATTTGCTCCCAAGGGATAACCCATCACTTGGTGGAATAATGTAACAAGTCCAATTCTTTAGAGAAATCTTGCCTTTGAATGTATAGTGACTACAAAGCCTACTTTCCTTTACTCCAATTTAGCATGAGAGCTTATTTCCTCAATCTTAGAATGATTATGATACCCTATCATGAACTTGTCCAAGTGTTTTGTTTGGGGAAATATGTGTGTGGCCTAAAGGCCTACCTTAGGGAATCAATAGAGAATCTTGAAGAAGTTGGTGTTTTCGAGGTGAAGTGGCCAAATGTCAACTTTACTGTCGCAAATCCTATCTTGGAACTGGTCTCATACCTATAGTGGTCATGGGACCAACTTATGAGATTTTTAGAAATCCAAAGGAGCAACAAGAACACCCTTGGAGAAGGCAATTGATGACGAATGCAATGGCCAAGAAACCACTTTATCACTAGGTCATTCCATATTTCTCCAATCCTAAAGTGGTCATGGAACCTACTTTTGGAGAATTGATGACACAACAAGCCCATTCTTGGGGAAAAGCCTTTATTTAGGATGAATAGGGATCCTAAAGCCTACTTTAACCTTCCCATCAAAGATTTGAATCTACTTCCCCAGGATTAAAGAGGTCAAGAGACCTGCTTTATTTATTAAAAAAAAATGAGGGTATAACAAGTATGACATTGAGGAATACAAAAGATTTGAGCATTGAGTGGCCAAAATAGCCTACTTTATCACTCAAAGTAACTACTAGGAATAGTTTCCCTTATTCCAAAAAGGTCAATGAGACCTATTTTGCTTGTTATTTCCTCATTCCCAACCTTAGTTTTTCTTAGCAATGTCCAACATTTTCCACATTGTGGGAAAGTATTTCTTAGGGTACTTCCCATTGATGAACCTTTTGTGTGGCTCCCCTTAAAGGCTTGATAGCCAGTAGGCATTTTCGGGCAGTACTTAGTGAACCTTGAATGGACCCTCCCAACTAAGAGACCATTTCCCTCATTCTCTGTCTTTACAACCAATGGGCAATATCACCTTCCAAATGAGCTCCCCTTCTTCCAAATTCTTTCTTCTAACCTGCTTGTTGTAGGCTCGAGCCACCTTCTTTTTCTAGATCATGATATGGTAAAGTGCTTGTAATCTCTTTCCATCCAATGCCTCAAGTTCCATCTTCATGGCATCACTGTATTCTTGAGGATTAAGATCATTCTGCCTAGATACCCTTAGGGAAGGAACTACCACCTCCATTGGAAGCACTGCATCCTACCCAAAGGTTAGAGAGTAAGGACTTACCCCTGTAGAACCTCTTTTAGAAGTTCTATAAGCCCATAAGATCTTAGATAAAAATTTGTGTCAATCTCTAGGATTAACCTCCAACATCTTCTCCAGGATGTTTATCAACACCTTACTATAAGCTTCTGCCTACCCATTTGCTTGTGCATAAAAAGGAATGGATTTGATGAGTTGAATGCCATAGTCCTTGGAAAAATAAGTCATCTTATCCTTAGTGGACATGGTGCCTTGGTCGATTATAATGGACTGAGGAATTCCAAATCTATGAATGATTCATTCCTTGATGAATTTGATCACATCCTTCTGCTCTACCTTTATGGGCACTGCCTCCACCTATTTATTGAAGTAGTTAGTAGACTGTAGCAACTAAGATGAAGTTGTGTCCCTTTGATGAAGCTAGGTAGATTTTCCCAATTAAGACCATGGCCCATTCTCTAAAAGGCCATGGTTTCACAATTGAGTGGAGTTCCACAGCATGGATCCTCTGTATGTTGCCAAAATTTTGACACTGTTGGCAGCCCTTGGAATAATTGATGCAATCACTTAAGATGGTTGGCCAAAAATATCCATGTCTCATATTTAGCCATCGCATTTTTATCTTGGCTTGATGGGCTCCACAAACCCCTTCATAAACTTGCTTCATTACTTCCATGTTGCTGAAGGATAGGCATCCGGGATAATAACTCATCAAGTCCCTTTTGCATAATTCCCTTTGTTTTCAACATTATTTTCGCCTTAGGCTTCGCGAGCCTTTATAAGCCTAGAGGATCGACCTAATCCTTTGCGATGCCTAACCTCCCACATGGTAGAGAAGTATTGTTTAAGGTATTTCCCATTGATGAACCTCTGTGACTCTCTCAAGAGATTTGGACATTGAATGTGTTTCTTGTCATTTCCATAGTAGGTTTTTCAAGTATCACCTTGTGGTCCGTTTCTTGTAGCTGTTTAATGGTAATCCCCTTGTAAATGTAACCTTCATCTGTTGTAGGTTGTTTTTGTTTCACTTCTACTAGGATTTCCTCCATTTCCTTCAATTTGAAGAAATCTGACAAAGTTAAGAACTAGTAGAATAATTCAAAGAAAAAGGATTGTACCTATCAGAATAGTTCCCAAATATGTTTCTTCGTTTCAACTACAAATAGACTCAACATTCTTTGTAGATTTTCCTCCATATTTGGTTTTCTCTATACTAGGCATCACCTTTTCCCCAAGACTCGCCTCCTTGGCTTCTCACAAACATTTCTAAGCAGAAGTCATTTTTCTCCATGGCTCTTTGGTTCTATATTTCCTTTTTGAGTTTGGTGAGCTTTTTGAGGAAATTTCTTATGCCGCACCACATGGCTTCCTTGTACAGTGAGATAGTAGGAGGAACTATAAACCTCAGGTATTCTTTTCCTTCTTGAAGGGTCATTCATTCTTTCCCCTTGAGAAACGTGTTCTTCTTAGACTTCTGTTTTGCCTCTGTTTGAGTCTTCAAAATGAATGGTATGGATACCTCATTCTTTTTCCATTCTCACAGCACCTTTCCCTTTGCTACTGTCATTTTTATAAGTCAAGCATGCTTAGAATCCATACCTTTCTACCCCGACACTTGATGAAAATCTCCCAGTCTTCTTTGTATTTAGCATAGCCCTCGAATCAATAGCAACTATGTTGATTGAAATTGTTTGTGAAAATAGATCTTCATCAATCACCATGACTTCTTTTCCTCCAAGGGCTTTCATTGTGACTTCCTTTTCTCTAGGGAAATTTATTGTACTTTTCTCCGCAGAACTTGATCGTGACTTTTTTCCAAAGAATTTCACCATGACTTCCTTTTCTCCAAGGAAATTCACCATGACTTCCTTATTGACCCTATCTAGGATAACATTACTGAAACTCCGACAATAATTAGTACTAAGATTCAAGGAGTTAGATATTTATAGCACTCTTCTCTAAGCTCATCTTTGCTAGGAGCCGGTGATCCGAGAAAGTGATGAACTTCTCCTTCATAATGAATTTCTAAGTCTCTATGACATCGGATGTATATCGGGTCAGGCGTTATGAGGCTTGTGACTTCTTTTCCTAGGTCGTGAGGAGGTATTGCATAACAAGTCAGAATTTGTTATCCCCATACATTTTCTCCTACAAGCCGCTGCATGATGCCCCCAACCTCCATTGAAAGAAAAGCCCCCTTCATATGATCTAGGCTATGTAAGTGGATTTGCCCGAGCAAAATCCTCTTAAGGTTGTGGGCCTGGTCGCATTAGTCTTTCCTCGGTTACTGCTTCTCCAGAGTACTACCCTTTCTCCTATAGAGAGAAAGGTATCTAGCCTCTACCTACATAGGTGAGCGGTGAAATTCACCAACTTCTCGCAGTTCTCAGAATGCCGCTCACCGAGCCTCAAGAAAATTGTTTTTCAAGCTTAGAAGCAACTTTCCGCCTCGTCAATTCTCTTCTAAGGTTCTCCAGATGTATTGAAATTGTTGCTTCATTTCTTCCATAAAGTCAGTCATGATTACTCGTTCACACATGAGAGCCTGAAATTCGTTAAAATTATTATAGAAAATAATAGACAAATCCACATTACCTGCACCCCTTTGTTCCACTCGTTCAATGGGGCTGTTGGATGGATTCCCCTATTTCCTTACAAGAGAATTCATCAAGTTTTCTACATGTTTGATGAGGCCCAAACGCCTGTCATATCCGCTGCCTCTTACTACACTTTAGTTCTATTTATATATTACAAGCGCATTATTGCCCGATATCCGCATTCTTAGATCTTGTGCATTGTAGGTGCATAGGGTGGTTTTTAGCAGATTTTTAGAAATGCAAAGAAGAAGAATTGAAAACCTGCCAAATAACGCTTTCTTTCTTCGCGACGTCTAACGTTGTGGATGTTGGCGCATATCGCGACGCCGTCAATAGCAGTAAAAGTCAAAGAGCGGCCCAACGTTGCGACGTTCTTATGATTCCTGCATCATAATTATAAAAAACACGGGAGACCTAATTTTGGGGATTATCAAAGGACGAATATTTAGGATGGAAAACGGCGCACGAGTAACCCGAGAGATCGAAAAGATTCGTGTTTTTGTATTTCTTCAAACCATTAATGACCTATAGAACTGCGCTTGTGTTAAATTCCTGAGATGTTCTGATTTATTTCTAGGTTTGAACCCTCGCTTCGCTTGTATGGATTAAGGTTTAAATCTAATATTATTAAGTTTATTTATGGTTTATATCGATTTGCTCTATGTTTGTGGTTTATTTTCATGGTGATGTCTGGCCAACATTGACATGATCTTGCTGGGTATCCGAGATCGAGAGATAAGAACTCCCAAGGATATAAGTAGAGCTACCCTTAGCTAAATTTGGGGAATAGAGATATCCTGACTCCGAGAGTGGCGATTAGGTTGAGATTAAGTTTCAGAGAATGTGTAAGGCAGATGCACCAACCCTATCAAGCGAGATAGGTGGATATACCTCAAGAGAGGGTATCTTGTAGGCATGATCACCCTGTCATCGAGAAATCATCAATAGATTGAATAGTAATTCCTCTAGGTAATAATCCATCAAATGTGGCAGGGGGAGGCAAATCCCTAGTTTTCACAAAAAGTAATTTCACAAGTTAATTAGGTTTAGTTTTAAGTCCATACATTAATTAGAGATTCATTAAGAGTTTAAGTCCGTATACATCAGAAGGCCAATCTAATAGCTAACGTGACTTCTCCTCGTGAATCGATATCTGCATTTAGGTACATTATATTACTTGATACGACGTATAATTTGCGCATATGTAGCGCTGCTACGGCTTACGAAAAATTACACATCGGTTAATTATCGCCTATCGCTTTTGCACCACGAGGGAGAAGTTTTCGTGTTGATATTGTAAGACCTAGGAAAAACCTAGAAATTTGAAATTTTGCTAGAAAGGGCAAAATGGTAATTTTGTTGGAATTCTTTCTAGATCTTAGATGATGAAACGGACTTCACCTTTGGAATCGTCTCGCGAAATCTAGTCATCCGTTTAATTTCGTTGAATTCCACTTATAGTTCTGATTTTCACGACTTCTCGGTACACCGGCATCAGAACTCTAAAACGAGATTTTTAAAAATCTCGAAAAACAAATATTTAAAAAAATGTCCATTTAAGCTGGAAGTGGATTCAAACCTAAATGAAATAAATTGTGTTAGGTAAAAACAGCATCCGGGTTAACCAAGTGACACTTACGAATGTGGCCATGTGTCCAGCATGTATGAAGAAAAAATCTTCCACTTCATGTTTTCCATCAAGCAGCCAAATAGAGAGAGGAGAAGAGAGAAGCTCTAGCTTCTCTACATCTATGGAGATCGAGTGGCTCGATCTCTCTTCTGCCTCGCCAAGATTCCAAAGTTCATCTATTTCGATCTTATATTACATAAGTATCAAAGACGAGATTCGTCATAGGATTCAACTAATAGGCTCAGAATTAAAGCCTCAGTTTGTAGCGCACAAGACTTCAATTTTTCTTATGTTCCAAGAGTGTAGAACCTTCCAATAGATTATTTCCATCTGAGGTCGTTTTGAATTAAGAGCCATGGTCAGCGATGGTATTTGAGAAACTTAAAACACGTTTTTCTGGGTTACTTTTCATATGAGGCCTCCAACTTTTGACGGCCATAACTTTCTCCTCCAAACTCCAATTCGGGTGTTCTTGGACTCTATGGAAAGCCCTTTGAGTCTAGAATCCATCCATATATAACTTAATGCAATTTGAACTCATATTAGTCCAAAAATGATGAAAAACAGTAGGCCTCATATCTTCAGGTGTAAGTCATCAAGCCATATGAGGTCAACTTTAGGGACAAACATAACTTTCGGGTCAAACCCGATTCATGTGTTCTGACTACAGAAAGCCTCTTGAGTCTAAAATTGGCCATGCCTGTGAATGGCATTGAAATTACATATTTTCTGAAAATTTAATTTGTGAGTACCAAGTGTGCAAATTGCTCGTTGTGATGACGCTGCGGGTCTAACACATTGAAATCGTGTATGGTCAAGTTGGTGATTATGTTAATAAAAAGCTTCAGGCCTATTGTATGGACATGGTATTTTGACTATTTACAGAATATTATTATGATGATTTGCATGTTTATTATATGTATTGTCCTTAGTTTATTATTAATTATTCTAATGTCCTAATCTGTTGTTATGAAGAATAATGAATTAAGATTAGTATAAGTTTTGATTGATACGTGATGAATATGTGTATGAGATACAAATCAAATTTATATCTATTGTTGAGAACAAATATTGACAGACCCGCTTTGAGAATAATACATGGATCAAAGTCATAAATTAATCTCTAATAGTCAGTCATTAAATCCTTTACCCGAGATCGCTATAGTTCTCAACATAAGGAATATTGTGTTTGATATACCAAACGTTGTCTTTAACGATGACTATAAGGTTATACTTGAAACATAATAAATAATTAAGAATGGTGAGCATGAGCTATTAAATGAATCTGTTCCTCTTATTATAAGAGAGCAGATATCTCTGGGCTCTCGTCAATCGAGACTGAGAAATGATTGTTTGTGCTCAAATGAATTGATGGAGATCAATGTCATTTGTTTAGTCATTTCCACTGGGTTTCGAGTAATCAAAGATAGAACGATATAAGGTTGACTTTGTCCATGCCTATATTCTATCAAGATATCATGAGACAAAAGGATTATGTCATTAGCTATATTAAGGTTGTTCTGATCATGTGCTTTTCATTTAACTCAATATAATGTTCAGTTAGGAGCTACTTATGACTTGTAGGATCAAATGTGATTTAGGCTCATCGCCAATGTTTAATGAATCCTGTTAGAGTCGCACATTAAGAAACGACACAATCGGTTATGGTTTTTCACTCTCTATAGTAATTTAAAATGATGAGATTATTTTAAATTACAAACAACAATTAGTTGTTATTTAAATTCGAATTTAATTTTGAGAAAGTTTAAATTTGCGGATTTAAATTATAACAAATAATTAATTTGTTATATTTTCTTATTGGATAAGGAAATAATCTGTAAAGGGTTTTAAATAATAATATAATTAAGTTTCCTTATCTCGATAAGGAAATTGTGATGAATTAGTTATTATTTAAAAGAGTTTTAAATATATAATAATATAAATAAATTCGTTTCCTTATCCGGATAAGGATTTGAATTAAATTGTTACTATTTAAAAGCGTTTTAAATAAATAATGATATAAATTTGTTTCCCCATTCGAGCAAGGAAATTGCTTCATTTAAAACCCTAGCATCATATATGATATATATATGTGAGACATATATTTTTGGGAGTGTAGTCTTTAAAAGAAGGAACAACCAAAACAGAGAAAACCCTAATTGCTTTTGAGAAGACGAATCCGAATCCAGCATCTAAAGATCGCTCATTATTTGTTCGTGTGTGGATACTTGTGTAGGGTGGTCGCTTCGAAAGGCAAAGACCTTGAAGATCCGAATAAAACCAAGGCGCAGACTTAGCTTTGACGAATCGATCTACAAGAGGTAAGTTTCGTTTACCATTCTTCGATTCTTATGAAACGCATGTGATCCTTAGTGGGTTAAGGGATAAAAATTATAAATTCCGCTGCATTTATGTTCCAACTAGATTGGATATTTCGCCCAGAATCGAAATCGGGCGAGATGAGAAGGAACTGTTGTTTCCTACAGAATGCAGGCGCCAACCGAGCGATGCCTTTTTTCACCGTGAACCGGGCCGAGCGCCGTAGAGGTCGCAGATCGACCCGTTGTTGGCAAAGGATGCGTACCCTTTTTTTGGAATTATCCGGCCGAGATAGGTCGTGGTGTCAGGCCAACCGCCGGCCGACGCTGTTCTCGCAAGAACATGAAATAATATGGGGTCATGGTGGTCGTGCCCGGCCGCCCGATGCCTGCCGGGCTTCCTTAGAGAAAAGAAGACCGCTGCATGAAGTTTTTTGGCGCTTTCAACCGGGCGTGACTTTCTTTCATCGATGGTGGTCCCAGATGGTAGTAAATGTTCAACCGCTGATGGTGATTAGGGTCTTTCCATTGACGATATTTCTTATTTCCAGTTTTCTATTTCTACCGTGATCGAATTTGGCAATGTGATATAGAATGAAATGCTTGTTTGAGATAATCCTCTTCCTTATCGGGATAAGATCCAATCGCGATGGATCCGTTATTATTTTTCCTTCCTATTACAAGATTTGGTTGGATCAGGCAGGATAATATATTGCTAGAGGTTATTCTATTTTCTCGTATGAGCCGATATACACCGACCGCAGATATGGGGCTTCCACTCATTCGTGATCGCCTCGACTCCGGGCCTCGGGCCTTCGAATTCAGGGCCAGATCGAGGAGCCCGGTACGTACTGGGGCGCATCACCTCTGTCTTGACTGTGCTGGGCCTACAAGCCCATTTTTCAAACCCTATCACATTATAATTTTCAAAGCATTTTCCACTTAGACTCTAGGGAACTGTCAAGGGAACTAGAGAATCCATTTTTCGCTTGAGCAGAAGTTAGATTCAGCATCGTTTCGCCCGAAATACTATACTTCCGGCACACCCGTGATATTCACCAATTCTTGTGCTTTTGTATGTTTTGGACCGAAATCTAGCATGAATAATTACCTTAATTTGTGATGACATGGAATCCATGTAGATTTCATCTCTGGTGGACATGAGTTCAGTATAAACTCGTCTTGTAAAAAGACGAGTTTAATGCAAATTCAGGACTTGTCTGCCAAAAAGACGAGTTTAGTGCAAATTTAAGACATTAATGTAAATATAGAACTTGTATGTTGGAAAGATGAGTTCTGTGCAAATTAAGAACTCATCTATTGAAAAGACAAGTTTAGTACCAATTAAGAACTCGTACGTTGAAAAGACGAGTTTAGCGTAAATATATAGCTCGTCTGTTAAAAATATGAGTTCAGTACAAATTTAAAACTTGTTTGTTGAAAAAACAAGTTTAGTGCAAATTTAGAACTCGTCTGTTGAAAAGATGAGTTCAATGCAGATTTAGAACTCTTATGTTAAAAAGACAAATAAAATACAAATTTAAAAAAGTTCTAAATCAGGACTCGAACTCAGGTTCACCATCGACAAGTATATTGCAAATAAAACTATAAAAAAAAAAATTCTTTGTTATTCCACATTGTGTAAGTGGATGAGGACTAAAAAAACTAATTTTTTGGCACATGTAGCATCATGTGCATTATTTCAATCAATACTTTTAAATATGCATTATTTTAATAGATGTTTATTAATTATTATTTTTAAGAACGTCCCACAAACAAATGGATGAGTTTTATGTCAAATGGCATTTTATAATAGCATCATAAACATATAAATTTAGAGGTTTCACTCAAATGATAGAAAGTTAGGAAAGGGTTAGGGGAGATATCAGACTGTAATCCTTATAAGGACAAAATACTACAACATAATATATAAAATGAATAAATGTCAATATATATATATATATAAATGTCAAGATGAGTAATGGTGCTACCCATATGTTTAAAAATGGTTTAACTTTATTAGGTTATCATAACGGTTTTGGGCCTAATGGCATTAGATGGGATTTAAACATGCCGACATATGATGTCAAAATCCCATAAATATCTAAGAGTTGCATGTGAGATGTAATTTGGTAAGAGGTACCTACCTAAATAACTTAATTTTAAGTGTCATGCCAAAGCCGACTTAAAGTTTAGAGTAAATATGGATCTTAGCTCACTAGATTAATATGATTATTCTCGAGGGCTGTTAATTTAGTGAGAATCTTTCATAATCAAAATACGATCGAACTTTGCATTCATTGTAGATAATAACATTGTCAACAATAATTCTACTATGTCATCGCGATCACCCTGAGAAGGATGAACTTATCGGGACTAACTTCCTTTGGATCAAGCCATGATCGAGAATTGTTCTCAAACAAGAAAGGAAGCTTTATGTCCTGATGAACCTTCCCAAGAATCCACTGAAAATGTTCCTAGAGCTGAAAAGAATGCTTATGAGAAAGATCATACACCTATTGATGTTGCATGCTTGGATACACGATTCGGCCACGCAGTCGAGCTAAAATCAACAATATTTATATACCTAAGTTTCCTACAACCGTAGCCAAGCTATCGCAGATAGTGGTCTAGGGTCAACACGGATGTTTCTTCATAAAAATGGTTTGATGAAATATAAGGCTTTATTTGGACTGTTTATAATTCAGTCTAAAAACAGTGGGAAATGGCTTGAAAACAGAAATTAAAACTGGAAAGTTAAAACCGAACATAATAATGAAGAAATTTACTTTGAAGATTTAGGTCATTAACTTGCAAGTTAGGCAAACACATGTCCTCAGGTTTTATCCTCTATGAAGCCAACACAGATGTAGTTATGGCCCCTTTTGTTTAAAAAACCCTAACATTCCTTTTTATCATTTTTCTAAGGCTATAAAGACTATCTAAAGAATCACAAACATCTCACCCAGCACCGAACCCTAAAGCATGAGAGTATTGGCCAAAACAATAAAAGCAAACAAGTATTTAACCCACTCTAGAACCCTAACATGTGAATACACTCAGGCAAGTAAGGACCATCTAAAGAGCCACAAGCATTTCGCTACTAAGTTAATCGGATTCAAAGCATGGTAAAGACGCTGATACTAAATTATCCTGCGTTATGCAACTCGAAGTTTCTAAGATAAGGCCATAAATACACTACCCATAACTTTTAGTACATGAGGACAACATGCTTAACCCTACTGCCAAGCTAGCTTCCTTCCTCTTCAAAGCGAGTGATAGTTTAGGCCGCCACCTCTGAATTATTACCCTTGAGGTGTTGCAGCCTAGGAAAGTGAAAGAAAGAAGAGAGAAAAGAAGAGAGAGAAGAGAAAATAAAGCAAAAACTTAAAAATAAAACAATTCATTTACAAAAGCAGTAAATGAAAACTTATGAATCACAAAACTTGGCCCTTTCTTCCCTCTCCTCCTCTCCTCTCTTATTACAAAACATGAGGGGTATTTAGATAGACTCCTCAAGGTATGTACTAAAAACCCAGACAACGCTTTCGGGTTATAGGATAGGAGAGTAATTCACCAAGTTTGAAGGCGGTTGTATAAACATAAAGCATGATCGAGGCCCGCAAATTCTATTGTGGAGAATTTCGAATTAGCTAACTTGGCAAGGGTTAAATTGGCAAGGGCTGCGACCAAGGTCATGACTCGCTACTTAGCAAATCCGCCAAGCTAGCCAATTTTCGAGAAGCGACTCGCATCTGTCAAAGCAAGGTGTGGCAGCTAATCTCGTACGCGCCGAGATTGCGAACTGCTGCGACCAAGGCTATGAATTACAACAGTTATGAAATTGCCTGCTTTATCGTTTCAGATTCCTCTCGGCCATGTCTTCAATCGCATCTCATTTTCTTCATTTCGCTTTGTTTTTCCATTGATTTTTGGGCTTGTTGATGGTCGAGACTAAAATTCCAACCTCATGATCGATCATTTGCATTGAAGTTGGAAGTTCAAATGTGTATAAAAGTCTACAAAACAACCAAAAACACCTCAATCGGCATAAGTGTTACTAAGATGACATGAACACTTCAATCGGGATAAATGACATGACACGATCAAAAGCACTCAAACCTATCTAATATAGGGTTCAAAATTGCACTTTTGAGCACTAATCACACCCCCTAACCGAAACGCTGCTAGTCCCTTAGCAATGCAAAATAAGAATTGAGATGCATGTGGTGATTTTCAAAAGGTCAGGTTGCAAAAAGGTTATCAGACTTATATACAAACTACATTACTTTAAATTGAACAATTGGAAATCAACATTTGAAAATCCCATATACAAGAATAAAATCCATAAGAGAACAATTTTTAGAACAACACTGTTTCCATGATTTTCAACTTGGATTTCCACCTAAGTCTAATGGTTCTTTTTGTAACCAGATTAAGCCAATAAACCGCAAAATTTGTTTCCCCCCCCAACCTAGCACTGACATGGCCTTAAGTTGTTGAACAACCTAGATAGGGCTAGTTACACTTTGCTTTCTTTATTCATCTACATCGTAGGGTGCAATGCTTAAAATCCGACTTCACCAAAGTCCGTGTAACGGGGGTCCACCGATGACTCCCAACCAATTAAGGTTTAGGGCATCAAGCCAAAAGGATCTACGACCACTAACTCTAAAGGCTTCACCTCTGACCAATGACTTCAAAATTAAGTACCCACAAGTCATTAAACTTCACCTTATCCACCCATGTAATCGAACACTAAATCGATGGCCTCACCAATTGCATTTAGGCATCTGGTTTCAAAGGTTGCCATACACCCTCGGACCGTGCTCGGGTTTCAAAGCAAAAATTCACGACTTTATTTTTCTTTTTCTTCTTTTCTTTTTCTTTTTCTTCTTGCTTTTTCTTTTCTTTTTCTTTTCTTTTCCTTTTTGGAAGACAACATTGGTCTTCAATTGTTGGTAACTCAAACCTATCCTAGGTTGCCAACATACCTAAGGCCGGTTTTGCAGAGTGGAAGAAGGCATACAAATTTACAACCTATTGAAGCAATATAGAGTGCAGTGTGACATGCGATAAAGGGGAATTTCCAAGTTGAGCATGGCCGAACAAAGGATCGAACACAAATTGTTTCAAGCATGGAATTTGTTCTAGCATAGAAGTGACAAAATGATGATTCAATCATCCAGCTTAAAGCAATTCAATTGTCCAATTTGAAGCAATTCAATTGTGCAATTGAAAAGAAAAACATTTACACATGGCAAAGGTACAAAACATGATATGAAAAGTCTATGTATATAAACTGAATAGCTTTTGATATAGCCAAAGGGCTTAATACATGCATAATGTGCTACACAAAAACATATCACGCCTCTACTATGGCTAATACAAAATTCTAAATCAAAATCAAGAGTGCTTGATAAAGCCAAACTGTACATAAACAAAAGAAACCCAACCACCCCACTCCGTGGTGGCAGAAGCCACTGCACCGGCCGCGTGGATATCCAATGAGGTCGCATCGCGGGTAGGCTCCTCTCTCCGGGGCGTGATCACAGGAAGACCCAGATAGGTCATGATCCGTGAAGATGGAATGGCACTGTCCCAAAGTGGCCCCGCCGAGCCAATCTCCGGTCACGTGTCGATGGTCATCGCCCGAGAGGCCTAGTGTGCGTGATCGCATCCATCACTCCAAATGCATCTCCCTCGAAATGGACATGTGTATACTCCGTTGACCGGTGTGCTGGAATATGAAGGCCCTGAGTATCCTCGTAGGGGGCTGCACCGGGCGAGTGGGTGGAGGGGAGATGGGAGGGAACGATCCGAAATATGAGTGGACTCCTCCAGACCTGTGCAGGAGCAGTGGATCGCCTCTCTCGTGTGCATCCTCAGCCTCCCACCCGTACCTCCTCCCGTCCGGGCCGGGCGATATGGAAACGATTGTGCATAGTCATAATCCGGCCCACCGCTACTACCCGTAGGCACCGGGCCTCGCATCTCTATCCCAGCTCCTAAATCCGATCCGCTTCAAGAACATAGGAAAGGAGCCTCTAATAAGTAGCGATGTTTCGCCTCGTGATGCAGGTCTCTCCGGTGGACCTTCTCCTCAAACTGTAAGAGCGAAGTAATCACTAGCTCGGATGGGCTGAACCAGAAATTGCCCGAGATCCGGTACAATGCCTCCAAGATAGGCCCCCTCCTCTGCACATAATGCTGCGTAGGAATAAACAGTGCCGCACAGATGGTCGATAGCAAAGATATGAGGCGGAAGCCGCCCCATAAAGAATCGGGCCAATTGTGAACATCCCCGCCGTTACCTAAATCCATCGCCTCAAGTGAGGGCGGCCCAATCTCTATAACCTCAAGATCGCTACGCTGCAGCGCAATCTCAAGGCCGCAATAAATCACTGGACTGAGTACACCCCGCCGCTATCTATCCTAAATGGATCTCCGTGGGACCGTCTCGCATCCCGAGATGTCATGGAGCAGAACCGCCTGACCACTCCTGCAGTAGAACCGCCCCGGAGTCATAAACGGGATGAGCCGAATACTTCGACCACCCCACCGACCCCAGACCGGGCCTGCCATCAATCCAGGAACGTAGTAGAACCACCCCGCCGAAATGGCCTGCCACGATATCCGCAGATTCCTGAATGGGGTGTCCTCTAACATGGGCCTGACTACGAGGCCTATGGATAACCGAGGTGAATGTGGTTCTCACTACGACAAGCAATAGCGACGATGGCGGTCTGTGACGACAGGATCGTCAGTCTGCCATGGCCCTCTGAAGGCCGGTCCTCCCTACCTTCCTCCGAGGCACCGGGGGGATGGGGCCCGGGGTCCCATACGTGTCCTGTAACTGCTCAACCCAGAGGCCTGGCCAGGTACGGCCGGGACAGTGATGGCACCTGCTGGTAATCTGCCGCGCCTCGTCGGTGTGCTAAATTCGACCGAGGCCGAACACGGACCCACCTCGTACTGACCATTTCGAGATATAAAATAAACCGCTGAAAATGCGAGACTCACCAATATGTAGCCTCAGTCCCGTGACTCCGATCCAAGCCTTCAATAACTCAATCTCTCCGAAGGTCACTGGACTCTCATCACCTCTCATCGACCTGTGGCCTGACTGAAACTCGAAACGGGTCCCCGGTCAGAGCAACTGGGGCTCAATAGAATACCAAGGACCGGGCGTGGTACCGTAACGTGAAACCGTGGCTACGGGCAGTTGACTAGCCGTGCCTAAGACGCTGCGGTGGGCGGCTGCTCAGGCACCGCCGCAAGCCGACCGCGGAGGCTCGGCCACCGCCCTCTCGGGCCCTGACGATAAAAGTGACTCCGGTCACGCAGTTGATGACTCGCCAGGAGGGCTCGGGCCGTATCGGCGCACACGCACGCACGGTCAGGCACCTGGCGGCAGCGGGGAGCTCGTGGTACCCAAGAAAGAATGTATCAGGCACGCCGAGTGGGAGAATATGAAGTGTGTATTGAGGCCAACCCCCTCCCCGCTTTTATAGGCGTTGTAGATATGAGTCGAAAGGTCTTTCCCACCAATTTTTCGCTTGCCAAATAATTTCATCTTTACCTCGTAATACATCAAAATTTTAACATTAATTACTAATATTAAAGAATAATATAACTAAAAATTTAAATCAAATTTACTATAATACTATGATTAATATTTAAAACATACTATTTTCATATACAAACTAAATTATAATGAAAGGAAAAATTGCTAAGTTAAAATTTTTTTAAAAATTATTAAGATTAACAGGATTAACTAATTTAAGACAGAAACTAAAATTGTGGAACTGCAATTCGGTTTTTGAAAACACCGAACCAGCCCGTTCAATATCGCGGGGCTCAAGAGGATGTGATCTCTCAACTCCATGCAAAGGGCTGCCTCGCCCATGATGTTAGGGCTATAAGTCGGACTGCTCCGAATGGTTGCGGATTCGAGCAATTGGCTTGCAATTGCGTTGCCGCAAGACCAATTCTCCTTCATCACCAAGGCTGATCACTTTGTATTTTCCGCAACGCGGTACCCGCACACCGATCAACTCAAACAACTCTATCGCTTATAGGATTTTCGTGTTCTAACACTCAGTTGTCATTCAAATTGAAATGTTCAATTCCAATATCATGTCACCAAATGTCAATTGCATGATTCCATTCCGGCAATTAATAATTGCATTGGCAAGTGGGCTCGAAATGGTCTCCTAAAATGATTTAAAAGATGATTTGTCTTATCGGGACTGGTGCGTTGTTCAGACTACAAAATCTACCGGATAGAAATTGTCAATTTTGACAAGGACATCCTCAACTATCCCCTTAGGATTTTCACGATCATTCGCCAATGAGAGGTGGATTGAGGTAGGTTTAAGCTCACCTAAACCTAATCGCTTGTATATACCGAAAATGGCATAAGATTCACACTGCTCCTAAATCTGGGCAATGCCTTTTCCATGCAATTCCCACCAATATGAACTCGGTGGCCAGGGAGAACCAGGATCCTCAGACTTAAATCAGCTGGCTTTGGGATTAGGCACTCGATATGTTCAAAGGAGAAAGGCCTTCTTCAATGCCTAACTTTCTTTATGGTGCATAGATCCTTTAAAATTTGCATAAGGTACTGTCGATTAGACTGCCAAAGGTACGTTAACCTTTACTTGCCTTAAGACCTCAAGCATGCCCGCTTGTTGAGTTTCCTTTCTTTTCTTCCTCTCAATGCTCATGGAAAAGCGAGGTGGTATACTCGATATTTCATCGTGTCATCCTCTGCAGAATATGCTCAGGTTGCATTTTTTCTTTCAGCCGGATTCTTCATCAAAGCCAAGCAGAGGTTGATCAACCTCTTTTCCACTTCTCAAGGTGATTATGGACTTAACCTCATCCATTCTAATCTCTACCATGGATCCCAGATTTGGGAAGTTGTTTGGGATGGGAACTCTCTTTCTTGTCCTCTAGCAGTTGTTAATGTTTGTAATCGAATAATGAGGTCATCAAATTTTTTATTCAAGGTTTTCGACAAGATTTAATTCTTGTGCCAATTGCACATTGGTTCCATTTTGGTCATTATCAAAATTGCCCACCACCTTACTCAAATTAAGTAAGGCCATTCCTACCGGAGAAGAGGATGGTGGCTCGCCAGGATCGTGGAAGAGAACCAAACTCCGAGGCTCGCCCCTTGCAGTACATAAGCAGGGGGCTATTTGGTCTCCATGCAAGGTTAGGATGATTCCTCCAATTGGGATTGTAAGTATTCTATGAGCATTTGGTTGTTGGCTGAATTGTCCTACAGTGCAGATTCTTGACATCAAATCCTTCACTCAGGGCCAGAACACCGTTTCATAAAGCACTGGGATTGGAAATTAAGGCAGTGGGGATTAGGTCAGGGCAAAGACAAGGCACATCAACGCACTTCATGAGCCGTTTTCCTTCCAAATTCTCCCTCTACCTTCTAGCTAGAGCTGATAACCCAGCCCTCATTTCCATGTCTTCAGGCAGCATACATCCCACCCTCTTTGGCCAGATCGGTGGTTTCATCCTATCCGCTTCCCCTGTGGTTACCTATCCCAACCCTTAGAAGTTTCAGCCACGTACTTAAAAATCCATGGCTTCACCAGATGTTTGCTTAAAAATCTCCCCACACATGGTTTCTAAAAAGCTGCCTCATGGCGTGAGACATACCCCACCATAGAAGTGGTTCACTAACATCCGTGTCAAAGCCATGGTGTACATGCACCGATGGTCTCTAAAACCTCCCAACACCGGTAAAACTTCACCTTCAAGGAGCCAGAAAGGTATAAATTTGTCTTTTTTCACTGTTTGTCTTATGAGCACTGAAGAACTTCTTCAGGAACTCTGCTTGCAGCTCAGCCCAATTTCTTATGGTTCTAGGCCTCAATGAGTTGAGCTTACATTCGTCTCATTCTCGAGGGTCAATGGAAATGCCTTTAGCTTCAGCAAATCCATATCCATCATACCTTCCTTGAAGGTAGTGCATACCTCCTCAAAATCCCTAAGATGTGTGTATGGATTTTCATTCTCCATACCATGGTATGTGGGAAGTAGGGGTAATTAAATATAGCCTCACCAAGCATCATCGCCAGGAGGAAATGATACGTGATTTTCGCACTAATCAGAGGGTGATGTGATCCCTCAAGTGGTTTCATATATGATCTGATCTATGTAGGGTTCCCCATCACTGTTGTCTGTGGAACGGAGCAGGTTAGTTCGCATCAATCACAACAGATCGGTTGCGTTTATCGTTTGCTTATCCGGTATTCCCATTGCGACAGTTGCAACAGAGAGATCAACAATCCAATAAGAGTATTTGTAAATTAAACCATCTAATGAAGTAAAACAGACCGAATGAAAACTGGTCGAATTCAACATAAATATCGCTGGTATTAGAAGAAACCAGAGCTATTCAGAACTGGAAGATACAAGAGGGTGAACCCACTGCGATGCGATTTATGCTGACTGCGTTATTATGAACTCTATCCACACCCGATCGGGTTACAGAGGATCGACAAACAACAGGTTATCAGAAAGGTTTAGTCCAATCATCGAATCAACATCAGAAGCATCTAGGTCTTGATAGTTTCACAAATATTCGCACAGACAGTTTCACGATTTGATCACCGCGGAACATCTAACAGAATACGGAAACAGAAATGTAACTCGAGTTAACTGAATTATTATTAATAAAGAATATACTTGAAGATCTAGGTCACTAACTTGGCAAGCTAGTGGCAAACACATGTCCTCGTGGTTTTATCCTCCTATGTGAGCTTCAATACAGGATGTAGTTATGGCCCCTTTGTTTAAAACCCAACATTCCTTTATCATTTTTCTAAGGCTAGTAAAGACCATCTAAAGAATCACAGCACTTCTCACCCGAGCACTGAACCCTAAAGCATGGAGAGTATCACAAAACAATAAAAGCAAATGTTATTTAACCCTAATTTGAAGAACCCTAACATGTGAATATTACTTCATAGGCAAGTAAGGACCATCTAAAGAGCCACAGTACCTCTGTCACTAAGCACTGGATCTAAAGCATGGAGAGTATTGGCCAAGACAATAACATCCCATGTTATGCAACTAAGTTTTGAAGATAAGGGCCATAAATACACTACCCATAACTTTTAGTACATGAGGACAACATGCTTACCCCTACTGGCTGCTTGGGGCCTCTTCCTCTTCAAAGGAAGGAGGCTGACAAGCATCTCTTGAATTGTCATCTTCAAGAGGTGTGCTGGCACGGGAAAGTGAAAGAAAGAAAGAAGAGAGAAAGAAGAGAGAGAAGAGAAAATAAAAGCAAAACTTAAAAATAAAACAATTTATTTACAAAAGCAGTAAATGAAAACTTACAAATCACCAAAAACTTGTCTTTCTTCCTCTCCTCCTCTCCTCTCTTATTACAAAACATGAGGGGTATTTATAGGACTCCTCAAGGTATAAAAATACCAAAACCCTAATAAACTGCTTAAGTTATAGGATGCGAGTAATTCACCAAGTTCAAGGCTGGCTAGACATCATAGCATGACGAGGCCCGTAAATTTCGCTATTGTGGGAGAATTTCGCTAATTAGCGACTCTGGCAAGGGTTAGCGAATTACAAGGGTTGCGACCGCAGAGTTGCGACTCGCTTAGCTAGCGAAATTCCCGCTAAGCTAGCGAAATTTCTGGAGAAGCGACTCTCGCGAATTGCACAAAGGCGTGGCTAGCGACCGCAATGCGTGGCCGATCATGAACCGTTTGCGACTCGCAAGGGCTGCGAATTGGCTGCCACTGTGCTGCGAAATTCTGCTCTGCTTTGGTCGCTCGCATTCCTCTCGGCCATGTCTTCAATCGCATCTCATTTTCTAATTTTGTCTTGTTTTCCATTGATTTGGGCTTGTTGATTTATCGACTAAAATTCCAACCTCATGATCGATCATTTGCATTGAAGTTGAAGTTCAAATGTGTATAAAAGTCTACAAAAACAACCAAAAACACCCTAAATCGGCATAAGTGTTACTAAGATGACATGAACACTTCAATTGGGATAAATGACATGATTAATGATCAAAAAGCACTCAAAACCTATCTAATATAGGGTTCAAAATTGCACTTTTTGAGCACTAATCAGCTACCATGAGTTCTAAACTTCAGAAGGATCTGGAAAATATGGAAGCTTATGATATGATCTTCAATCTTAAGGAAATGTTCCAGCAACAAGCAAGGCAAGAAAGGCATGAGACTACCAAGGCACTGCATTCTTACAAGATGGCTGAGGGTGCTTCAGTTAGTGCTCATGTTCTAAAAATGAAAGGCTATATTGAGCACCTTGATAGGCTTGATTTTACTGAGCCAAGAGTTGGCAACCGATTTGATCCTCGAACTCATTTCGATGAAGTTGTACGCTTGTCATGAACTATAACATGAACGAAATGGACAAATCTATCTCCGAGTCGCATACGATGCTTAAAATCGCCGAAAGGTAATATTAAATCCAAGTCATGCCACACCATGGTTCAAAATGGAAAGGGCTTCAAGGGCAGTGGCAGCGAAAGTCCAATGCTCAAACCCAAACCCAAACTCCGAACTCCAAGGCTAGCCCCACGAGGGTGTTTTGTTTCCTTTTCTGCAAATGAACTATCACAAGAGAACTGCAAGCCGTATTTAGAGTGATCTAAAGAAGAAGAAGAAGACCGGTGAGACTAGTTCTTCGTGCATTTATGTTGGCAATGTGATTCATTTTTCTCCTTCTAGTTCCCGGGTATGATACCGGATGTGATCTCGTTATATCGGTACAATAGTGTGGCTCAAAAAGGAGTAGACAACTCCAAGAAGGGCGGTTGATCTACGAGTAGGCAATAGAGCAAAAGTTGTCATGAATGTAGGGAAGTTATGAACTTGGCTTACTCAAAGGCTTTTGTTGTTTGACAATTGCTATTATGTTCTACAATATGTAGGAATATTATTTCAGTTTCTTGTTTATTAATGATGGTTTTTCTTTATTATTAAGAATAATACTATCTACTTTTCATAAAGACATGTTCTATGCAAATGCCTATTTATCGGATGGTCTTTATGTTATGAACCTTCAAAATCCAACAATTCTCATGTCTATAACATAACTACTAAGAAATTTAAGTCCAACAGATTAAATTCAAACTCATCTTGGCATTGTCGCCTTGGCTATATAATGAGAACGTGACTTCAAAACTCCACTGTTGGACTTTAATCTTACTTGATTTTGAATCATATGATACATGTGAATCTTGTCTATCGTAAGAGACATGATCCTTTATCGACATGCATGAAAGGGCCAATGAATTATTGAGACTTTACATGATATGTATGTAATCATTAAGTTCGAATGCTAGAGGAGTACAAGTATCATTACATTTACCGATGACTTCAACAGATATGGTTATGTCTACTTGATGAGACATAAATTTAATCATTTGAAATGTTCAAATCTTTTCAAAATGAAGTACAAAACCAACTTGGCAAGACAATCAAGGCACTTCGATCTGATCGAGGTGGCGAATATTTGATGACCATCTTAGAACTTGTGGAATCATTTCACAATTAACTCCCCCTGGAACACCACAATGGAATGGTGTGTCTGAGAGGAGGAATCGAACTTTATTAGATATGGTTCGATCTATGATGAGTCCAACAGATCTTCCATTTACCTTTTGGGGTTATGCACTTGAAAACAAATTACTACCACACTAAATCGAGTTCGAATCCAAAGCGGCTGAAGACACCATATGAGATGCGGACCGATAAAGCACCCAAATGTCTTTCAAGATTCAGCTGCGAGGCTTATGTAAATGCCAAGTTTCAAATAAGCTGGAGCCCAAGTTTGATAAATGTCTTTTTGTAGGGTATCCTAAAGAGACTAAGGGATACTACTTTTACAATCCCATAGAGAACAAGTGTTTGTTGCTCGAAATGGTGTCTTTCTAGAAAGGGAATTTATTTGTAAAGGAACTGGAGTATACAACTCAAGAAGTTCGAGAACCACAAGATACACGAACTGCCTTTTGATACTCATAGTCAACAAACTATTGCTGACACACCTCCTATAGCACAAAAATTTACGTAGATCCGATAGGGATGGCCATGAGCCCGAGAGATATGGATTTCTCGTGATCGATAACTACGATGTATTGTTAGTGGATCGTGAACCCACTTCACTCATCAAGAGGCTATGTTGGATCCCGCACTGAAATGGTTAGGAGGCCAAGTGAAGTCCTCAAATTCAATCCATGCATGATAATCGTATGGACCTGACACCCACCAAGGTACAAAGACCATTGGGTGCAAAATGGTTTTAAAAAGAAAACCGACATGGATGGAAAAGTGCATACTTATAAAGTAGTTATTGCAAAAGGTTTCAAACAAAACTCATGGTATAGACTATGATGAAACTTTTCACCTATAGCTATGTGCTTAAGTCTATCGTATTCTTATTGCCATTGCCGTATATCATGATTATGGATTTTGGCAATGATGTTAAAACTGCGTTAATGGAAACTTACTTGAGGATGTGTACATGACACAACCTGAGGGTTTTGTACAACCTAAGAATTCTGGTAAAGTATGCAAGCTTCAAAGATCCATTTATGGTTTGAAGCAGGCCTCTCGGAGTTGGAATCTTCGTTTTGATGAATCGCCAGTGGCCTGATTTGTCAAAATGAAGATGAGCCTTGTGTTTATAAAGAAAATTAGTGGGGAGCGCAATCAGATTTTCGCCCATATGTCGATGACATTTTACTCATCGGGGGAATGACATCCCTACCTCACAGAAAGTGCCAAGTCTCGTTAGGAAGTGTTTCTCAATGAAAGACTTAGGGGCGGTCGCTCTATATCCTAAGGATAAAGATCTATAGAGATAGATCTAAGAGGCCGATTGGTCTAAGTCAAAGTACTTACATAGACAAAGTAATCTAATGGTTCAAGATGCAAGATTCCAAGAGAGGATACTTGCCCATGTCCTATGGTATTACTCTTAGCAAATCTCAGTGTCCTAACACTAAAGATGAGCGAGAGCGGATGAGTAAGATTCCTTATGCCTCATTAATAGGATCTATCATGTATGCCATGTTGTGCACTAGACTAGATGTATCTTATGCTTTAAGAATAACGAGTAGATACCAAATGATCCCTAAGTGGAGAGTCATCGGACAGTCACAAGAACATTCTTAAGTATCCGAGAAGGCCCATGATTATGTTCCCGGTATGGCGGATTGGAAGATGATCCGGTTGTAAATGGTCATACGTATGCAAGCTTCCAATCCGACAAAGATGATTTCCGATCGCAAATGATATGTGTTTTGCTTAAATGGTGGTGCAAGAATGGAAAGTTCAAAGCAAAGCACCGCTGCTGATTCTACAACTGAGCCGAATACATCAGAAGATTCGATGCAAAGCAAAGGAAGCAGCTTGGATCAGTTCATTATCGACCTTGAAGTGGTTCCTAGCATTACAAATCATGTTGATGTTTATCAGGACAATAATGGTGTTATTGCACAAGCAAAGGAACCTAGATCACATTAATATCCAAACACATTATTCTAGCATTATCATCTCATTCCGTAAATCATCGAGAGGTGATTTAAGATATGCGTAGTTCCAACATATGATAATGTTAGTCGATCCATCGACCAAGCCTCTACCACTGTGCAAAGCATGATCGTCATGCTAGGTCTACAGGCATTAGATACATTGATGAATAGGCCTAACAAGAAGTGGGAGATTGTTAGTAATAGTGCCTTCAGGCCTATCAGATGGACATGGTATTTTTGACTATTTATGAGAATTTATTATTATGATGATTTGCATGTTTATTATATATAATGTCCTTGAATAATATTATTAATTATTCTAAATGTCCTTAATCGGTTATTGTTGCGGGAATAATAATGAATTAAGATTAGTATAAGTTTGATTGATATTCATGGATGAATATGTGTATGAGATACAAATCAAATTCTTATATCTATTTGTTGAGAATGTTATCGACAGACCCGCCTCAGGATTAATACATGGATCAAAGTCATAAATTAACTTAATAGTCAAGTCATTAAATCCTTTTACCCGAGATCGCTTATAGTTCTCAACATAAGGAATATTGTGTTTTGATATAATCAAACGTTGTCTTTAATCGGATGACTATAGGGTTGTTATACTTGAACATAAGAATTATGTAGCGAGATATGAGCGATTAAATGGAATTTGTCCTCTTATTATAAGAGAGATATCTTCGCCCCCTTCACAATTGAGACCGAGAAATGCATGGTTGCCTAAATGAATTGATGGAGATCAATGTCATTTGTTTAGTCATTTAATTTGGGTTTTGAGAATCAAAGATAGAACGATATAAGGTTGACTTTGTCCATGCCTTATATTCTATCAAGATATCATGAGACAAAAGGATTATGCCATTAGCTATATTAAGGTTGTCTCGGATCATGAGCTTTCATTTAACTTGTAGTCATAATGTTCTAGAGGCCACTTATGACTTGTAGGATCAAAATGTGATTTATGCCTACTACCAATGTTTAATGAACCTATAGGGTCGCACATTAAGAACGAATAATAACGGTTATGGTTTTTCATTTCTGTAGTAATTTAAAATAATGATATTATTTTAAATTACAAACAACAATTAGTTGTTATTTAAATTCGAATTAATTCAGAAAGTTTAAATTGCGGATTTAAATTATAACAAATAATTAATTTGTTATATTTTTCTATTGGATAAGGAAATAATCAGAAGGGTTTTAAATAATATAAATTCGCTTTCCTTATCTCGATAAGGAAATTTCAGATTTAAATTGTTATTATTTAAAAGAGTTTTAAATATATAATAATATAAATAAATCTGCTTCTTATCCGATAAGGATTCTCAATTTAAATCTCGTTACTATTTAAAAGCCGCTTAAATAAATAATGATATAAATTTGTTTCCTTATCTGATAAGGAAATTCGTTTTTGATTTAAAACTCCTATAGAGTTTATATATATATATAGTTATATATATATATATATATATATATATATATATATATATATATATATATATATATATATATATATATATATATATATATGTGAGACATATATTGGGAGTGGTCGTTTTAGTTAAGGGAATAACCAAAAAAAACAAAGAAATCCTAATTGCTTGAAGACGAACCCGAACTAGCATTCAGAAAGATCGTTCATTATTTGTCTCGCAGGTGGATACTTGTGTAGGCGTGGTCATTTTACGTAGCAAAGACCTTTGAAGATCCTAACCAAACCAAGGCGTTGTACTTTGAAGGCTCGACGAATCGATCTACAAGAGGTTTCATGCATCTCTTCCTTCGTTCTTATGAAACGATGTGATCCCCGTGGTTAAGGGATAAAAATTATAAATTCCACGCATTTATGTTCCAACTAGATCGATATTCCGCCCAGAACTCCAACAGACATATGTGTTGATATAATTATCCATGAGACTTGGGGAAATGCATGAGTTAGTGTATGATTGAGGCCATTGCATGGCTTGTTGTAGGCTACTTGTGAACTTGATAGGTCACAATTAGGCCTAGAGATTAAATTATGTCAAGCACTGGCGGTAAATGACTTTACTTATGTCAACGCATGCGTATCGACATGTTGGTACGAATCTGCGTGAAATTAATTGGAATTTATTGTTCATTGATATAAATTTCAATTGATGCATGAGTAGGTATGTACAAATAGCACTATATATACGTAAAGATTGTGATAGGCAATGGTTATATTAGCATTGCATTTATGCGGGGCACATCGTGATGAAATAAAGTGCGGCATGGGAAAATTATCATCGTGTTTGGTGTTGATGTTGGTTTCTCGCTCAGTGGACAAAAAGTAGCATGAAAGATCGGAGGTTGCCTTACATGGCTTTTGAAATGTGCTTTCGCTTTATCTGGAAAGTATGTCCAATAAATTATATCGTAGGGTTGTCCACCAATATCAAGTATGTCCATAAATTATATCTGAGGGTTGTCCAAAAATATATATGCTCTGAAAGTATGTCCATGCACTGTATCAATGGTTGACCAATAAATTTTGATATCAAAGATTGTCCAAAGAGTTTTCGGAAATAAAAAAATCTTTTGTTTTGAAAACATTTTTTCATACATGGCATATTGCATGTTGAGATAAGTCGGTGAGGACTTGGTACAGGGATCATGAGGAGTAGCATCTCATTCATGTCATGTAGATTTCATTCTGTGGATTGATACAATCGTGATTGAATGTGCTATGGCATGATATTTGCATGTGCACTTAGGTGGGGAGCAAATTCTTGCAGATTTTACCATCGGCATTGCTCACCTAGTCGTGGGACCCCTTCAGCACAAAGGGATGCGGTGAGATGGCGCCTACTAGAGGTCGATAATGAGAAGAAAGCCGATTGTATTTTAATTTATATTTCAGAAACATGTATTGAATCTAATTTTTTACACAGTTTAGATAAGAGTTGTAATTTAAACTCTAACATCACATTCTATACACGCCATGAGCATAAAGCCAAAGATTTGATAATGTACCAGCAGCCATTTATCATGGGACCTATGGTCACTCAGATAATATTGGGATGTTTCATGTAATTGCAATGTGCTGTATTTTTAGGTGGTATTCTAAGAAGAAGACTCAACGATTTTCATTAAATCCTAGGTCCCGGGAAAAGGGGACTCAATGGTGTGGTGTTGGATTACCCGATATCCACAAATCTCCTGGGCTGATGGTTGTCATTAGACCCTCGATTCTCAATGGCTACAACTTGCATTAAAGCTTGTGTAATGATTAATGAGAGCTCTGCAGGGTATCCACAGGTATCTCGGCCATCAGCTGCCTCGCCTAGTATCAAGAGTCTAGGTACATGAGTACCGCAGGGTCACGCATAGGTCTAAGCCCACTAGATTCATCAGTTCTCAAAATAGGCTCATATCATAACGTGAGCGTAGTTACCTAGGAAAATGACGGCATTGTGTAACTCTAAAATATACCCTAGTTGTTTTAAACATAATTGTGGTATATTATTGTAGCAAGACGAAATTCTTCATAATTATTATTTTGCCAAGTGAGAAAAATTAAACCGAATTTGTATGATACAAGGGTAAAAGTGCAATTTGTCAAACGATATAAAAGTCATCAAGTATAAAGGAGAGGCTATTATAGAAATGGCATAAAATTGATTTGCAAATACTGAGAGATGGAGGATCAAAGTGTAATAAAGAAAAAGTTAAAAATCAATGGATAAAGACTATTTAGTCTCTCATTTGGGGGAAAATGAAAAATCACAAATTTAAGGAGGCTAGGGTTCTAATGTGAAGAAGAGAGGAGGAAGAGAAGAAAAGGAAGCAAGATAAGGTTAAAGGTGATGACGTAAGATTAAGTAGCTTAAAAAACAATCAAACCATAAACCCATTTTTGATGAATTTGGGTCTAAAAGAACCCTAATTTGGTATATTGGTTGTGTTTGACTCATTGGTTGATTATAATCCTCAATCGAGGAATATTTGTATTAAGGAAATATCGGGTTTTATGAGATGTCAAAAATTCTCCAACTCTCTTGATGCATCATAATTTATTCAATCAATCAGTTGGGATGTTCTTAGATTCCCTACGAAAAGCCTTCGAGTCTAGCGCATCTATTCATATAGCTTGATAATATTGGAACTCATATTAGGGTCCAGAAATCATGAAAACATTAGGTCCTGCTGGTTCTCGCTGTGAAGTCACTGCTCATAAAGTCTCCAACTTCTGACCATTATACTTTGTCCCGAATTCGCTTTCCGATGTTCTGCACTCTATGGAAAGCCCTTTGAGTCTAGAATCCATATATATATAGCTTGATAATATTGGAACTCATATTATGTCCAGAAATCACGAAAACAGTAGGTCCTGCTGGTTTTACACATAGTCACTATTTATGGAAAGTCTCCAACTTCAGACGGTCATAATTTCTTCGCCCGAACTCCATTTCAGATGTTCTTGAACTCTATGAAAATTAATTTAAGTCTAGAATCCATCCATATATATCTTGATAATATTGGAACTCATATTAAGTCTAGAAATCATGAAAAACGGTAGGCCCTGCTGGTTGTGCTCGTATTCACTGTTCATGGGAAGCCTCCAACTTCGAACGATCATAATTTCTTTGTCCGAACTCCGTTTCAAATGTTCTTGGACTCTATGGAAAGCCCTTTGAGTCTAGAATCCATACATATATATCTTGATAATATTGGAACTCATATTAGGTCCAGAAATCATGAAAACATTAGGTCCTACTGGTTATGCTCGTAGTAACTATTCATGGGAAGCCTAAACTTCTTACTGTCCTAATTTCTTCTGTCTAAATCTGCTTCTAGATGTTCTTGACTCCTATGGAAATAAATTTGAGTCTAGAATCCATATATATATATATATATATATATATATATATATATATATCTTGATAATATTAAACTCATATTAGGTTCGAAAATCACTAAAACAATAGTCTTGGTTCTATTAGTCACTGCTTATGGAAGCTCAATTAGATATCATATTTCTTCGTCCGAATCTGCTTGATGTTTTTAGACTTCTATGGAAAAGACCTTTGTTTATAATCATCCATTATATATATTGATAAAATTGGAAACTCATATTAGGTCCAAAATCATGAAACAAGAGGACCTCATAGTCTGGCTGTAGCCAATGTTCATAGGAAGCCTTCAACTTCTGATTGCTGCAATTTCTTCTGCCCTGAATCTGCTTCGGATGTTCTTGGACTCTATGGAAACCCCTTGAGTCTAGTCCATCCATATAGCTTGACAGAATTAAATAGTAAATATCTCATAACTATACATGGTGAAATCATAGTTATTCATGGCAGACTGAGATATGAAAATACAGATATTTGTCAGTCGATTGTAAATATCACATATGATCACCGGATGACAATAATTATTCGAATACAGATACGATCAACATAAAATACACATGGATTGTCTCGCTGAAAACCCCACGTAGAGGGATAGATGGGCACGCCTATTAGGAAAAATAAGTCTACAACATACCGATCACCAAGCCCCGTTTGGGGTCGCCATAGTAGCCTGAGTTCTATAGATGATCATTATTCAGATAGTTTATAACAGCTTCGGGCCATGAGAGATGGTCATTATCTTGCACAATGATAATATCGCTGCGCTCTTATAACATCGTTTACAGACTGAGTACGCCGCCTTCTCGGCCCTTATAGTTTCTTTTTATCAATCTCTAAGGTTTATGCAAGCATGAAACATAAAAAACAAATGACTGAAGAGAGATATGAAAATGATAAGATATAATACAGAAGCGAAAGCAATCTCGCTATGCAGTTAGACAAGTATATTGTGACAATGAAGAGACCCAACCTGAGTTTCCTTTTATTAACTCAGATCCTCTCCCCATCTAATGATTTGAAAAAAACAAACCTTTCATTTCGTTAAACTTTAGCATAATCTTGGAGCGAACTCATTTATACAATATTTTCATTTAAAAAATCTTATGAAACATAAGTGACAAATTTTTTTTTTTTTCTTATTTTAAACATTAAACCCTTTGAGAAAATCAAAGATTTGCGAGATAGCACATAACCTAATTTACAATACCTATAATAAAATAAATTTTAATTACCCAGATTCAAACAATAGACATCAAGTCCACCTGAACCAATTTCAAATCAAACTAAAACTTCATTTTCTGAACACCATGATAGATAAACAATCTTAAAACCCATACATTATGCAAAAATAAAGGTGAACAAAACTATACATTTTAAAAGTATCACACGTGGAGGTGAGTGGTCACCAAATCCTATATGTCTGAACTTGCACGTTAGTCTCCTGTCCCCTCGAAATATCTTTATAAAAAAGATTTGGAAATGGTGGGAGCTAAAGGATTCAAGTGAGAGTACGCTCATAGAAAATAATGTCAACATAGTTCAAAGACAATAAAACAATTATAGATTCACTGCTAAACATTTACTTTGTATATCTTTCCTTTCTCTATTTAAATATACATACTGCAAAACAATTGTATAGAGATCCTCATTTCTGTAATACTGATTTACTTTTTTCCATAGTTTAAATACAAATGTGTAAAACAATTACAAAACATATCCTTCAATATACTTTTCTTTTTTTTAATCTCACTATACCCAACGGGAACCCGATACCAAGTTAACCACCATTGTCCATGAAAGAATTTCGAGAAACAATCTATGATCACCGACGCCCAAATTTTTCCGCTATCATGCTAAACCGAGAAATCCTTCGCCATATCGCAACCACCGCAGCCCATGAAAGAACCTACGAGAAACAATACAACTTCATCAGGTGGTCAAAAGGTGAACTTCCTGATAAACTGTAGTTTTCTTTAAACGCCACATTGCACTAGCACAAATCACATTATGCAAACTTGATTTACTGCCATGTATGGCAATATGCATCACTCTTCCCTTCCCTCTAAAAAAGTAATCCAGAATCTTTCCTCACAACATAATGGTAAGTACTTAGCCGACTTTCTTTTAAAATTTATCTTTGTAACATGTAAGTAACCACGATTCAAATATTTTTTATGAAGAAACAATATATATAAAATATACATTCGAAATATATTTCTATTTTGATATGGAACCGATAAATCATGCTTTTATAAAACAAGAAACTATAAATTCATTTATATTTTCTGAAGAAGGTTTTATAAACAGAAATCATAATCATTTCATATTTTCTCAACATAATTCGAAACCAAGAAAAACCACATTTTTTTTTCATTTGAACATTTATAAATAGATATATAAGAAATATATGTACATTGGTAATATATATAGAGTATAGATATATATATATATATATATATATAGAGATAGATATATATATATATATATATATATATATATATATATATATATATATATATATTTTCACAAATTTTTTCCTTTCTTTTCTTCTTCTTTTCTCTCTCTCTTCTCTCTTCTCTCTTCCATCATGATTCTCACCTAGTTATTGTTTCCATTTTTTCTCCTTAAACAAAACCTTCACCTCTCCACCCTCAACCTTATCCTCCTTCCTATGTTTCACATTATCCATGAAATCATTAAGATCCACACTCCTTAATCATGTTCAATAACCATTAACATACTATATTTCAAAGAATCTGCACTAATCACTCAATTATCAAAATTAATTAACTAAACTCTTTGTTCTCAAGGATTTTCTTATGCTGGCACTCATATAATTACTACTCCCATACAATAGCCCACAACATTATATGAAATATCATGCTTAAACCTCATTATTCACATCATGATGAACTTACTAAATCCTAATTAGTGAATCCACAATTTTCAGTCACGTTCTATTCATCCACTGCCCTCTAAAGGAATTTTTTTAGAATTTTGACTCAATATTCTTTTCATAGAGTCCAAGAACACCCAAAACGGAGTTCACGATAGTTATGGCCTTCCAAAACAAAGGCACTCATTGTGTCCCCCCTGAATTAGTGTGTCAGGCACTTTGAATGAATTTCAAGTCCAATGGCCTGAATTTGATTAACTGGTTTCAAGTATACTTCGCCTCCCATCAAAGTTTCATAGTTTATTTAGTAATTAATCAATGACTGATGAGCAGATAGTCGTTATGTCCGCAATATAGTCATGGAGTTCTAACAGTACCACAGAAAACTGCCCGAACATAGCTTCACTTTGAATGCATTTTCAGTCCACATGGGTTTAATTTGATAATTCTACTTCAAGTATTGTTGTCTTCCACTACCTAGTTTACTTAGCAATTGAATCACTCTTTATTCCCAATGAGCCATGGTCAAGTTATGTCCGGCAATATACCATGAGTTTTAAAACAAAATGTAAAAACTCGTCTCGAACATAACTCCACTTTGCATGCATTTTTTGAGTCCAGTTGGGGCCGACTTCGATAGACCTATTTTTGCTGAGTACGTTCTATCAAGTATAGCTTCATTTATTAATTTGAATCACTCCAATTCGATGAGTGATGCCGCTTGCGCAAAATAATAATGTGGTTAGAAAAACTGATAAATGATTCCTTGATAACACCTACGCCTCTGGGACATAAATTAACCTTAGTAGAGAAAACTCCTACTCTCAAACGTAAGAAGGGATTTCACGGACACCACCTTTCCTGGGCTGTGAAAACCTAGACTCCTTGACCTTGGTAGAATCTGACTCGCACTTTACGTGTCACCCTCAGCCCCAGTAGATCACTTAATTGACCTAACGGCATCCAATCCAACGAAATCTCATGAACAAAGAGAGAAGATTGCTTTTCTCTCTCTCTTACTGCTCGGTCGAGACAAATGAGATATTTTCAATTTTAGTGATTATATATAAGGTGGACATGTGGCCCATGTCACCCATGTCACACTTCTTTGCCCATTTTCGCCTGGAATAATTTATTTCATTTCTAAGCTTGAATTTATCTATCTTAATGGAAATTCTTTAATATTTGACATTTTTCTGGATTTTTCTAAAATCTTGCTCAAGGTCCACTGACGCCACTGCCTTCGAATTTCGGAAAATCCGACCGCCCTTAATTCAACAAAATTTGACTAGGTAACTAGATTTCAAGAATAATTCAAATCTATGAAGTTTGGCCATCATCCGAGATCTAGAAAATTTTCAGATTTTTATGTGGCAAATTACCGTTTTGCTCTTTTAAAAAATCGTGATTAAATTTCAACATACTGGCTTAATCTATTTCAATTTTTAGACTCAATAATTATTATGGCAACATTTTTTTTATTTTTCGTATTACTTTTCTAAATTTACTATTCATTTGATTGCTTCATCAAACACGAATCGTATCGAACACAAAATTTATTATCATGAACGAATCTGTGGTCTTTAAGGTATAAGAACATGAAGTAAAAGTGTAAAATGATAATAGCCGTAAATATGATATAGATAAGTAAATACGATATGTATAATGTTGTTCGATACGATGGCGTTAGATTTATATGCATGGTGCATAGAAGTGTGATGATCCGTGTTAAGTGGTCGCCCACGAAGCCATTCCCACCTAAGCGCAGTTTAGCACCGTTCCATCCGTAAAGATAGGGAGGAAGCTAAACTGGTAGTTCGACACCATCACCGGCAGCCACACCACAAGCGTCACTTCAAAGATCTTTGGTCATTTTTATGGCGTTTCATTCATGTGCAGACAAAATGTTAACACTGGCAACGTAAGCTTCATGGCAGTTTCAAATCCGCGCGCGTAATATAAAAGCTTTAAATGCCAATATTTATTAATGGACAATTCTTAAAGAAAGTTTGAAAAACACACATGTCCCCGCTTCACACTGTGCCAGTCAAAGGTCACAAGTTTAGTGGCATTAGGTTCCAGTTTCTAGCATTTGGAAGAGTCTTAGATTTACGACGTACTCACATAGCAATGTGTCAGTCTTTATGCGATGTCCTTATTTTGTATATTTTTTAGAATTGATCCACCTCATGAAGCTATAGATGAAAGAGCTGAAAGCGTCAATCCTTTGGATCAATCTGCTTCTGGTCAGTCTGATTCAACGACAAATGAATATGCTTCAATTGAAGCATTGGTAAAAATCTCTCAGGATATGGTAAGGGTCTTAGATCGACTCACGATCCCTCGAGCTCCGAGTGATTAAATAAGATAGGATGGAGTGGAAGAATTCCATGGTACAAGTATGAAAGAATCCGATAAAGCCGAGTTTTGGCTGAAAACTGAAAGGTCTAGATTTGAAGTGGAGATGCTCCAGACCAAAAAGGCCACATGTGTAGTTTCATTGCTGCAAAGTACAACTTATAATTGGTGGAAGCTGGTTTTGAGTTTGATTTGATATTAGGAATGGATTGGTTATCCAAACACAGGGCCATAGTTGATTGTGATAAGAAAATATTCAGGTTTAAATGTCCCGAATTTTATCGTATACAGTAGTAAAATCATCCTCGAACCAATACCAATATTTATTTCATTTATGAAGCCCGACATTTTCGAGAAAAGGTTGTGAAGCCTTTCGCTTTGATTCTTGACACCCCAAAAGAGAAAAGTGAATTTCAAAAATATTCCCCGTGATTAGGAGTTCGATGGCTTCCGAGGAATTATCAGAGTACCACCTCGAAAGAGAAGTGGATTCTACTGGCGGTACAGAACGACTCTATCTCGCGCGGGCACCCTACCGTGCGGTCCCAATCGAATCAAAAGAGTTAAAGATCAAACTAAGGTGAGCTAGCTGGATAAGGGTTTCATCGCACTATGTCTCACCTTTGGGTGCGCCTGCCATTCATAAGAAGAAAGCATGGCACTTTCTGACGCTGCATCGAATTACTCCAAAATAAACAAAGGAGCAGTTAAGAATAAGGTCACACAAGAATAGAGGATTTATTCGACTACTGAGCGGGAGCAAAGTGTTCTTTTCGAAGATGGGATTGGCGACGATATTATTAACCTTGCAAAGAGTCACTGTCCTAAATGTGTACCTTCATAACCCGTTATGGCCACTATGAATTTTTAGTAATACCATTTGGGTCGACCAAGGTCGCTGCATTTATGACTGGATGAACAGGGCTTCACCCTATTTGGATTAATTGCTGTGTATTTGCCGATACATCTCGTGCATTCTAAGATGCACAAGAACATGAACACTATTTATAATAGTATTGCAACCTGGAGAGTAGAACCACCATTTGCAAAGTTGCTATGTGATTTTGATTTAAGGCGCTGTCATTCCTGTGGTCATATTGTATCTACCTGGTTGCATTAGAGTGAACCCAGTGGAAAATGGAAGCAATCATGAATTGAAGCCACCTGAAATGTAACCTGAAAGTGGAAGTTTCTTCACACACGCTATTATCTGGAGATTTGTACAAGGATTTTTAGTTATAGCATCCTCACTTACGAGATTACTCCAGAAAGGAGTGAAGTTTTAGTGGGATGATAAGTGTCAATCTAGCTTTGAAAGGTTAAAAGAAATACAAAGTTAAAGCACTAAGTTGATTCTACCTACTTGGTAGGATTACTATGTACAAGGATACTGAGGATAAAGCTTAGTGATGCGACGATGTGTGATCTAAGTGGTGGCTTATGCTTCTAGAGATAATTGAAACCGTATGATAAACTATCCTGTCACATGATTTGAGTTAGCAAATAGTAGTTTGCTGAAAATAAGTAATACTATTTTATATGAGAAAAATGTAGAAATTTTCACCATCAAAAGAGTTCCAAATATCAAGTAACTCAAAAGATTTGAACTCGAGGCAACGTCATGGTCGGGAATTGTTTAAAGACTATGATTACAATTGATTACCACCCGAAAAGCAAAATGTAGTGGCGGATGCCTTAAGTAGGAAAATGATTGACTTTAAAGATTATGATTCGGAGATTTGCACTGGCGGAGCCTTGTTGGCTCAATTAAGTTATACCTGGATTTGAAGCAAACATAGTAAATAGAAAATGATACTGCCATAAAGAGATAGTTCAATTAGTTAGTATCAAGACAGACTGATTATAATAGATGAAAGTGGAGGTTTGTTTGCATAAGAGTAGATTATGTGTACCTGATGATATGGATTTACAGCAGATATTATATGAAAGTTTACAATACCTGCCACCTGCGGCACCTCGAGGTAATCAAATGTACTAGGATATTAAAACAGTATTATCGGAAATGACGAAAAGGACATTTCTCGAAAGTACTTCATTTGTCCGACTTGCCACTGGCAATGGCTTGAACACTGCACGCCCAATATTAACTCTCCACTTCACGGAAGTGGGATAACATTACCGTGGATTTCGTGATCCCGCTCCCCACCCAAAGGAAACATGATGCGCTTCTGTAATTGTGGACACCGCCAAGTCTACTCACTTCCTACCGGGCCCGACTTTACAACCCATGGATCGCCTAGTCAGAATCCTTTATGTGAGAGAAATTGTCGCATTGTTACGGGATTCTCTTATCGATAGTGTCCTACTACGATCCACTGCTTACGCCAAGGTTCGAAGGAATTACAGCCACTTTTGCACGGTAGATCAATTTAGCACCGTTTCATCCACAAACGATGGACAAATAAAGAGCAGCGACACAAAGTTAAAGATATGCTTCGGGGCTATGTATTAGATTTTCCAGGAAGTTGAGATAAGTACATTCCACTCATGGAATTTGCCTATAACAACAGTTATTAGTCCAAATATCGTACGGCCTCGTATGAAGCTTGTATGGAAAGCAAGATGTGAGAACTCCTATGTTTCGACAGAAATGCACGAGCATAAGATTATTAGTCCCGATTTAGTAAAAGACAAAAGAAGTTCATTATTCCAAAGAGAGGTTAAAGTCGCAATGATAGACAAAGGTCTTATGCTAATTTAAAGAGAAATGATATATAGAGTATGAAGTCGTAGACAAAGTAATAAAAGTATCTCGAAAAGATACTCAGCTGGAAGAAAAGGAAAACCTGAGTCCAGCGATTCATCGTCCCAAGAGATTTTAGAAACGCTGGACCAATAGCAATATCGTTTCTGGCACTCCCTTTGGAGTTAGCTAAATATATGATGTATCTTTATGTCTATGCTTCCCAGATATCGCTTTTATTACATCGTGATATATTACTAGCTCAAGAAATATGCATAAAAAGATTTCACTTTGATGAAATATGTTATTCTAGATCGTGAAATAAGATAGTTACACAATACTGTCCTCCTGGTAAAAGTGCTTTGGCAAATACCACGTATAAAGGTTTACATGGGGAACCAAAATCGATAATGAGGCAAATTCTCAACTCTTCGCTTTGAAAATTTATGACTTAAATTTATTTTAAGTGGGAGAATTGTAACACCCCAAATACACCCTAAGAAAGCCAAACATAATATGTATATTATTAGTATTTGGAAATTTTCGAATTATTATTTTTTGCTGTTTAAAAAAATTAAACTAAATTGTACAAGATACAAGGGTAAAAGTAGGAATTATCAACTGATAAAAAAGTCATAGCAGAAGTTGAGAGAAGAAGAGAAATGGCATAAATTGATTTGCAAATACTTGAGAGACGGAGGATCATGTAATAAAAGAAAAGTTAAAATCAAAACGGGAGGTGAGATCTATTTAGTCTCTCATTTGGAGAAACAAAATCACAAATTTGAGGAGTGCAGGGCCTTACAGAAGAAGAGAGGAGAAGAGAAAAGAAATGAAGCAGTTAAGAAGAGAAAAGGAAAGGTATGATTTTAAGATGGAAGTAATGGGTTTTATCATTAGTTCATTTTGTGTTGGAGAAACCAAACCATAAACCCATTTTTTGATGAATTTGGTTCTAAAGCAACCCTAATGTATATTACAGTGTTTTGTAATTGCTCATGATTGTAATCCTCAATTGAGAATACTTGTATTAAGAAAATATTGGGGTTTCAGAAGACGTCAGTCAAAATTTCTCTCCAACTTCTTGATTACTATAATTTCTTCGTCCAACTCCATTTCAAATTGTTCTTAGACTATAAGGAAAGCACTTGAGTCTAAAATCCATCCACATATAGTATGATACTATTGAAACCTCATTAGGTCCAAATCACGAAAACATTAGGTCCTATTGGTTCCCCGCTTTCGTAGTCACTGCTCATGTATAGCCCAACTTCTACGGTCATAATTTCTTTGTCCGAACTCTGTTTTGGATGTTCTTGGACTCTATGGAAAGAACTTTGAGTCTAGAATCCATCAATATATAGCTTGATAATATTGAAACTCATATTAGGTCCAAAAATCATGAAAGAATTAGGTCATGCTGGTTTTGCTCGTAGTCACTGTTCATGGGAAGTCTCCAACTTTGGATGGTCATAATTTCTTCGTACGAACTCCGTTTCTGATGTTCTTAGACTCTATGAAAATCCCTTTGAGTCTAAAATCCATCCATATATAGCTTGATAATATTGGAACTCATATTAGGTCCAAAAATTACGAAAAACAAGTAGTCTTATTGGCCTCGCTTCGTATTCACTGTCACGGGAAGCCTCCAACTGACGATCATAATTTCTTCGTCCGAACTCCGTTCGATGTTCTTGACTCATGAAGACTCCGAAAGATAAAATTCATCCCCATATATTTTGGATAATACTGGGAACTCATAAGAAGTCCATAAAGTATGAAAACAAGAGGCCCATCGGTTCTCGCTTCTTAGTCACTATTCATGGAAGCCTCCACTCGATCTAATGCACTTTCTGCTCGAACTCCCTTTCGGATGTTCTTAGACTCTATGGAAATCCCTTTGATTCTATAATCCATCCATATATATCTTGATAATATTGAAACTCATATTAGGTCCAAACTGCTGCGCTCAGCCTCGCCGGTTCCGTCAGTCATTGTTCATGGAAGCCTCCAACTTCGATGGTCATAATTTCTTTGTCCGACTGCTTTGATGTTCTTAGACTCTATGGAAAGCCTCAGTCTAGAATCCATCCATATAGTTTTGATAAAATTGAAACTCATATTAGGTCTAAAAAATCCACAAAAACAATAAGCTCGGGCCGGTTCTCTGTAGTCACTATTCGATACAGAAGCCTTCAACTTCGTGACGGCCATAATTTCTTCGTCCAACTCCGTTTGAAATGTTCTTGACTCTATGGAAACCCCTTTTAGTCTAGAGTCCATCTATATAGATTTCGATGAAATTGAATGATAGTAAATAGTCTATAAGATACATGGTAACTATAGTTATTCATGCCATAATGTAGAGATATGAAAAATACAAAGATACGAATAAATTACTGTAAGATCGATAAGGGATCAATGGATTTATCACACTATTCGTGAACATGAGATATGTACCGAATATAAATACACATGGATCAAGCCTACTTAAAACTGCAGAGGTTAGATGGCATGCCTATTAGGAAAAATAAAGTCCCGCAAAGATAACGATCACGTCCCATTGTCATTACAAAGGCTCCTTCTGGCTCTTATAGACGATCATTGTCTTCAGACAAATGATAATAACATTGGGCTCTGAGTAGATGTCATTGTCTCGAACAATGATAACAGCGCCTTCGGGACCTTATAGACCACTATTTCATACAGTAAGTACAGCGCCTTCGGGCCCTTATAGTTTCCTTTATCCACTTCTAAGGTTTATGTGTATACTTAAACATAAAAACTAATGACTAATATAACATATGAAAGGATATGATTTGATTAGAAAGGAGACATAACACCGCTATGCGATGACAAGTATATTATGACAAGAACATGAAGCAAAGTATAAAATGATAAGAAATGTAAAATGATATGATAAGTAAATATGAGATATGTATAAGCATGTTTAAATGATATGATATGTTAGATGTATATGCATATGTATAGAAGTGTGATGGCTGCCATGCAGCGGTCATCACAGTTTATTCCACTAAGCGCAAGTTTTAGCATGAGTGTTCCATCTATATATGTGGTGGCCAGAGAAGCAAAACGAGAAGACTCCTATTACACTCCACATCAAGAACCAAGGTCAACACTGTACTAGGTGCCCAACAAAGACCTTTTGGTCTATTTTTTGTAAATGTTTTATTTTTATGAACAATGTAAATATCAGAATGTCGAACACTTCCATATATGGAGTCGAGCCGGAGCTTTTATATATTTTGTAATCCTCCTCACATGCATTTCAGACAAGTTAAATGTTTAACATTATATGAATGGATGTTTAAAGGTTATATAATATTCAAATATACCCTAACGCGACTTGTTTAAAGGTATATTAAAAAGCTAAATATGAATTTTCGGGAAATAAAACGAGAGACCCGGAATTAATAATAAAGCCAAGGGTAAATATGTAATTTACCACTTTAGGATCCAAAGGTAATAAAGCCAAAAGATAATATGCCAAACTAGAATTTAGGAATAAGTTATGGTGCAAATAGGAGAGAAATGGGGGACTTAAATGCAAAAATGAGAAAAGAAGTTAAAAATGCAAAGGCCAAACATGGCTCAACTTAAAATGATTGTAAGACTGTAAAATTTTAAGGTCCTCATTTAGGAAGCAAAACCGTAGGAAGAGAAGAGAAGGGGAGAAGAAGAAGAAGAGGAAGAAGAAGGTGAAGAAGAAGATGAAGTGAGAGTAGTTCAAGCAAGGCCAAAAAAGGTATGGAACTATATGAATTCTAAAGTTTTGGAATGGTTTAATGATAGCAATTGAGCAGGTTTAGGAACAAACCCTAACTAATCATCATGTTTGCCTGAGTATGGGCGTTTTCTTTAATCTATATTAGAATGAAGCCTTTAGGATAACCATGGAAAAGTTTTAAGAAAAGATATAATGAAAGATAACTGAGTAAAATTGAGAGATTATAAGATTTAAACGGAGTGGTCTTTGATGTGCATATAGAGTATTGAGCTGATTTCCGTATCAACATATGGAAAATGGAAGAAAAACACACATTCGGGGCAGTTTTGGAGACTGCACTGCACACCTTTGGACTCAGACCGGGTGGCCGCCTCTCCGTAATCAGAACCCGTAATTTTTGATAAAGTGAACAGTGGTGGTGCCACCGCCTCTATTTTCGCACTAAAGACCGTATTTTAGCCATAACTTGCTCATTTCTATCCGATTTGAGTGATTCATGACTAATTAAACTAGACTTCGCTGAGAACCAAAATCCAGAAATAGATATCGTCAATTCTGATCATGGGGCCCAAACATTCACCTTTAAAGTGGGCCATGTTCAAGCCAAATTCTGGTTCCAGTTTTGAACATAGAGTAGTCCCGGGTGTCTAGGTCATATCTTGAGTTCCGGTGCTCCGAATTGGGTGATTCCAGTTGGAATAGAACCCTTATCACCTTATATTTAAATGAGTACAAAGACCCAGTGTCAAATATGAAGTTAACACCCCGAAAATGACAAAAGCCAGTGGCTGCTGCAGTGCCACCGTTGCCGTATTTTCTTCACGGCCATAACTTGCATACCTCTTTCATAAGAATCCATTACGGGGTATTCTCGACTCTATGGAAAGTCATGGATTTAATCTACAACCATGTCATTTAATGGCATTTGGTGCTATATCTGGTCTTTGAAAACTGGAATTGTTTTACCTAGTATACTAATCGCCGTTAAAGTTAAATGAAATACATGGTAAGAAAGCGATATGTATATGAACAAGAACAGAGATATGTAGATTTGATATGTAAAACAGTATAGGTAAGAAAATACCATGGGTATCAATGTAAGAGTCTCCCGTTTTACTCCTACAGATATAGGACATTCTAATAAAGCATTATAAATGTACAAGCATGTAAAAGGTATAGGATATGTCATAAGATATGATAGGTATACGTCATAAGATATGATATGATATGATAGGATATGTCATAAGATATGATAGTCTAAAGTACACGAACGATAGGCACATATGAATAAGATTATATGATGTAACATATGATTGTCATAGTATAAACGAATAGGATGGAACATGATAGAAATATAGAAAGTGTATGAATAGATAAAGACATGACAGAATACGTAAATGATATGAATATATGATAGACATACTGGAAGGAATAAGATGGAACATGCTAGGTTACGATAGAAAGTACAAATAATAAGAACTATAGAGATAAGTAAAAGATGACAAAGCACAGAATGAGTACAAGTAAATGATAGTACATAAAGGAATATATGAATTATAAAAGCATACATGATAAAATATAGAAAGCATGAATAGCTAACCATGATAGGTGTTATTGATGAAGATATGATGCATAAATGATATAAAGGAATATGAATAGATAAAGATATATATGACTGGTATATGAAATGGCAAGAGCGTATAGATGCATTCATGGATATATGCTAGATTTACATATATATACGTAAGAAAACCAAATGATAGAAAAGATATGAATATATGTATTATAGGAAATATAGAACCATAAGATAGTTACAGATATGAGAACCTAATACATATCAAAGTAATGATATGGCATAATATATGTTAAACATGATAACAATAGTTATTCAAGCTTATGAGAGAATGGTAAACTTAATAAACATTGTCTCATGAACCTAAGAGAGGGATAGATAAAAGCTCATAGGGGAAGATAATAGCTTGTTTCAAGTAAGATATACATAGACAGATATCGAGGCCCCCATTCGGTCGATGACATATCCCGCTGATCAAGATGGTCCTGAAGGCTACTATGACAAGACATGCAAGGTTGTGGCCATCGTCTGCATAATGATGATACCTTCGCATAACAGATAGAGATCACCGCCTCAGATAAAGGATAAGACCTTCCAAGTACATACATATAGAGATCATTGTCTCGTGATAAGGATAGTGTTCTTCCAAAATATATAAATATTATTTCCATCCGCCTTATGCATCCTGCAGCATGAACATAAAAGAAAGAAAAAGTATATGTACATGAAATGTAAAAAGTATATGATACATTAAGAGAAGCATAGTATATGCACGCATGCGATGAAAGTATGATGTTATAAGAACAAGGAAGTAAAGTACAATATATGACAAGAGCATGAAAAGGGCATAGTACATGAAAAGTATGAACAAGTTATAGTATATGAAAAAGCATAGTATACTTAAAAGCATATTAAATTATAAAGATATGAAAAAGTATAAGATATGAAACACGATATATAACATCATATGAAAGCATATGGATTAAAATACATGGCACATAAAAGAGAAATATATGAAAAGTATAATGTGAAAACAAAGATAGGAAATGAACAAAGTATATGAATATAGATATATGAAAATAGTATAAGAACAAAGACATGAATACGTGATATGGAAAGGCCAAAGTATAGTAATACGTAAAGGATAGAAAGTAGATAAAAGATAAAGATATGAAAAATATGAGAGTTACAGAAAACATGTTTAAGTGGAAACATATAATAGTATATGATATGATAAAAGAGGAGTCTTATACTCTCACGTGAGATATGAAAGATGAGATAGAAATTCACGTAATACGAAAAATAAAGATATGATATGAAAATATTGGCTTTAAGCCAACACAAGAAAAGCAAAAGTATACGAAAGCAATGTATAAGGATAGAATAAGAACGATGTAAATGTATGAAATATATGTATAGTTATATGAAATGCATATGTATAAGCTTGTGACTTTGGCCACTCAATAGGTGGTTGTCCATGCTTATGTTCCACTAAGCGTAAAGCTTAGTACTGGTGTTCTAATCCGTGTAGGTAATTCAAGAGGAAATAGAGACGTGGACATTCCACATCAAACAGAGCAAGCCACCTCGTAGATAGTGTCACCAACGCCGCCTGGGTAATCTCCTATGTTTTGTATTAGATATGTATATGTATAAGATAAACTCCAATGAAGGAAGTATGGATTATATTTCTTGTATTCACGCTAGTGTAAAATATATTCAATAGAAAAGTACATAAGGCAACGGACTCTCAGATATGTGTATGATCGCACGACACCACTCCGGCAGAAGTTCTTAGTATATGTAAATGATTTGGTTATTACAGAATTTGTCAGGCGCCCGCTGTGCACAGGCCAGCCAGGACAAAGCCAATGAGAGTCCCAAAGATACGCGATATAGTAGAGGTGACGCCGCCGACTCGCTCTGGATCCGCCAATCGTTCGATCGATCCGTGCTGGGCGTGATATTATAAGTTTATAAAAATGATGCTCTTCGCCGATAACAGGCCGGTCAAGCGCTACATTGGGTTTAAACCATTGTACGCATTGCACATTTTCGCGTTATGTGTTACGTAATGTATTTGATCAGGTGTCATAAATCATGGAATTATATACAAGGTAGAATGTATATAGGAAAGAACATCAGGTTAGAAAACATAACTTTAAGAGTCTAAAATGGATGAACTAATAGTTCGTGGATGTTAATGTCTATTAGTGGCCTGGGGAAAAACATGGAATAACAGACAATGAGAGAAATCTCTGACACAATGAAGAGGTGCCTGGATTATGAGTTAGAGATTCCAGATTCACTCACTGGGACCTGGCGGTCGGACATGTCTAGTTTGATGTCATATTCGATGGATTGGTTAACAAAGACACCGAGGTTAATACGAAAGATCAGAGAGTTATCGCCTATGCATAAGGACGAATTGTGTTATGTTTGTGTGGGATAAGACGATGCTTTTACCCCATACGTATATGACCTGACTCGTATGAATGAATAATGGGTCGCTAGCAAAGCCTTATTCGGGAGGACGAAAGCAGACAGCATCGGGCTCCACTTAATGGTTTATGAGTATATACGTCTTTCCGGATGAACTAATGGATTACTCGGGCTGTGGATGTAGACTTTGTTATTGAGTGTAGACTTTGTTGTTGAGTTACACCTGATGTTGCCCATTTCTATGACTCCACATAGAGGATGGCGCCCGAGTTGAGTTGCGAGGAACTCGAGGTCCCGAATCTGAGGATTTATTGGACGGGGGTTTCACATTAGGCAAGTGCCGCGCCCAGGGCTCAGGTTTGTTTGCGAAGAAGAAAGACAAGACCGCTGAAGGTGCGTGACTGCGACGGAGTTGAGCAGGGTTACTATCAAAGATCGGTATCCATTCACAGGGATTGATGATTTTTTATCAACTAAGAGGGGCCTGGTCACATTCCAGAGATAGATCTACGTAGGGTATCATCGATTGAGAGTTAGGGAGAGGTGACATCCACACAAGACGAGTTCGGGACGTTGTATGGGCATTTCGAGTTTGCGTTGATGCCTTTAGTTGGCCGAATGTGTCGGCGGCATTCATGGATCTCTCATGCGCCAGGGTGTTCTGGCCCTATTTAGATCAGTTGTTGTAGTCTTTGTTGATGACATCTTGATCTACTCGGTCACGAGGAGGGCATGAGGATCGCGAGGGGATTATTCTCTAGGCTGCGGAACATCGGTTATGCGCTAAATTCGCCAAGGAGTGTGAATTTTTGGGTGACCAGAGTGAGATTTTGGGACACTTAGTATCGGCTTCGGGTGTCTTAGTGGACCAAAAAAAGGTCGAGGCAGTTATGAGTTGGGAGAGGCCTAAGTCAGTTTTCGAGACACGCAGTTTCTTGGGACTGGCTAGATATTACAGGAAGTTTATTGAGGACTTCTCTCATTTAGTTGTACTTATGACTCGATTAACCCGAAATGAGGTCAAGTATGAATGGAATGACCCATGTAAGAGGGCATTCCAAGAGCTAAAAAGGAGGATTACATCAACTCCTATTCTGATATTTCTGGAAAGGGGACAGAGGTACACGGTATATTGTGATGCCTCGAAAGACGGACTAGGATGTGTTCTGATGCAATCCGAGAAAGTGGTAGCTTATGGTTCACGACAGTTGAGGAACCATGAGCGGAATTACCCTACGCATGACATGGAGTTGGTAGCTATAGTCTTCGCTTTGAAGATATGGCGCCACTATTTATATGGTGAGCAATTAAAGGTATTTTCGGACCATAAAAGTCTGAAGTATATCTTTACTCAGCGGGACCTCAATATGAGGTAGCGTAGATGGATGGAATATCTGGCGGATTATGACTTCACTTTGCAGTACACCATCTGATAAAGCGAATGTGGTGGTGATGCACTCGGTCGAGAAGTCGTGAAGTCTTGGTAGTGGCTTCGGGAGTGGTTATGCTCGAGGCGTGGGCGGTTCGGCTTATAGTACAATGAAACGGACTCGGGGTGTTTTTTGGGAGTTTAGTGGCTCACGCCTCCCCTGCGAGTAAAGTAATTGAGTCCGGGCGGGACGAGATAGTGTCTATCGGGGGACCGAGTATAAGGAGTGATCTGGTGTGAGGTTGGGCCATTCACACGGATGGTAATCTTCGGTATAGGGGACGGACTGTGGTTCCCCAATTGGCAAAGCTGAGATAGGAGATCATTTGAGAATTCAATTGTTCTCGTTTTACGGTGCATCCAGGTGGCACGAAGATGTATCATGATCTTCGTCGCCAGTATTACTTGAGCGAGATGAAGAGACACGTTGGAGATTTTGTTCGTTGGTGTCTCACGTGTCAGCAGTTAAGTGAGCATCGAGAAGGCGATAGGGTTACTCGGCCATTGGAGGTAGCAGAGTGGAAGTGAGAGCATATCATGATGGATTTTATGACTCACTTGCCACGGACATCGTGGAAGCATGATGCGATGTAGGTGATAGTGGACCGGCTTACTAAGTCGGCACATTTTCTGGTTGTGTGGATGATCTTCACACTTGAGGAATTCTACAAGTTGTACATACGAGAGATTGTACGATTGCATGGAGTGTCAGTCTCCATAAGTATCGGATTAGGATCCTAAGTTTACAGCTCAGTTCTGGAAGAGTTTCCAGAGAGCCATGGGGTGTGATTAAGGATGATCTGCTTTTCATCCGTCACGACGGTCGGTCGAGAGGGAGGACTATCTGGTGTTAGAGGACATGCTGAGAGCATGCGTCCTGGATCTCAAGGGTAGTTGGGAGGAACATTTTCCCTTGGTCAAGTTCGCCTATAACAATAGTTATCAAGCAAGTATACATATGGTGCCCTATGAGGCATTATATGGGAGGCCATGCCGATCTCCATTTTGTTAGACCGAGGTAGGACAGAGATCCACCATGGGTCTGGAGTTGATTAGTGACACTTCAGTGAAGGTGGAATTGATACGTAGCGATCTTCTCACGTCTGGAGCCTCTGGAAGAGTTATCTTGGAGCACACGGCGACGACCTCTAGAGTTTGAGGTGGGAGATCATGTCTTCTTGAAGGTTATGCCTAAGAGATGAGTGATCAGGTTTCAAAAGCGGGGAAAGCTATTGCCGAGATATATTAGGCCCTTTGGGGTGTTTCAGGAGGTAGTTGGAATTAACTGGAGTTGGCACTACCGCCGAGTTTATCAAGTGTTCACAACGTATTCCATGTCTCCATACTCTGGAAATACCCTCCAGCCTCCAGATCCGACTCATGTAGTGGATTGGGGCGAACTTGTTGATACAGATGGGACCTTTGAGGAGGGACCAGTGCGTCCCAACGTCGTGACATCTCAACGTCACGACGTCGCAATGTTGTGATGTCACCACGATTTCTGCCTCAGAATCATAAAAAGCAATGAAGACCTAATTTGGAGGCATCGAAGCGTCTGGCGGAAGTATGGAAAAGTAGAGACGATAGCCTCTTAGATCATTGGAAAAGACACTGTTTTTTTATTTCTTCTTTACCGATAAACGGTTGATGATTTATATATTGATGTGTATCTTCGGTTCCTAACATGTTCCTGGAATTTCTATCTAGGGTTTCGTTGAACCTGTCTGAGTGAATGGATTAAGGTTTAAAATGATATTATCCAATTTATTTATGATTTGCATTAATCTGCTCTATATCTGTGATTCAAATACATGGTAATGTCTGGCCAACATTGGCATGATCCTGCTGGGTATCCGAGATTGAGAGATAAGGACTGAGGATCTGATAAGGCGACTCTTGGTTCGGCATCGGTAGAAATGAGATATCCGATTAGAGTGTGGCGATTAGGGTTCCTGGGCTGTTTTAAGCGTTCAAGTATTGGGTCGGGGCAGAGATGCACTCAACCCTATTGGCGAGATAGGCAGATACACCTCGAGAGAGGGTATCTTGTAGGCACAATCACCCCATCATCAAGAAGTCATTAATAAACTGAATAATAATCCCTATAGGTAATAATCTATAAAAAGTGGCAGGGGGAGACAAATCCCTAATCTTTATAAGCAGAGTAATTCCACAAGTTAACTTAGCTTCATTTTAATCTCATACATTAGTTAGAATAGCCATTCAGCATTTCGTCCAGATAATATTATAAGGCCCGATTTGATGATGACGCACTTCTCAGATGGTCGATATCGTACTTAGGTACACTATATTACTTGATACGATGTGTGCACTTGCGAACATAGGCGCTACATCTAGTTTTTACACACGCGCTTTCGACCTGCTCAAAAGTTTTGGCGCCGTTTCTGGGAGTAGACATTGTTGATATTGACAAGAGTGCATTTAGATATTACTCTGGAATTTTCCTTTTTATTTTTATTTTACTTATACAAATACTTGTAATTTGGTCTTTGTCTTTCGCGTGTGATTGAAGTCAGGTTACGAGTGGTACTTATGCGAAGAGCGAGGTCAAGTTGAGATTACATCCGTTTGATCTGACGGAAGAACCTTGGATTTACACAAAGAACAAGAAGCCGCGACATAAATCGACGATCATGCGAACAATGTAGAGTAAGATCACGGCCAAGAGCAAAGCAGGCACTTGAGAGTCATAATGGGAATAATGGTAGAATCAAGGCGCGAGCCGTTTATCCATCCGATAGTCCATTCATTTCTTAGAAAGAGTTTGCTTACACCACCTACGGTTGTTGAATGTTTATCCACAGAGACCACCCTTCGGGCAAGCAACTTAGTTGAAGTCGGTGACCTTCTGAATGCTTGAGAACCGTGATTAGTGCTCAAAAGTGCTATTTTGAACCTTTGTTTATTACGGGTTTTGAGCACTTTATGTACTAATCGGCGTAGTCTTGATTTACACGATAAGGTCCACATTCTCGCGATTGCATTTTGTGGCAAATTTTGCGATTTTACAAGTTGTTATGCGAAATTGTTGATCGATCCAAGCACGAAGAATTCACGAGTCAAACTCGGCATTGCGGATCGAGACCGGAAGGAAATAAAAGCAGAAAATGCAAGAAAAATGGAGCATTGTGAAATTGCACTCCCTTAGCGTTCGACATCTAACCTTGTTCATGCCTCCGGCCAAACATTCCTTACTCTTTAGTTTTGCTTTGTCTCTTTTGGTTTCTTAGATGTTCAACTCTGGACAGACTATGAGAAAGATCTGCCTGTGGTGTCAAATGAAATGGGTTGCCGGGGATGGTGCCTTAGTGCATTTAATGACTGTTGAGTCCTGTGATCCTCATCACAGAGTATTGGTGGGCATTTCTTTTATATTCTTGTGGGTTTTTTGCATTTAATTCCTTTGTGAAAAAGTTGCTGCAAGATTTTTTTTGGTGTTGTCTTGGGTTGCCCCATTCTTACTGAGGGGAACCGTTCAGGTGGTTAAGAAATCGAAGGGCGGTGGTCAAATTCAATCTCCCACATAACCTGAACTAAGCTTGAATTGTGAGCTAATGGAACCCTCACATGAAGAGCAATACGGTCATGAGAGAAACCATGGTGCATATATGTCCATGAGGGATTACAGACACTTTCCATGGCAGAATCAGCAACCAGTTGAGAGGAATCCAAGTCCATCTAGGTCCATGAGGGACTATAGAAACCCTCCATGGATGAGTGCACCCTCATGGTTCCCCCGAAGTGCACCGTATGAAAATGCTTCTGACCACAGTTGGGGAACCACACAAATTCCTCACCTCCACAGTATGCACCCCCTCCACATCCACAGTCAACCTCTCCATTGGAAGAAGTCATACTGAACCTCACCAAGCTAGTGGGTGACTTTGTGGGGGAGCAGATGATTAATGCTGGAATCAAGAATTAGTATGTGGGGGCTCTTGGAGCGAAAATTAGATGGCTAGCGAATGACATGTTCGAAATTAAACAACTTTGGAAGACTCTATTTCAAGGCTCATCATTCGGCATGGTCATCAAGAAGGAGGGCCTAGAGGGAGAGTGGGCGTGACCCGGGGAGGGGTGATGCGGGGAACCCAGTGGAAGCTCACGGAATTGCTAGCGGGAGCGGGGGAGGTAGAGGAAGGGAAGAGCCCCGAGAACCTATCAGCTAGCCAATCATGATTTGAATCCTAGTGCCCGCTTGACCCCGAATAGCCTTTGCCCGGTGTCATCTTGCCACACACACGGTAAGCTCAAACCCTGCGACACACAACCCAAAGCTCATGCCAGTCCATCACTTGCATCTGAAATATCAAGTTAGTAGCCCCATTTAGAGCCTTTGCCGCCACATCAAAGAGAACACAGCGGCTACCCACATTGCATGGCATGGTGGATGGTTAGTCTTGGCTCGGTTAGAGCACCCGAACCGGCATTTCTAAACTCACGTAGATTCAGCCCCGGCCTCAGGCTTAGGAATTGGTTTGGGGAAACACAATCTCCCAGCACATTTAATTTTCTTGTTTTATTTTATTTTATTTTATTTTATTTGGATTTCTATAATTTTCTTCTTAGATTTTCCTAATTTTAAGTTAATCTTTGTTCTAGTTTGTTTTCACTTTTCCAATTTTTCTTAATTTTTCTTGTATTAGTATGCGGTTTGAGTGAATTTTGGAAGCATAAATGAAGATCGTAGCAAGGGTGGACAATAGAAAATTTACTTGTGCTCATGAAATTTTAGCTGATATATCGAGGAAATGGCAAATTTTTGCTACATAGCGAAAATTCGCTATGTAGCAAAAATCTGTACGGATGGTCCCTAGTACAAGACAAAAAGTGAATAATAAGTCAGGTAAAAAAAACAAATTTTTATTTTTATTTTTATCAAAAAAATGTTTATAAAAAAAATGTCTCTCAAAAAAAAAATTTTGTTTTTATTTATTTATTATTTAAAAAAATAAAAATAAAAAATAATAAAAAATTTTGCTATAGCGAAATTCGCTGTCTGAGAGAAAAATTCGCTACTCGGTAATTTTCCTCACCTTCCTCTTGTTTTACTGCGATTTTGTTTGAGCGTAAACTTTCTCATCCGAACTCCGTTTTAGGCGTTTTTGGTACCGTTGGAAATCTTAGAAAGTGTAGAATCTAAATATAACCAGAAAGAATACTTTTGAAATTTTTATGAAGGTGAAATTTTCAAAATGCTCCAACTGGTCACTTTTTTTTTCTATTTTCTTCTTCTAACTTGTTCATTTGAAGCCCAAGCCCGGAGTGAATGGGTGTCGATGGAAAGCTTGTGAAGTCTCCTATCCAAAACGATCACATCTCATCAAGGGTAACACTTCCCCTTCCCTAACTTTCAATCAGAGCCCCGTACGGACCGATGAGATATTTGGTTGGGAGAGTTAGTGAAAGGAAGTGGCTTTACCTATGTTTTTGTTACTATTTTGAACAAGCCCATTTTGTGATGTTCGTTAACTTCTTGGTTTTTCTTGTGAAGAAAACATTTATACTATCTGAGCTTTATTTTGTTCAAAGCGCCTGCCCATTTTTTTTTTGTGTTTTGTCTAACCTGTGGTTGGAAAAATTGAAACTTTGTCCTATTGATGTTAGAGTGGTTCCATGCCTAGTTGAGTGGATAATCAGTTGAACTCTTGTTGCTTTCGACCATTTTTCATCCACCTTTAGCTAACCACACACTATACTGTCGGTTTCTTGATAACTGAAAAAGCGCACAGCCTCTAAGCCTTGCAATAACCTACCTTAGTTTCGTTGACCACCTTTAATAGGTTAAGGACCCCCATGAATAGAAGGCCAATGTGTCTTTCAAAATAAAAAGAAAAGAAAAAGAAAAAGGAAAAGAAAAAGAAAAAAAAAATTGCTGCCTGAAGCAGAGCACGATTAAATTATTTGGTGAAAGCAACTAAAAACTAGGTGCCTAAGCCAGCGGTTGGGAGCCACCGACTTAGTACTTTCGCTACGGGTGGATAGGTGGAGTTTAGCAAGTTGTAGGTGCTAGAGTTTCAAAATCATTCGAAGTCCGAGGTGAAACCTGAAGAGTTAGTGGTTGAAAGATCCTTATGACTTGGTGCCCTAAGCCTTAATTGGTTGGGAGTCATCGGTGGATCCCCATTACATGGACTTTGGTGAGGTCGATTCCTCAACATTGCACCCTACAACACAAAAAGAGTTGTGGAATAAGAGTGGGTCCTGATCTATTTGGGTTGGTTAGCATGCTAGGTTGTGGCAGTAGCTAGGTTAGAGGAGGAGTGCGAGTTTGAGCGTTTGTGTTGGTGATCAAACAAACACTTAGATTTTGGTGGAAGTTTCTGGTTGATTCATCGAGATGGAGGCTCTTTTGATACTCAATTTTGTATGGCATTCATTCTCTCGAGATAGTTATTGGGCAAGGGTTTGATAATTCTTACTTAGGGTTAGGCATTACTCATTTACAACCTTTTTGAAATATAATTTTGATTTTGTTTAGTATGCTCTCTCTTTCTTTCTTTCTTCTTTTTTCATTGCTAAGGAATTTATGATGTGTAGGTTAGGGTGTGATTAGTGCTCAAAAGTGCTATTTTGAACCACATTTATTCTGGTTTGAGCATTTTTATATATACTAATCAACGTAATTAACCCGATTACACATTAAGGTCCACATTATTCTGATCGCATTTTGTGGCAAATTTTAGATTTTGCAAGCTATTTATGCGAAATTGTTAGTCGATCAAACACAGAAGAATTCGAGTCCAAACTGAAGCATTGCGGATCGGGGGCCAAAGGAAGAAAAATGGAAAATGCAAGAAAAATGGAGCATTGTGAAATTGCACTCCACTGCCACTGTTCAGCATCCTAACACTGTTCATGCCTCCAGCCACTGTTCCTTCCTGCTGCCGTTTTTTGCTTTTTGTCTCTTTTGGTTTTCTTCCTTTTTTGCCCCCATTGTAATAGGTTTTGGAATGTTATTTTTGTAATTTGGTAAAGGGGTTGGCTACAAAATCCCCAAGCCAAGCCTGCTTGTTGGACACACTTGTCCCGATAAAAAAGTGATGGGAAGCTTTCAGCTCCCCCTCCGTTCTCTCTTTCTCTCATTTTCTTTTTCAATTTCTCTCATGCCAAACACCCTCTGAGGATGACAACTCGGAGGATGAGTGGCTAAAACCCTCTCTTCCTT